>CM021104.1:599008708-599395300 GCA_007115665.2 Sequoiadendron giganteum
TTCCACAAGCAGAATTTGCTTACAATGATAGCACAAATAGGACTATGGGTAAGAGTCCATTTGAGATAGTATATGGCTTACATCCAAGGGGTGTACTTGAGCTTAGATAACTAAAAGGTTATGAAGGAATCAGTGGTCATGCTAATGATTTTGCTCAGTCAATGAGAGAGGTTCATGAGTAGGTAAAGAAGACATTGATAGAGGCTAACCAGAAGTTGAAAGCTAAAAGAGATGAAGGGAAGAGAGATCTACAATTTGAAATAGGTGATATGGTGATGGTATAATTGAACAAGGAAAGACTATAGAAAGGCATACCAAGTAAGCTACAGATGAAAAGGATAGGGCCATGTAAAGTGTTGGCTAAGTATGGACCAAATGCATACAAGGTGGAGTTACCTAAGGAGATGTCTATTTCGCCTATCTTCAATGTGAAGGACTTGGTGAAGTATAAAGGACCAGAAATGGATGAGGAATAGTATAGTGTTGAGGTGAGTAAAGATGTGGAAGAACTCCAGGTACTTGATCAGATCAGACCACAAGTGGACAAGATTCTAGACTCAAGGGTGAAGAAGAAGACTAGGCACAAGACATACATGGAGCACCTAGTGAAGTGGAGACATCAACCAGAGTCAGAGGCTACTTGGATAGCAGAAAGTGAATTTAAGAAGCATGGAATTAGTGAGAAGTTCTTAACACCATAGGTTCCTTAACTTCTTTGTTGCAGGGGGAGAATGGTGCAAGAGCACCTTAAGGTATTTTGGTGAGATCTTGCAAATTTTGGCTTGTAGGTGGTTCTATCCAACCACCAAGGTAATAAGGACTAATTGATAAAGTCCCAAGGTGGAATTGATGTTGTATAGTGTCAAGCTAGGTTAGTTTAAAGCCTTGAAGTTTGGGAAAGTCTCAATGAGGAGATTAGGCAAAACTAGACAATGTTGTCTTGGAGATTTATCCTAAAAGTTGGAAAATGGCATTAATAATGTTCTAAGCCCGACCTAAGGGTCCTAACATGTGGGCATAAGGTACATAAGGTTAGAAAAACCCTAATATGTCATGTGGGAAAGCCATTATACGATTGGAGATTTGGGAAAGAAGTGTTGTGAGTTGGAAAAGAGCAAATTTGATTGAATTTATGTGTTTGAGCCTTCATCCAGTCAAGAATGGATTGAAAGGACTTATCTGATGCTTTGAGTCTTTCATTTGTGATTTGTTCCTGCTTTGAGTAGCATTATTTTAGTCATTTAATTTGACTGGTTAATAGTTTTGTGAGTTTTTGGTGTTCTTGGTCTCATTGTTGGTTCAGGCCAGTTTTGTAAATAATGATCCCCACCTAAATTCTCATGGAAGAGCTACCATGGAAACTTGGAATCAATTAGGGGACTGTATTTATAGTGTAAATATGGTGTTTGGAGTTTTGGTTTGCAGGGAAGGTGATGAAATCATCAAGCACTAGGCGAGTGCAAGTGCATTCTGGCTAGTAGCTTGGAGAGGACAACAGCAAGGAGATTTGCTAAATATATTGGTTTGTGCCAATTAATATTATGGGAGGCACATGTATCTCATACATGTGTGTGCCATGAGGAGAGATGAGGAGGTCGTTGAAGCCCTCAAAGAAGGAAAAGAAGCCAAAAACCCTAGAAACCCTTGAAAATAGGGGGTTTGAGGATAGTCATATGTATGGACACTTGTAGGACCTAAGACATAGTAAATCTTGGAGCCTTGATGGTCAATAGAAAGAATCCACAAAAATATTTGGGGGTTGTTAAGACTGTTTGTGAGAAAAGTCAAGAAAACGGGTTCTAGGAGGCCTAATTCGGGAAGAAGGCTACAAGGCCTAAAATTGAGTTTTTCAAGAAAGCGATGGGTAAAAGGTGAAAGAATCCAATGAGAAGGATCAATGAGGAGAAAAATCAACAAAGGGAAAACTATAATACCCTCCCCTAGCCCTGGAGTGGTTAGGACACTTTTGGGTCAGTGTGGAGCCCAAGGAAGCTTAGTGGTGGAATGGGAGTGATGGTGGAGAATTTGGAATTGGTGGAGTCTTACATGGTGAGAGGGGTTTAGGAGTGATCCCCAAGTAGGGTAGAGAGGAATACCCTAGGAAGACCAAAGAATAGGTCTTGGGAAGAGCAAGAGTTCTCTTGAGTGGTAGGACTCCCCATCACTTGGCCACCAATCAAAGCGGCCCTGATAGCCAGCAATAACCCGCCATCAAGCATTGAATGCAGAAAGTACCCCCATAAGATCGATTTGGGATCGTACAAAGTCAGGGTAAGGCACCTCAAGCCATACCCACCAAAGGAATTCACCTACATGAACAAAAACATGCGTGAAAACACCAGCATGGAACATGAGCCACCGATCAAATCCAAGCTGGGAAAACGAATGGCCCAGATTGAACAAAACTAGGTTGAGCCCCTTCAGATCACATATGCCCGCCATTAATGGCCACCAACCAAATCGACCTTGTTTCATGAGAGTAGCCGCAAAGTGCACTTGACTACACACGCAATCACATGAAATCTTTAAAGTACACCCAAAAAATCCCAACTCGATCCAACCTACAATCAAACAGGCCACCATTAATGCTCAAAACATCACCAAAATCCAATCAGATCCAAAAGAGTTCCTAAGGAAAGAAAATCAATCATAAACTGAGGCAAAAGTGAAACTAAAGACAGGCGGAGGCGGAGCCATGAGAAAAATAGGAATAGAGACACAAGACAGGCAGAGGCAGAGGTGGAATGGGAATGAAAATAGAAGGAAGACAAGTGGAACCAAAGACAAGCGGAGGCAAAAACAAAACCAACCCCAACTGAAGCGGAGGCGGAACGGGAACCAAAGGGAAACTAGGTGGAGGTGGAAACAAAACCAACCCCACCGGAAGTGGAGGCAAAATTGGAACAAAAATGGAAGGAAGATAGGAAGAACCAAAGACAGGTGGAGGCAGAAACAAAACCAACCCCGATGGAAGTGGAGGCGAAATGGGAACCAAAGGGAAACCAGGTAGAGGCGGAAAAAAAACCAACCCCGATGGAAGTGGAGGCAGAACATGAATGGGAAAGGAACCATGAACTCTGCCAAAGTTCAAAGTCAAATTTCATTCTGGTCCCGACCCTGACAGAAGAAAGGGAGACCGAAGTGAACCCCAGGGAAAGAAGCCAACCCAAAGGCGAAAGACAAACAACGCAACAGAAGAAACCAGAATGCGGGAGGCGGAGCCAGAACGAGAACAAAGATAGAACCAAGAACTTAGCCAAAGTTCAAATTTTGGGGCCATCCCTGTTCTGCCTCTGACAAGCGAAGGAAAAAGTGAAGCGAAGAAAAAACTAAGGGAGAAAAACTAACCATTAGGACGAAAACAAACAAAATGAAGAAGGAAGCAAAGAGCGGGAAGGAAGCGGAGCTGGAACGGGAATGGAAACAGAATCGAGAACTTAGCCAAAGTTCAAAGTTCGGTCTCATCTCGGTTTCGCCTCTGAAAGAACAAAAGGAAACAAGGAAAACAAGGGAAAGCTAAGGGAGAAAACCACCCTTAAGACCCAAACAAAAACACCAAGGGAGAAAATAGAAGGAAAAAGAAGACCACCCCAAAGAGGACATCCGCAAGACTTCAAAACCACCAAGAACTCAACACAAACTCACCCACAACCTGGTGGAGCTTTTAAATTCTTCCCCTTGTGAGTTTGTTTTTATCCTCGGCTCTAATTGGTTGGGTTTTGGGTTTTACAAATGAGTCTGGGTCATAGGTGTTCTTTTCAAATGTTGACTTATTATTAAAGGTGGTCGATCGTTTAAGCGAGGTCTTAATCCCTTTTGGTCGTGACTTTACCAGCCCCTCTTTAGCTGTCCTTTCGGTCTTTTGCGACTTAACCTTATTATATTTTTCCATAGTGTCGAGCTGATAAATTGTTTTAGATTAACCTCTAAAACTATTTTCGACCTCAAGGGTCATTTCCCCGTCCACCTGGTCAGTCCCCTTTTTATAAATAACTTTTTCGCATGTGCAGATTGCATAGCCGTTGGATGAAGTGATCTTCATCTGGACTGTTCCTCGCAGACCTCGCAAGGTTTCCTGCTGACGTCATAAAAGTGGTGCGAGGCATGCGAGATGCTGCCACCTATCACATATGATGGTGGGGACCATTTTTGTTCACTGACTGACGATGGATGCTGGTGCTAACAGGTGTTTCTTTATCGACGCATCGTGGTCATTCCTCGCTGACCTCACATAATTAAAACTTTAGTTTTAATAATGCTACAAGGTGTGCAAATTTTTGACGCATGGACGCTAATGTTGTGTGATGGATGACCAAGGTGGGAGTCATTCCGTGTTGATGTGGTACCTGATAGGTGATTTCTTGTTCGCTTGAAGACTGTTGATGGGACGTGGCATTTTCAAACCTTTTTGACTCAATCTGAGCCGTTCTCCTGGCCTGCATTGTTTTTGATCAACAACTCGCATTTGAAATTAGATGGTGTTGTACTATAGTTTTTTTATCTCACGCGAGTGAATAGTAATGGTCGAGTTTGACTCTGCTCTCATAATTAAATGCTAAAAGATTAGTGAATTGCTATTTTCGTGTATATTTCCACGTTGAAGAAGAATTGTCTAGTGCCAAAAGAAGCAAGTCGTCTTTGTGATTTTCTAGCCTCATTGTCATTCATGTTCTGCAAGTAAAGCCATAAGTAACATGTATACCATCTCTTGTGTCTTCAGAAGGTTTTATGGTTGCTTGAAGAACTATTACCAATTTTTTCCTGTTTCGTTCCTGAAAGATTGTTTGAGTAGATTTCCTTTAAAGTATTTTAGGGCTTGTCTTGATAATTGTTGAGGTTTATAGAATTGTGAAGCATTTTTTGCTTAAAGCTATAGGGTGCAAGTTATAACTGTTAGATATATAAAAACCCTAGCTCAAATTATTTTGTCTTGTATAAATGGCGCCCAAGGCTCAAAGCTCTAGCTCTGAGGCCACTACTAGACCCTTTTCCCAGGACATCATAGATTTATTAAAGCCTTCTACTAGGAAAAGGCCTGAGGGAAAAGCTTTACTCTATGGGCCGTTGATAGTGGAAGGATTAATTGACAAGCAATGTGTGGCTCGGGATGCTGAATTACCATATACTAGATGGCAGTTGTTCTCAAACTAGTTTGGGAATAGAAATTTATGTTTTCCTTTATGTAACCCATGGAGATTGGATTTGGCCAAGCTGGTGGTTCCTAATGTCTACTTGGATGTAGACTTATTAAAGTATGTTTCTGCAAGGTATGACCCTATAACCAGAGTTGTTAGAACTCATTTTGGCTTGGAAATGGTAAAGATAACTAGGGAGGAAATTGCAGAAATATTTGATCTGCATGAATGGAATCAGGATATGGTTGGCATAAATCTTGAGGCCTTCAGAGAAGAATACAGAAATACCAAGGGTTTGTTTAGAACATCTCTTTTGGTGCCTCATTTGGCAACCTCAAGAAAAGGAAAGGCTAAGAAGCAGGTGGTAATTGGCAAGAATGAGCCAAAGTCTTTTCCTGTAAACTATTTATCTACCTATTTCAGGAACACAGTTTGTTCCTTGTGCCAAATTCTAGGAATCAGTTTGAAGAATACTCGACCTACCGATGTCATGTACATGGCTGTGAAGATTCAACATCCAGGTTTTAACATGGTGTATGATTTTGCCAATTATTTGGCAGAGAAGATGCATGGATATCTAGTGGATTTTAAGGAAGGAAAGAAGTTGGTTGGTTTCAAATGGTATTCAATATTGATTAACATGTTTCTATATAGGGGCCAGGCAGTGTTTGAAAAGGATATGGAATTGAAGAAAAAGGAGGGTAGTATTGAAATGCCTGTCCAATATTGGACTAGGATCCTTGATATGCATGATCACAAGTTTGATTATGTAACATTCCAAAATGTCTTTGGATCAAAATTAAAGAAGGCTCTTGTTCTTGACCCTCCTAGAATTCCTAAAGAGATTCATGATTTCTTGAGGCCAATGGAGAGAAGGCCTAAATTGAGATTGACACATAATTGGGGAGATATCATCCCTTACCATAATACAACAATTTTCAGAGTGTATGGCACAAATGTCAACCCTTATGTTTTATCGAGGGATGTGCCTCTGAGAATTGGTTTTCTGGAAATCATGAGTTAGTTGGGGTGTGCTCAAGAAGTACATCTACCAACAGAACAGAAGAAAGGTTCTTTCTTCCCTGAATATACAACTTTTGTAGATTTTGTTATGGCAAAGGGAGGATGGAAGGATTTGTACACATTGCTTAGACCTTATGCATTCAAGACTAAACGCCCTAGGAATCATGATCCTTAGGGTTTTATCTCTCAAATGAAGGCTAAGCATCGGACTAGGACTTTTGTCCATAATTTCTACTTTCCTGAAGATATTATTAGGAACATTTTTTATGTAGAAAAACAAGACGAGAAAAAGGAAAAATACCTCGCCTTCACCAAGATGGTGAAGAGAAAGCAAGAAAATATACCTGATTTTAATCCTATACCTGGTATTAATGGTGAATTCAATAGGGCTATGTATGCCATTGATAACTTTGAGAGTTTAGTGGGAATTTTGAAGGATGAATTGGTTGTGGAAGAGAGGGGAAAGTCACAAAATATCAAGTACCCTGAGGTAAGATTGGAGGAGAGGCCTACTTATCAGCCTCGAAAGAAGATAAAGGTTTTCTCTAGGAAAAGGGGAAGCAGAGCTTGTGAAGTTTCCAAAAGTGTTGCACCATCCTCTTCAAGGCAGTCAGCACCAAATATTGTTGATTCGGATTCTCCTCCTAGAATTGTTGAACAGACATGTCCTCCATCACCAAAGATGCAAAAATTTGAAAAAACAAAGTTGGTTGATTATGATGGTGATGAGGATGAAGAGATCATTATTACTCTTGACAAAATGCATCAAGGAACTCCATCTTTCCCACTGGACACTCCATCAAGTTTTGGGGCAGTTGCTCTTAGGTTGGGAAAAGATGAAATAAGGGGAGTAACAAATAATGATGATCTAAGAATGGAGGCCTGCAAAGAGTTCATGATGGATGAATCTTTTATCCAAACCAGTTCTTTTAAATATTTTGTGTGGAGAGAACATGTTTCATTATATGCTGAGAAAGTGGCACAAGAAATAAGTTTGCACCCTGAGCTTCCAAAGAAGGTAATTCAATCTAAGGTTAGAAAATAGATGAAGGAAAAATTCAGAGAAATAACACCAGAGCAGGGCCGAGAATTAGTACAAAAGAGTGGAGTATTGTTACTCCCTGAATGGGATATTGTTAATATTTTGGTGTTCGATACAATAAGAAGGGCCAATAGGCCACTTCTTGCAACTGATGAAGAAGCTATGCTAGCACTCAAGGGGTAAGCTTTTAGTGAAGAGTGGGACGCTTTGGCAATCTAGTCCTTGTCCACTGGATCCAAGAAACCAATTGTTGCAGAACCATCTGATTTTAGTGGTCACTTAGTTATAAGAAGGGTTGTTGATACCCTAGCATTTGATGTTGTTGACATGGTTGTAAATGTTCCCAAATTCACCAGGGAAACTGTTGAGGATCTGACCAAGGATCGGGATACTCTTAGAGGCCAGTACAATGAAGTTATTATTGAATATAATAAGTGTGAACCAATAAACTTGCAAATGCACAAGAACAACAAACATGGTTAAATGTTAGATCAAAATGCATACAAGTATGAGAGATTCCCCATGAAATCAATCTATTTAAACTAAAATTAGGAAAATGAAGAGCACAAAACAAGAAATTAAACTAAATCCTAATTAAGCCAATAGATTAGTGATCCCATGGGGGAATTGGTGCCAATGGAATGTTGCAATTGGCCCTTTCCCAATTCCTAAGTTGCAATGTTGAGTGATTGAGAAATGGTCAAATCTCCAAAGAGATTTGAGCATAACCTTGTTACAATTTATGAAAATAGTGAATGATTGAGTGAGATGGGAAAAATTAGCTCTCAATGTGAAGAGAGTAACTTTACATGAAGATTGTGGATAAGGATGAAGTTGAGTATAGTAAGTTTACTCAAATTGTGGATGATTTAATGAGAGGAAGAGTCTCTCATTTATAGATTTCCAAAATGGAAGAGAGAGTGAAAATAAACAATGTGGGATCATTCAACATCCAATGTCCAAGTGCCACTTGTCAAGATGTGAATGGTTGAGGAATGAGTACATTTTGGTCAATGTGCATGATAAATGCCATTGGATTCAAATTTGAATTTTGAATGTGACATGTTGGGGGGAAAGAAGAATGGAGTTAATGTCACTTGGCTCAATGCACAAGGACATGTAAGAGGCATTGAATGCCCTATTGGAAGGACCAAGCCCATTTGAATTTTGAATTCAAATTGAGGGAATATTCCCTTTTGATGCCATGTTGAGAGAAAATAGGCAATTAAATAAATCAAAGTAATTGATTTATTGTGCAAGTTGCATTCTCTAAAGGATTTTAGTGATAGGGATTAACTTAATCAAAGATTTGATTAATTTAATGGGGAATTAGGAGATGTGACAATTTAGATTTAAATTTATGAATTGATTTAAATCAAATTGAGAGGAAATGAATAATTAAATAAATGATTTTGATTTATTTAACTAAGGAAGAATATGTTAGACTAAATTAAATAATATTTTAATTTATTCAATTTAATTAGAGGACTTTAGAGATTTAATTTAAATTAAATTGATTAATTTAATCACCAGAGAAGAAAGACCTAATTAAATAAATAATGATTTATTTAATTAAGGGATGAAAGGTGTTGATAAGCTTAGAGTATGATTCAAGACGAAACAATGTTAGTAGGATCAAAATCAGGTGAATGTATATTTTACGTGTCTACATTTTGCCCCTCTTTAAAGCAATGTACTTGTTGCATTGATTCAAAGAATAAACTACTGTGATCAAAGTTCAAATTTTCTCAATTTTTCAGATGCCCCACTGTTTCCCTAGCGAGAAGGATAATGTTGGATATACCACCCCTCAAGAGATCGAGCGGAAATGTATGATTTTCTGATCGAGATCGCGATAAAATGTGAGAGGAGTGGTTCTATTGATCAGAGGACGAAAGATAATTCTTTGATGTAGACAATTTGATGATGTATAGACAATCATCAGCCATGGGTAGCCTCGTGTGTATTTTGAGATCTCACACCTACTTTAGACAGAAATGTTAGTAAAGATGGAAGAATAAGAAGAATAAGAATGATGGAAGGAGGATCGAACAAGTGGACATTATTACCGATGATGATGATGTATTGCTAGGAATTGGGATTTTCAAAGGGCCAATTACTTTATGTTTGATAACACACATAGGTACGATGCATCAAGGTATAAAGGACTAGGATGGCGTTGTACCTAGTGTGATGGACTTTGAATCGACAATTAGATAGGAGTATTCTTGTTCACACTTAGCATACGTACTTCCTTCAGGATATAGTTCAGACATTCTAAATATCTCGAGCCAAAACACAAGAAAGCAAGCTTTCCTATGTGGTCAACAAGATATCTAAAAGACCCTCCCTACAAACCAAACAAAGCACACATGACTAAGTTATTTTACAAGCGTATCCAACAAGCATAGTAGATAAAAAGATAATGATCAGTGCCCCATTCCTTTCTCTCTAAACCTGTTTTGTTTAGGAATCATCGAGAGGTCCTTGGAATGAGCACAAAATAAGATAAGTCTAAAAGACCAAGATAAAGTAAATAAACAAGCTAATGTTCTTCGTACCGCTAGCCAAAGCTAAACTAAGGTGAGGTACCTGATGCTTATGTCCATTGTAGGAAAGCTTCATCCTAGGACATGTTGTGATTAGGGTTTTGATGGGACTGATTTGGGTGATAAGCTATTGATATTCCGAGTTGACCAACTTGCTGACTCACTAATCTAGACTTGAGACTTTAACGATTTGGGTTTTCACTTTTGAACCTGCTAGACTTGCTCCTGATTGACTCACCAAAGGGTGAAGGCAACGATTAACTTTATTATGAGTGATGACAAATCACGGGTGAAAGCGAGATGAAATGGGTGCACTATTTTGAATTTTTAGATATTTTGAGGCTATTTTTGGTATTTTGAGATGTTTTACAATTTTTTTTTATTTTTTCACATTTTTTAATGTTTTTGGTATTTTGTGTCTCGAGGGCTGATCAAGGATGGCCTTGCCTATGTTTTCCAATTGTCTTGACTGCTAATGAGATAGATGGGCAAACAGATTGCCATTGTGACAGATGCCTAAGGACTGGCCTTACTGTGAAATAGATGGGCAAACAGATTGCCACTGCGACGGATACCTAAGGATTGACCTAACTATCTCGGGGGATGATCAAAGATCAACCTTGCCTATGTTCAAGCTCAGAGAAGATGTAGTTCAGAAACAAATGACTGACAAGACTCGATGAAGATTTTTCTAATATTCTGACATGTTTTTGGATTTTTGATGATTTGGATGTTTTTGAATTTTTTATTTTTCTGATGTTTTTTGACTTTTCGCATGATTTTGACAATTTGGATATAGATATGTGATGATATCAGTGCTCTATTTTGAGATTTTTTTTAAAACCAAGCTTAATGTTGATCAATCAGATTGATGGATTGATAGTTTGATTAAGTGTGTTAAGTCAAACGAGGTGATTATGGATTTGATAATTTGGCTAAGTGTGTTAAGCCAAACATAGTGATGATATTGAACTTGTAAACCCAAGGAAGTTGTGTTATCCTAGAGTAAACTCGTGCACAAGATGATAGTTTGACTAAGTGTGTTAAGTCAAACAAGGTGCTAATTGATTGGATTTGATTGATCAAGATTGATGAAGCTTGATTTGAAACAAAATTGCTTTGATAATTTTGATGTGACGCTGAAGTACACATTAGATGCGACTAATATGAATTGTTGGATTGATGTTCAATGAAAGATAAAGCTTGATAAAGAACATCATTTTGTCAAAATATGTCATGGGCTAGTGATTTGGATTTTGGCTTGAACAAATGTTTGACCAATTTTATTTCACATTTTCCAATGTTTGGATTACCAGATAAATTAGATGATATGTATCAAGATTTATTCCCAAAGCGAGATGTGAACATTTTCCCCTAGTATCTAGCAATGTATGGAATTTCATGAGAGGATTCTTGGATAAATGGATATGGATACAGATCCTCTTGCGATAAGATAAGGTGCTTGCATAAAGGATTCTCGTTTAGATAATGCTTCAAGGCTCGGATAACATTTGGATTGGATAGGATCAGTGAAAATAACCCATGTTAAGATGTTTACCACAAGCAACTGTAAAGTGTGCACCAAAATTTCATCAAGATCTAGATAAGGTAGATAAATGGTAATGGGTTGGATAAACGGTTCATGGATGAACGAATGATATGGCTGAAATGTTGGCTTTATTATGGATGTGATAAGATGCTTTCTCCTGAACTGGTGCATGCAAATGCTCGATTCTACACATGACGCCTGTTTGCCAGGTTTTCATCATGGTACATGCCCAAAGCGCCACCGTAGTGGTTTTCACTAGAGGACGATTTTTTTTTCTTTACTGTTATTAATCCTTTTTCTAATTTTTTTGGATTTTTATATTTTTTGATTTTTTTGATTTTTTGAGAGATTTTAAGTTGATGTCGAACCACCTAGTGGTGTTGATGATGATGCTTCTATCATAACATGCCATCGGTATCTTTCTTGAAGAATTTTCTTTGCCAAGATATGTGCACTTGAATGCAACTTTTGAGATCCCTGATCTGCTTTGCTGATATCGGAGTTAACTCTGTCTTTATGCGCACATCGCGATAGAGTGCCTTCTGAATCCTTATGGTGAAGGGTCGCTGCCAATACATGGTCAATGTGAGAATTGTATATCATGCATGCAGGCATGGATGGAGTGTGTTTAGGGATAAAAGATGGATTGGTTGATAGTTTGGAACCTTTGACTCTCCAAACTTGGGAAGATGAGCAATGATGGATGGATACGGAAGTGTGCATGGAATTAGGACCAACAGCTTGATAGACTTTGTATGTCACTTGAGAAGCCTGATTTTCCTTTTGTGGACATCTTTGATGGATAATTTTCCCTTTTTTATTTTCCCCCATAGTTTCTTTGATTGATGGAGTTTGATAGGGATAATCTTTCTATGTATTCTTTGGTATCCAAGTGTATTTGATTTGTCCTTCATGCTTCTTAGCTTCTTTTTCTTTGATAATGTTCTTCATGCTTCGACTCAAGTCTTTCTTTTGACGTTGGTCCCAATTTGTGGATGGGGTGATAGGTGGATGGAGATTCGTGATACGGCGGGTTGTAGTATTGACATTGGATTCATCATAAGGATCCTTCATGCCCCCTATGTTGGCGTTTGCTCGAGATGGCATTGCCCCCAATTTTGTGGAAGGATCACTGATATGTTTATATCCCTTGATTGTTGAATAACCAAGACCTTGATGCCTAGGATTGCTAATAATCTGCACTGGATCCAAGATACCCTATTCATGTAGGCCTAATCCTCTACCTTGATAATTCATCTGCTGAAAAATTTTATTTGCAATAGGATATGATCTACCTTGGAAACAAGGTGCTAATCCCTCTGTGCTCTATCATGGACCTTTAAAAGTGTCAGCATCTTTATTGATGAGATAGCTTTCCCTAAGAAAGGTAAGTGATCCAACTTTATAAGTGACATGATCCTCCAAATATGGGATGAATGCCTAATTGATATCTTTAGCTTGATCTTGTGAGATATCAGATTGTAATGCTTCTTCAAGAGGTGTCGATGCTTCACTATCTTTGTAAAATTCTTCCTCATGATTCATTCTTGATATGCTTTTACATGATGTTTCTTATTCACAACTTTTGTAGAAGCCTTCTTCATGACCCATTTCTGACATGTCTCTAGATTTCTCCATATCTTGACCATGTGTATAAATGTTAAGAGTAAGAGACTCTTGTTCCTTGGTAATGATGTCAAGAGTATGAGACTCTTGTTTTGAATGAAGATCACCTACGTGTTTATCCAAAGAAAGCATCTCATGGGTAGACGGAGGGGTATGTGCAATATCGATATGATCATTATTTGTGACATCTTGTAGGAGAGTGGCCATCACCTCATTGTAGTATCTTGCATATAAAAATTCTTGATCTTGATTAATGTTGGAATTGCTTTCAACATGCTTTGGATCAAGTTCTTGACATGGGTCAATTTCAAAGGATGGATTTCTTTCAAAGGGTTCTTGGACATCATCATAAGGCATTGCAACTGGCTCAATATCCTCTTGATCTTTGAGTGGACTTGGATCAAATGGTGAGTTGAGAATAATATATGTAACCATGAGGTCAAAGGATGTCAATATGTCTTGGAAAGGTCCATTGCTAGACTTTGTTGAAAGATGTTGATCATGCTTTGGAATAAATTCTTGAGATATGTCCTCTAACTCATTAGATGATGTAGAGACATTTTCAACATGATCATTGGTCGAAGGATCTTGATCATCATTTTTAACGATTGGGATGGGAATTTGTTGCAAGCTCTGTTGTGGGAGTAAGGCTTGTGTTTTCTGCTGAGCCAACAACACTTGTTGTTGGTCGTGTTGTTGTTGTGCCAACAAAGCTTTTTGTTGGTCTTGCTACTGCTGTGCCGACAAATCTTTTTGTTGGGCTCCTTATTGTGCTACTTTTTGATGGAATTTTTCATGGATTGCTTTCAATAGTGTCTGGAATTGTGCTTGCATCTGTCGAGCTTGGTGTTGGGCTTGAGCTTGAGCCTATGCTTGTTGGGCTACTTGAGCCCCTTGCGCAACTTGTGTGGCTTGTTGGGCTTGGAGTGCCTTTTGGCAGGCAGCTTGTTGAGTGGATTGCAACATGATGGAGAATGAATTTGTCATGTTGTGTTTTGGTGGGGGTGGTGGTGGGTTGGGGATGGTATTGATTGTTGGGATTGCTTGGATGGTTGCCACCTGCTGTTGTGATATCGATGGAAAAAAGGGGGGATTTGGTATGATGTTTTGATTTGGCATTATAGGTTGATTTAGGTGACTTTGATTTTGCATGGTGTTACCTTCACTTGGATCATTACCTAGATTCGTCAACTTATTGCTTGGATTTTGAACAAAATTGATGGGATTTGCAAACATGTTGACCCTAAAGTTTACCAAGTGTGGATTTGAAATGTTCATGTTTGGTAAAGTTGCACTTGGCATGTATGGATTTGGTGGGATAATGTTGTTTGGAAAACTCATGCATTGAGCGTTTGGTTGATAGATTTGCAAATTTGGACTTGGATTTAAATCTACCATTGGGAAAGGTGTTCCAAACTTTAGATTGGGAATACTCACATTCGTATTGTTGAAGTTTGGGGGAGATAATGATGTCATGCATAAATGTGAGTTTCGATAATCAATTGGCATCGTGAGAGTTTGATATTTTGGTTGACTTGGATTACTCATGATGGATGAATCAAGTTTATATTCCATGATATTCTTGTGTTTTGACCTTGTTGACCTCTAAGGGGTTTAGGATCAATGATGAGATGAAGGATGAAAGGGGGGAATGATATGGGTGTGTAAACTTTTAAGAACTTTGGATCTATGCTAGACTTTAGGACTTGGTTTGATTCGATTTGGATTGGTTGATAGTTTGACTAAGTGCGTTAAGTCAAACAAAGTGATAATGCACTTGTAAACCCTAGGAAGTTGTGTTATCCTAGGGAAAATGTGTACACAAGATGATAATTTGGCTAGGTGTATTAAGCCAAACAGGTTGATGTTGATAATGTACTTGTAAACCCTAGGAATTTGTGTTATCCTAGAGAAAACTCGCACACAAGAGGATAATTTGGCTAGGTGTATTAAGCCAAATAGGATGATGGTGAACTTGTGAACCCTAGGAAGTTGTGTTATCCTAGGGAAAATTTGTTCAAGAAGATTGATAATTTGATTAGGTGTGTTAAATCAAACAAGGTGATGTTGATTTTCCAAAAGTCTAGAATGATGTTTCCAAGGTTCCAAAAGTTGTTGGAGAGATGGAAATTGATTGATGTTTGAGAGATGGGTGAAGTGATGAATTTGATCCTAAATGACCCTATGAGGACTTACTTACAAGAACAAGATAATGAAGAACATGCTTTTCCCTAAGAGTAATTCAACCAAAATACCAATGTTTGCATAAAACCAAAAGACTCAAAAGAGAACAAGCATATGTGTGGTTCAATTGTCTCTTATCTTGCCTTAGTTTTTTTCTTTTTACCATAAACACTTTCTTGATTATGATTTTCAAACTATATGTCTAATGTCCTACTTTCTTTTCATCCCACAAAGTCCATTATGTGGAAATCAAGGGAAATAGGGCAAACATTTCCTATGTTTAATCTTATTGAAAATAAATGATGATGGAATCCAAGCACTTAGAAACCTCTAAGGAGATGATCCCTAGGGAAAGCAAGAGTGCCTAAATTCATCAAAGGTATTTGTTTCCTAAAAGGGGTTTGAAATTCAAAGTTCTTTGTGAATGTTCATTTTGCAAATGTTTCTAGGACCAAGCAATGTATTCCTTTTTTTTCAAGCACTTTTTACAACCCTAGGATGATGAGACAATATTTTGTTGGGTTCCCACTTGGATAAATCCAACTGCGTATATTCTATGCGAATGGCTAAATGTTTGACCACACTGGCTCCCCTCCACGACATACACTTCTCGGGTCAGACAAGCATTAGTACCCATGAATCTCCCATGGAATACTTTCCATCTCTACAACAAAACCACATGTATAACGTGGGGCGGCTTCAAAGGACATGACCTTTTGCACCAACAAAATAGACAAGATTTTGGCCTTTTTCTAGACAAAGGGTTCTAATTCAGGCATTCCATTCATGGGGGATTATCCAATATCGGTGGGAGTCCATTTCTATCCATCTCGTCGGAATAATCCTTGTGATTCTTGAACATTCCTCAAGAATCCACACTTATATACCGGTTGGAAGTCGCTTGGCTTTAGCATGTTCCTGGTTGGGTCATTCCCTTGGGTGAGTACTTTTTCCCACAAGGTAGGCCCTCTAAGATAAACAAAAGCGAGCTAACATATCTCATCATTCACACAACCTTTGTTGAAAAACAAAGGGGAAAACCTCTGCAATATGTCGTGCTCACACTCGCATGTTTTGTTCAATTTTAAAATTCCCAAATTGAAATGTGGAGGCAATCTTGTATGCAACTTAGTGTCACTTAAAAGACTTTTGATTCTCAAGATCGTCGTGAGGCACAAGAGAAGCGCATATGCCTTTTTAAATGATACTACTTTGCAAAAAAGATTACAAGACACCAAGAACACATGTTCATTTTAAATTCCTCAAAGCAATAATGAGTTCTTTTTAATCACCAAACGAAATGTGAGATTGCCTTGTTCAATTGTTAACCTTTAAACAAAATCTAGTATGTTTGTCTAAGGTTCTTTTTAGCCCCTTGGCAACTTTTGAAAAGAAATTTGATTGTTTATTTTAGAACCCAAAAGAAATTTAGTGTCCTAAGATCAATGAACTTATCAAATTCCTTAAAGAGTGTTGAAAACCACTTTAGTGTTCAAAAACACTTTGTACAAAATGAGCATGGTGCATAATGAATCTCCTACTTTGTTTGGAAAGGAAAATTTGCTTGTTCTTTTTAAACCCAAAGTAAATCTAGTGTTGCTAAAGCATGAAAGTAACAAATTTCTTAGAAAGGGATTATAAGTTCTCTCAAAAGTGTTTAAAAACACTTGATACAGTGAGATTTCAATAACTTTTTAGATTTTTCCATTTTTGGTAATTGTCCATGCATGACTTTGAGAGTCCTATTTTTTCCCAAAAACTACCCAATACTAAGATATGATGAATTGCCAACTAACATTTGAAATTTGGAACATGAGTTTTGAGTTATTAACAAAAACAACTTTCAAAAAATTAGGAAAAAGCACTAAAATGTCATTTTGAGGGCCAAGATGAAAGTTTCAAGCCCCAAAAATGTGCCAAAATCGTCACCATCCATACGCCACCTCATAAAGAAACCGCCTATAAAATTTCAGCCAAAACCCACATCCGAGTCAAAAGTTATGACCTCGGGAAGTTTCCAGCATCACAAAAAAAAGTTAAAAAAAAACTAGAAATCTGCAAGTGCGGCACAGTTTGGACAAAAGAGGCACTATATAGCGTTGCACAGTTGACTTTGGGCGATGCTCTGCAAAAACAAAGAGTGCAAAAGCGGCACGACAGAGGTAAGCGGCATAGTTTGGAAGCGGCTCTGTTTGAAATTTTGAATTTGACAGGCGGGAAAGCAAGAGCGGCGGAGTTTGGAGGAAACGCAATGGGATATGGGGCCGCGATTCTGAAAGCGGCGTAGTATAGAACCGCGCGGTGGAGTTAGGAGATTTTAAAAAAAGACAAGTGGGGAGAATCCGCGGTGAGGTTTGGAAGTTAAGCGCGGGTCAGTATGGCATCGCTTCTTTGAAAGCGGTGCAATATAACGCCACACGGCTATGTTTCTTGTGTCTGCAAAAAAAATGTCAAAAACCGCAGAATTTTTGAAAAATGTGATTGAATTTTTCATTTAGCCCTCCTAGCGCCAAAATGTGAACCCCTAAACCTGCAAATGCACAAGAACAACAAACATGGTTAAATGTTAGATCAAAATGCATACAAGTATGAGAGATTCCCCATGAAATCCATCTATTTAAACTAAAATTAGGAAAATGAAGAGCACAAAACAAGAAATTAAACTAAATCTTAATTAAGCCAATAGATTAGTGATCCCATGGGGGAATTGGTGCCAATGGAATGTTGCAATTGGCCCTTTCCCAATTCCTAAGTTGCAATGTTGAGTGATTGAGAAATGGTCAAATCTCCAAAGAGATTTGAGCATAACCTTGTTACAATTTATGAAAATAGTGAATGATTGAGTGAGATGGGAAAACTTAGCTCTCAATGTGAAGAGAGTAACTTTACATGAAGATTGTGGGTAAGGATGAAGTTGAGTATAGTAAGTTTACTCAAATTGTGGATGATTGAATGAGAGGAAGAGTCTCTCATTTATAGATTTCCAAAATGGAAGAGAGAGTGAAAATAAACAATGTGGGATCATTCAACATCCAACGTCCAAGTGCCACTTGTCAAGATGTGAATGGTTGAGGAATGAGTACATTTTGGTCAATGTGCATGATAAATTCCATTGGATTCAAATTTGAATTTTGAATGTGACATGTTGGGGGGAGAGAAGAATGGAGTTAATGTCACTTGGCTCAATGCACAAGGACATGTAAGAGGCATTGAATGCCCTATTGGAAGGACCAAGCCCATTTGAATTTTGAATTCAAATTGAGGGAATATTCCCTTTTGATGCCATGTTGAGAGAAAATAGGCAATTAAATAAATCAAAGTAATTGATTTATTGTGCAAGTTGCATTTTCTAGAGGATTTTAGTGATAGGGATTAACTTAATCAAAGAATTGATTAATTTAATGGGGAATTAGGAGATGTGACAATTTAGACTTAAATTTATGAATTGATTTAAATCAAATTGAGAGGAAATGATTAATTAAATAAATGATTTTGATTTATTCAACTAAGGAGGAATATGTTAGACTAAATTAAATAACGTTTTAATTTATTCAATTTAATTAGAGTATTTTAGAGATTTAATTTAAATAAAATGATTAATTCAATCACCAGAGGAGAAAGACCTAATTAAATAAATAATAATTTATTTAATTAAGGGATGAAAGGTGTTGATAAGTTGAGAGTATGATTCAAGACGAAACGATGTTAGTAGGATCAGAATCAGGTGTATGTATATTTTACGTGTCTACAATAAGAGTCAACAAAAGGTGGCAGAACTAGAGACTGAGTTGGCCTTGTTAAAACAACAAATGGAAACATTTAGGTCTCAAGGGCAGGCTAGTTCTAGCCACACTATCTCTGACCCACCTGTGGAAAAATCCCAACCTTCTTCACAAGAACGATCCTTAGCTATTGTTCCATATAACATGGGACAAGTGGCCATTGTTGTTGAAAGGGCTAATAGCCTGGGAGAAGGACTCTCTAGGGAGAAATTAATTCAGAAATTTGAGGAATATAAGGAGATGGTGAAGCAAATCCAGGAGTCTATAGGAAGGAGCAATTCGGTGATTGTGGACACTGAGTTGAAACATTTAAGCAGGAAGGTACAGGGAAAATTAAATAGTGTTCATTCAAACTATGCTCTAATGTTGCAGGCACTTAGGATGTTCCCAAGAGATAGAGAGGTGGCCACCCCATTGTTGGACAGATGGAGCTCAAGAATTGAAAAATTGAAATTCATGACAGTAGGAGCAAAACAACATGGGGATAAATATCCTATGGTAATTTCAACCTACCAATTCGTCAAAGGAGTTGTGCAGTAGAAGTTTCAGGGGTATGTTGCCCCTATGGAGTTAAAGATCAAAGGGTTAAAGACTATATATGATGGAAAGGACTTAACTCCTTTGCCACATATTCTGCATAGTCAAGATGAGATAAAACCTTTGCAGATTTGGAAGGATCAAATGACTAATATCATGATTGCTTAGACCCACGAGATATGCAAAAATGCAAACATTGGTATGTTGGAGAATACATTGGAGAAACTGTCATTTGTCATCATTTTCTTAGAGATCTTTGATAAGAAGTCCACGTCATTAATGGTGAAGTATGCACCCTATCGAGATAAGATTGATCAGGTTATGGCTTTTAATTGGCCATCCAAGGATGATTTTAAATTATGGAAAAAGGTGTTTACGGATGAAATTGAAATATGATTATTATGTGGGAAATGCAACTAGGTCATGTATAATATAGGTCTCACCTCAGAGGTTATATTGGAAAATATGCATTCTCCTTTCAAATTCAAGTACAAGGTGTTGAGGTGGAGTAAAGTGTTGCAAACGGTTAAAGATGCCTTCTACGACGTAAACAAGTGGCCCTTTGGAGGGCGGTTTCTTTTCTTCCATAACAGCTAATGATGATTCTTGTCTTATTCTTTCCACTTGCATATTGGAATTGTAACTGAATTAGGAATTAGCAGTCCAATTACAAATGGACATGTGTACTCTCTGTCCTGAGGCTTGTTGGCTCCCTTGTTTTATAAAAGGGAATTTTGGGCCGTGAGAGAGGTCTGTTGAAATATCTGAGATATGAGAAGTAGGAGTCTAGTGATATAGAGAATATGAATGTAAGTTGAGGTTTTAGAAGGTTTTGAGTCAGATAAGAGAACTTGGTCAATTATGGGGTTCTTAAGAATGTTTGTGTAAACATGCGAATGTTTTGAGTTTATTTTCTCTCTTGTTGTGATACTTTGCATGGATTATTAATGAAATATTGATCCAAGATGATTTTCATTAATCTTCATTTGTTCTTTACTATGAATTATGTTTAACAATAGCTCTTGTTCAAAGGATAGGTTAAATGCTTTAGTTAATCAGTAAGTTCATGCAAGCTACTAATAGGATTCATAAAGAAGTAATAGATTCAGGTATAGATATATGGATTTTAATGTGATTCATATAGATCATAGATGCTTAAGATGAAATTTTCCCTGTAGTTCAGTTTTCTCTTTTGACTCCACGCTTTGGGATATGGCACTGGAATTATGATCACGTTTTATTCTCTCATGTTTTTTGTTATGGCCTCAGGATATTTTATTCAAACATTTCCTATCAATTTACTTTAGTCGTGTTTGAAATTCTCTATTAACTTGGACCTAAGGCTTTCAAGGAATAGCCAATTTCTTGAAGGATTTCATGTTTTTAACACAATTGGGGAATCTATCTGTTGCTTATCCATGTGCAAATGAATCGTTTAGTGTTGTATGTTAAGAGTACATTTTAGGGAATACCCTCCTAGATTTTACAGAGTCTGAAGTGTAGGAGAATTAGCCTTATCGTTGTTCTCGTCAAGTTGGCCATATGTTTCCTAGACTTTTATTATTGAATATGGCAAGTTCATAGAAGCTTTTGGGAAATACGTTTGGGTTGCAATAAAAAATGCCAACACAACCAAGGGAAGCACCAAGGACCAAAACCCCGAGATTTTCAAAGATAAGCACAAAAGGGGGGGGGGGGCAAGTCACAGAAACAGGCCAAAAGGCATGCCAAGAGAGGGTCCCCACTTTCAGAGGGGCGTGTGTGCAAAACTGCACAACAAAGACTTGGAGATCATTTGAAGTGCAAGATTGAAAAGTTACAAAGTTGCATGACAAAGTTGTCATCTTCATGGAAACTCACCTACAAGTCAAATCCATAAGTTTTAGAACCTAAGATCTGAGAGGAAGCAAGTGTGGACCTTGGAGCTCAGGATCACATTCAGAGTTTTGAAAAATTTAGAACGGGGCTAATACACCACCTAGGGCATCTTAGTCCTCCCAGGGGTATTTTTCAAAGATTCTTTAAGATTTTGTTTCAATATTCTAAGATTCCATGTCTGCCCCGAAAAATAGCAGCAGGACTAAGACAACAGTAAGGGCATCTTAGTCCTCCCAAGCATATTTTGACAAGTTTTTTTACATTTCCAGAATCCTCATTACATCTTTAGATTTCCTAGGTACACACATCCCAACATTATGTTGTATAATTTCATCGTTTGTATCATTCATTTAGCTTGCATAACTAGGTTTTGTAGGTTGAATGCTTATTTTTCTTTCCAAGCATTTGCTTGGTGGTGAACCCCTTAAAACCCTAAAAGAACATCCCTCTCCCCCTTTCCTAAGTCCTCCTAATTGATAATTGACTCACCTTGTACGGATAATGATCAATCCAACTAGGGTTCTTAGGACATTATTGAGTGATTAGTGGGAATGTGGAGTGACATTTCATCACCCCATATTTCACCTTAATCATTATGAAAGATTTTAACAAGTATATTCATTCAGATAATGATTGTTACAAAACAATGAAAGCATAAAATGGGAATAGATCTTGATAGAAGACTCAAAGAGATTATTGTGACTAATATTTGGTAAAAATAGCTAGGATAGGGCCTTGGGTGCCCTAGAACTAATGAATTAGGTTTCAAAATTCTAAAGACCTGAAAATAAAATTTTGTGTCTAAGTATCTTGACTTGATAGATGTTCCGATCTGGAAACAGATAGATTCTCATAAATATATAGAATTTCAATTTTGTTACATGTAAAACACAATTATGCATGCAATTTTAAATTTATCAAACATTGTAATGTGATCCAAATATAATTTTCAGATTGTAAAATGTAGTAATCAACTGATCCTAATTTTGACAAATTTGGAAATTTTATTTTTTTACCTTTTGTAGATGACAACAATAATGTAACTTTCAACTTTTTCAATAACACGTGCATGCATAAATCACAAATTCAGACACTTTTAGATTGTTTTCAGACTTTATTATGACCTAATGAATATTTTTTAATGCAATTATTAACTATATATGATGTAGTACAAGGATGGGGGATTTTGTCAAACAACCCATCCAAGCAACCATAACACCACCAACAACCTTACTTCAAAAGTTGAAAACATTTGCAACAAATTTTTAATGGAAAATATAACCAAATATTCTTCATTAAAATCAAATAATATGATTTTTACATAAAATTTGCAGCTACAACAACAACATATGCTACTTGCATTCCATAAGCTAAATCGAAATCAATTTTGCAGGCAAGAATCGCTACAACTCCACAAACCTGTCAGTTATGTCCATCATTGCTCCCTGATTATCACGAGCCTTTTAAAACACCTTCTGGGTTTGGTGTGCCTCATTCTCAACTTTTTAGATCATTTTGAAATTCTTGATTTTGTTACTATATGATAAATTTATGCCCAATTTACTAAAACTGGGTCTCACAGTCACATCTCAAGCAATCTTTCTCTCCTCAAAATGCCAGTCAAACCTCTACCTCCTCCATTTTGGGCGTGGGATTTCTCTTCTTTTCATAATTTTTTTCCTTTCCTCCAATATTTTTAATTTATTTTCTAAAATATTCCTCCATCATCATTCCACTACCTCCAGAACTTGCACCCAGAAGATTCCAGCATAATGGCCAACAATTTAAAATTCCTGGGAGTTACAAATGAATAAAATATAATATCTCCCAACTTGACTATGGGACTTTGATTCCCAAGCAATTTTTTTTTAAATCAAATAAAATGGTTTTACAATTGAAATTCATGTCAAAAACAAGTGTAAGGAACTAGTTCCCATTCAAGGTTGTTGAAGGAAGAAAAATCAAGAAATCATCATGCCTGCAAGACCAACATCACACCAAAATTCAGGAAAATAAAATAAATTTCTTTTTGGGTGTGCAGGATTGCTTGGTGCCCCTAGATTCTCCTACATCAAACACCTAAGGTAAGAAGAAATGTTCCATGAGTTGGAGCTCATGAACATTTAAAAATCCGGTGTTTTTTCTTCAACCATCTTTCCTCCTTATCTACCTGTTTCTTTTTCTTCACCCTACTTTGAAAGTTCATATCTCCTCCTTCCATCATCCTTCCTCTTTTTCTTCCCCTCATGAAATTCATTTCACTATACCAATATTCTTCTTTCCACCCTACTTCATTATCAACATCTGCATACAAATCAACATTAACAAATTCATAGAAACCAAAAAAATCCATTTGTACTTCTTTCTTACCTTTTCTTTTGTCATCCTCCTCTTCTTCTATGTCAATAAAATTCATCATACCTTTCTTTTTTTTTGCTTGAAACCTGTTATTTCTGATCCTAACCATCTTTCCCATTTCACTTTGTTTCACCAATTCATCAAAATACAAATCAGCTTGAACATCAACTTTAACAAATTTTGAAAAATCATCAAATATCTTAATTTTCTCCTCTTTCCCTACTAGTGCATCAATCTCATTTCCACGATTGTAGACCATGTCATTTTCATGTAAAACAATCTCTTCTTTATCAGTAAATAATTCTGAAAATTTAAACTTTACCTCTTTGTCAACTACAACTCTTGCTTTACTTGTTGTCAATGTTATCCACTCCCTTTCAATCGTTGCAATCTGCATTAATAAGTCATCATCTTCTTCATTTGTTGTTTCTCCTTCAATTTCCTTATTCACTATCTTTGCCATATACTATTTTTCACTTTGTTTTCCCAAAATTTCTAATGTTTCCAAGTCCTTCAATGGACCAAACTTCATTGTAACTTCATGGTTATCTTCTCCAACAATATTATCTTTTTCATGCACAAATTCATGTATCTATTTCAAATAAAATTTTCTTTCACAAATATCATATGGATGACTATTTACTTGGATATTTTCTTGCTTCTCTATTGCTACCCCAACTTCGCAATCACCATATTCTTTTATCTTTTCTTTATGCAAATCAATATTTACTTTGAAAAACTCAAAAGGAGATAATACCTTTGTTTTTGTTGCTACAACCTCTTTTTCCTGTGTAAGAAATTTCATTTTTATTTTCTTTTATGTTATCAACAAGATGCACATCTGATGCTACCTCTTTCTTTCTCCATTATTTCCTTGTGTCATTCTTCTTTCCTTGATTTCTTTTATCTGCATTTGTGTGAGCTTCTCCCACATGGTTTTCTTTCCATACTCTTTCCACCATAGGGTTGCAACTCTACACTTCAACATTCTCCTTTTCGCTATCCTCTTTTTCAAACCTCTGGTTTTCCTCTTTCTTCTCTTTGTTGTCCTCTATTACAACTTCCTTTCCTTCTCCATCTCCTGCACATAAATCATTACTTGTAAATTTTTTATGAAAAAGACAATGAAACTCAAACTTTTTACAATTGAAATTCATGTCAAAACCAAGTGTAAGGAAATGGTTCCTATTCAAGGTTGTTGAAGGAAGAAAAATCAAGAAATTCATCATGCCTGCAAGACCAACATCACACCAAAATTCAGGAAAAAAAAAAAAAAAAAATCTTTTTGGGTGTGCATGATCGCTCATTTCCCATGGATGCTCCTACATCAATATATAGCTTGTAACAATTGAAATCAATCATTTTTATGTTCTAAATGAAAAATGGTGTGCAAATTTTATCTTTTTCATTATTTTTTATCAAAACAATGTATGCATAAATGATAAATTCACAAAACCTAGGATTTCACTCAGATTTTAAAATTATATGCTTTATATTTCATAATATTTTAAGGTGTACAAATTTCTAAGGCTCGCCAAAAAAATTATATTTGAAAAAGGGATCTAAGGCCTAAATCACACTTTTTTAATATAACAATGGGAAGGTGACTAAAATTGATCTCAAACACCCACTTGGCTACTAACCTAAATAGAAGAGACAAAATGGTGGATTATAATTTTAATCCTCTATGAATTTGACGTGTTGATATGATTAATTAATTACTAATTTGACAATGAAATGATGTACCTAGGTTAACTATGAGAATTCATCAAACTGAGATGATGTCTGGAAAACATAGAACTAATAAATAGAAATAGAGTTCAGAATAGTAGGGGGAAGACATGGATGAACCTAACATATAAATTTGGACTTGATCTAGCTATATTGAGGCATTGGGAACCTTAGCCTAGGAAGCATCTACTCAAAATAAGACGTCAATCTCTTTTTGGTCCCTGTCTATGGGTTCTTCTTCTCTAGGTTCATTGTCAGAACTTTGTTTGTAGCTGATAAAATCTACTTTCATTGATTTGTTGACTTGTAGGGATTGAATTCTTGAGTGATCAATTAGGTCTTCAATCCTCCTCCAAGTAAATTTATAATTTTAACCTACACACATAAAAGATGTGGAAGGGTTATGTCATATAGGGGTTTGCCTAAGTCAAACCCTGTTTTGGTATCTCTACCTCCACAAAGGCTATGATCATGTAAAAGAGATTTTTCCCTTAGTTGGGAAGAGGCTAAATGATAAACAAGTGATAAATTGAAAATTGTTTCAACCACTTATATGTGCATTCCTTGATTGATCCAAGTCAGTATACTTGTCACCTTTAGGGAGAAATTGATGCTTGATTTGAAGTGTGAAAGAGTTAGTTCTCACAAAATAAATAGGCATAAAACATGAACAAACTCACCTAAAAACATGATGCATTTCCAACATGATGCTTGATTGAAATAACATTGTTGTAATTCTACTCTTTACTGCACAATTCCTCAATTAATTGCCTTAAGATTTTCTCTTTAAAATTTCTAGGATTAAAATCATGAAGATGACTTGTATTTATATGCAATTCTTTAATTTCCTAAAAATCAAATGTCGATCACCAACAAATGATTTTGGATTTTTAAATATTAAAATTTTGGCACTAACATATTTCAAATTTAGCCAAAATAGGTTGGACAAGGGCATTGGGTTCCCTAGCCCAAACCTATCCTTTCAAGACCTTAATTAATGATAAATTGTTATTAAATGTTTATTTTTATTTCCACTTATTATTTTCTGAATATTATTATAATATTGGAAAATTAAATGTATAACTGGGTCCAAGAACATAAAGGGATCTAAACCTAGTGTGAAATTGTTAAGGGTGACAGTTTTTGACACTACAAACATAATTAAAAATGAAAGTGTTAAAGGGTAGGCTAACTTATTTAACACCATCATGGGCAATTCCAACCAAAATATATATTGAAAACAACAAAATATGTATATCTAGACCTAGGTAAGGATGAAAAATTTAACATTGGTGGGAAAAATTAAAAATCTAGGGGTTAAATCTCAATCTAGGTAAATTCTGTGCAACAAGAATGATGAATAAAGAGATGGGAAAATACGATTATAATGATAATGGAAAGGGTTTTTATGGATAGAGGATGATAATTATGGACAATGGATTAGGTGAATATATATTTGGGCATGATAATGGAGATTATAAGGGCTTTGGATTGAGATAGAAATGATATAAATAGATTAGGGGAAAGGGTAGATATCCATAAAAGGGACTTGAATAAATAGAGAAATATTCAAAGAAGATCTCAAAAATAAAAACTTCAATTTATTCTCCTTTATGATCACTTATAATAATAGATGGATGCTGATGTAGTCATGGGTAGAGGATCCAATGATAGATTATCCAACCACGTAGCAAAATAAAGTAACACATGAAAGGAATTTAATTAAAATATATATATATATATATATATATATATTAATTCATAATAACAATGAAATGTCAATCTATCACAATAGGCTTCCAACATGCTAGGACTCAACCATTTGATTATAAATATAATATTTAAATTATATTTAATACAATCCCATACCAAGCTCTAGAGAATTAATTTTCTAATCTCTATAATAATTATTTTCCATTGATTATGAATAATATATATAGAAACTTCTAGCCTTAGGAATGATTCTTGTTCGACATAAGTAGGTGTAAACCTCAATTCCACATGAAATTTATAGTCAACCAACCCTATGAAGGGAAATTTTAGAATGAATTTGAGGATGATGGATATGTGGAACTTGATGTGGTTCATAACATAAGCTCTCTTAGGTCTACTAGATCTTTCCTTTTGTTTCTTTCTTTTTAGAAACTTGAACAAGTTTTCACATGTCTCAAATAGTAAAATTTGGATGTTATTATAAATGTTGATTATGAGAGAAAATGAATTATGCCTTTACAATGGTTAGAATATTTTAAATTTTTAATATAGCATTGAAGGCTTAGTGTAAAACATATATTCCAAACTACAAAGTGAGATTAATAAGTGTACTAAAATGTGTTAGGATCTATGGTGATTAGTAATTATTTGAATGTTTTTTAAAATCTATAAACAAAGAAAATAAATGAAACATTTTTTTGGGTGATATGAGTGTAACATAAAAAATTATATCCTTGTAATTTAACATTACATTCTAGACTCACTTTGGAATATGTCACTCTTAGCATGTTTTTAGGTTCATTTTTCCCTTGCCATAGTATATTTCTCTCATGGTACCAAGGTATTATCTCCTATGATCCTATTTTCTATAAAATTATGATCTACATGTGTTAATCTTTTGATTTCCTAGTGTTTGGTCTTTCCAAGAGTTGGAACTATTTAGATGCTAGCATGCCACATAAACTTCCATGTGATACGATAACATCCTATGATAGATTTTTACTAAATGTTGGTTTTCAAACATTTTACAACCTCCTATCTTACTAGGTTAGTGATAACCACTTTGGAGAAAATCCAAATTACTTTGCAGCTCCTAGACTTGCCCATATTTCCATCCTTCTCATTTTGAAAATGTATTTCTTGATCACCTATAATATTTAATTTTACACTCTAAATCTATTTATAGCACACCAAAATTGTTTTAACACTCTCCTTGAAGCTGTATTAGCATTATTTAATACCCTTATCTCATTTGGCTTCTTGAGGTAACATCATCAATTTTCTACGTGGAACCCGTAAGCTTAGCTAGAGTGTTGATCAATTAATTAATGATTGTATTATAATGTTGATATCTTGTGAGGAAACTTTTGTTTCTCACATATATCAAGAGAAGGAAATTCATTGGCGGATTTTTTTGCTAATGAAGCTATCAGAGTTAATGAGTATAGAGCATGGGAGGAATACACTCTCCTTCCCGAGGAAGCTAAGATCTTAATGTGAAATAATGGATTTGGTTGAGTTTATGTGGTGGCATTATTTTACCATTAGTACTTACTTTATACTCACACGCTTTGTGGGTATCACTCAGCTTGTTGGATCTCAATTGAACACTTCTTGCGAGGGTTTTCTACTTCTGGTTCTTGTGAATATGGCAGGTGGCCAAAGTAGAATTGAGCCTCATTCTTGTGCGAGCCTAAGAAAGGAGAAAATTTGGAGGATTCTCCAACATGGGAACTTTATGCCTTTCTTGGAAAGGTTGCATGGACATGATCCAAATTATTTGGTGGAGTTTGTTTTATATTGGCACAATCAAAAACTCCATATTAAGGTAATGGCAGTTGAGATCAATGAGGTTCTTATAGATATGGTGATTGGGTTGCCTATGAAAGGTCATAAATTTTTAAAAGATAAGAAGAGTACTAAGGAGGAAATGGCTCAATTCTTTAAAGATTACGAATAGAAAAAAACTCATCAAGATGGAGGCCTAGGGCTATGAGCAGAAGTCTCTCAAGAATATATAGGCAGATATTGCACAAATAATTATGTGGTATGTGACTCTGGAAGGCAAGTTCACTACAATCCTTGGCCATAATTTTACTCTTTTAAATCATTTTAGGTATAGGTTGTTTATTTCCTTCCCTTTCTTTCTATTGTCCTCCATGGAGGTCTTTGTGTATGCACACTTGAAAAACAAGAGGGCACTGGTCCTACATGAGGGCCTTACTTTGCTAATTATGGAGCATGTAAAATCCCTAATTCCTTCCACCTCAATTAAGGGAAAGGAGAAGACTCTATGTGAGGATTCTAGCTCATTTGGCTCGAATACTATTATGGTTGAGGAAGAGGATTGAAATGAAGAAGGTGAGGATGGGTCTCCCTCCCCTATGGCTACCCTTCTAAGAAGAGAAAGAAGGGTAACCCTAAAGGAAAACGGGAAACCAAGCGGATTATTCTACATGAGTCAGAGTCCCAAACTGATGGTAATAACAAAGAGGTGGGTTCTAGGGATTCCAAATCAAAGTATGAAGCTATGAACATTGGTCAAGTTGATATTGAGGTTGGAGGTAAGGAGGAGGGTTTTTAGAGCAATTTGGTGGCTAGAGGCCAAGGATAAGCCTAGAAAGTGTTGGAAACAAGCTACACTAAGAGGGGGGGTGAATCAGTGTTGTGTAAAAATTAACATTATTAACCTTTATCTTCAAATCAATTGTAATATTCAGCCAAAATGAATGAACAAGAAGAAAATAATAAAAACACCATAACACAAGAATTTTTATGTGGAAACCTTGTTAGGGGAAAAACCATGATGGATGGCCAATCTACAATAAGATTTGAGTATACTCAAATAAAGTTTACAATATGTGGAATGCACTTGCATTCAGGCACACTGCTTAGAGCTCATTGATCAAAGGGAAGGCTCACTGAATTACAAAGAGAATCAGATTAAAACTATCTAAGATTTTGAACTGAGAAAATTAGCATCTACATATGCTTGATTATAGTTTTGGTTAGGCACAATCAATCTTCTGTCCTATAGACTTGATTCTACACTTTTTCTCTGTTTTGCTCACACTAGCAACATAGATCCTTCATGCACAAGTGAAACTATGCATTATCGCTCTTCTTCTCTTCTCTAATTCACAATTCACATCAACACACATCATACAAATATCAAAATGATACAGATGATCTATATATATATATATCTGCAACATAGAATTCAATTATAATATGTCAGCTTCAATAGAACAAAAGAGTATTTACAATTGTCAGCTCAAATTATGAGTAAATTATAATGTGCATCCACAACAGTTGACCAAAACATAGCTAGGAACCAAAAAAAGATGCATGAACACAAAAATACTTAACTAATTACTTTTCATACATTTGCAACATGATATATTCAAGAAGTCGGCTAAGTACTGATAAAACTTAGAATTAGCTAAGTGGATCTTCTAACTCGCACACGGATCAATACAAGGCACTGAGATTTATAGATAACACTAAGAATACATCGATCAGCCTTCACTAAGATATGTAGCACAAAATATTAATCTATATATGAATTGATGAACCCAAAACTGGCAGATGCTTTGTTCTTCCTTAACTGTTTGCAATCTGACTATCGGTAGGATAATTTGATGATGCACAGATTTAATCACCAATTGGGGTTGCCATCAATGACAAAACCAAATGATATTTAGAGTTTCTCTTTCCAAAAATCTCCCCCTTTGCAATTGATGGAAACACTTAGTGAAAAATAACTAAACTTGTCGGATCAGTACCAACATTAACTACACTGCCAAAATTTCAAAAACAGAACTCTTCTCCAAAATACAATTCTCCCCCTACGATGATTATGCATTTTTCACTCTTCTCTCTCCCCCTTTGACATCAATGGAAAAGGCAGGAATCCGCATGCCAAAAATTTAACAAAATTCTTATGAACAAGTTTCTTATGTACAAAACAGGCTTCATAAACTTACATAAACTTAAAAATGTCTAAAAAATATTTCTTCAGAAGAGCCAAATTCACATCCCAGACTCTTTTGAGACTCTCTAGGATTTTTATATGTCCACAAACCAAATAGGATTGTCTCTGTAGACTCCAAGTTTTCTAGATCACTCACTGCTCTAGCATCTTTTGCTTCATTCAATGCACTAGACATAATTTCTATCTTTGGGCCAATCAGACCTCTAAGTTCACATTCTCTTGCAACAATTTTGTCATTTTCTTGTTTCAGGCTCTTTATTTTTTCAAACACATATATCACTTCTCCTTCTAACTTTCCAACACTACCAATTAACGGATCAAAGGTATCAAAAACAGTGGCTAATTGTATTTCCAAATCCTTAATCTTCTTTTCATTTTCATCAGTGAATTTTGATAAAGATAAACATGATTTGCAAATCTTCCCACCTTCAAATAAAGCATTTTGGATATTTTCCACATAGGTGGCTAGGAAATTTTTATCCTTAGCAATCATTTCCTTCAGCCCATGTAATATTTTAGTATCAAATTTCTTTTGAACTTTAATCAAAGCAGATTTCTCAAGTGACTCAAAGTGAGTACTTACTGAGTTGATGAGCCTCTTTAGTTCACTAGAGGATGGTCCAGTTGGATCTTTCACACGAGTAGGAATTATCTTTTCTAGGAATCCAGATGAAAGATTTAGAAGTTCACTATCCTCAATATGGGACTTTAATAGTTCTTCTTTGGATTTTGCTTGGGCGAATGAAGCTACTTTCATTTTTTGAATAGGACTCAGAGTAGATAGATCAATTAGACCTTCAACATTGTAGAATACTTTCTCTAATAGGTTCAATAGCATCTGTAGAACATCTATGCACACACTGAACTTATCTTTATTTTGGTGTCAATTACTGGTAGGGGTTAAGAGATTTTCTTGAAAGCTCCCCCTAGGCCAAAGGCCTAAGACTGATTCTTGGATGAACTGCCAAAAGCAGGTTCTAGTGCTGGTGCATTTTCTTCATTAGAGGGACTCTTCTTCACCCATTTCTTCTGCATCTACTATCTAACCACATCCGTAGTGACTTTGTCTTTTCCTTTAACATCCTTATGTATGTTCCTTCTTTGATTTACCGGACCTCTTCTATTCCAACATAATGTAGCAATGTGACCAAATTTGTTGCAGTTGTAGCATACAACATTTTTCTATCTAAACCAATTGTTCCACTAATTTCCTTTTGATATGCACTAGTTAGTTGTATGCCCAAATCTATTGCATGTATAACATTTGACATTTCTATGAAGATTGTTCATCACATTTTTGCATTCATTTGACTTGTGACCAAACTTATTGCAATTAAAGCACTGACCTAAGAATGATGGAATTCTTTGATTCATCCTACTTCTACACTGAGAAGCCATGTGTCCAAATTTATTGCAATTGAAATAGTATCCATTAAATTTCTGAGCATTAGGTTGTCTTATCGGATACCTTCCAGATTTGTTCATTTGATTTCCTTTCCTGAATCTCCTTTGACTGGATCTAGAAATTTCTCCTTCTTCATATCCAAGGCCTCGCTTGTCACCATTTATCCTTTGACTTCCAATTAGTTCATCAAGCTTAGCTAAGCTAACTTTGAACTTTTCCTTGTACTCATTTGTAGTAGCAAGTTCATATCTAAGATCATCAATCTTCATTTCAAGTAGTTCCTCATTGTTTTTAGATTGTTCCAATTCATTGTCCAAATGGTTGCATACTTCATATTTTTCTTTCAATGGTTGTGCTAGGTTCTCTTCATTCTTTTTCCTATCTTCAATCTCCTTGGTCATCCTCATCATGATAGATTCCATTTCATGCTTCAGGACTTTATTTTCTCTAGTAAGCTTTTCATATTCTTCTATCTTTTCCTTCAGGGCTTGACTGAGTTGTTCTTCTTCAATGCTCTTACTATCATTCTACTTAATCTGGCCATAGAGTTCCTTTCTCTTCTCTCTGGACTTGTTGATTTTGTCTTTCAAAGACTCAATGAATTTCTCAGCATCCATGAGGTTTGCTTGCAATTTTTGGACTTCAAACTTTGACTAATCAAGATCATCTAGAGCCACCAAAATTTGTTGTTGAGACTACTTGAATCCATTGAAACACTTTCCAAGATCTCCCCAAGTTGTTAGACTTCTTCTTCTGAGGAACTAGCTTTGATACCAATTGTTGGAAACAAGCTACATTGAGAGGGGGGGTGAATCAATGTTGTGCAAAAATTAACATTATTAACCTTTATCTTCAAAGCACTTGTAACATTCAACCAAAAAGCATGAACAAGAAAAAAAACAATAACAACGCCATAACACAAGAATTTTTACGTGGAAACCCTGTTAGGGGAAAACCACAATGGATGGCCAATCCATAATAAGATCTGAGTATACTCAAATAAAGTTTAAAATATGGGGAATGCACTTGCATTCAGGCACAGTGCCTAGAGCTCACTGCTCAAAGGGAAGGCTCACTGCCTTACAAAGAGAATCAGATTAAAACCATCTAAGAGTTTGAACTAAGAAAATTAGCATTTGCATATGCTTGATTACAGTTCTGGTTAGGCGCAATATTCAATCTTCTATCCTATAGACTTGATTATGTAGTTCTACTTTGTTATGCTCACACTAGAAATACAGATCCTTCATGCACAAGTGAAACTATCCATTATCGCTCTTCTTCTCTACTCTAATTCGCAATTCGCATCAACACACATCATATATATATCAAAATGATATAGATGATCTCATATATATATTTACAACATAGAATTCAATTACAATATGTCAGCTTCAATAGAACAAAATAATATTTATAACTGTCAGCTCAAATCATGAGTAAAGTATAATTTGCATCCACAACAGTCGGCCACAACATAGCTAGGACCCAAAAAAAGATGCACGAACACAAAAATACTTAACTAATTACTTCCCATAAATCTGCGACATGATATATTCAAGAAGTCAGCTCAATACTAATAAAATTAAGAATTAGCTAACCAAATCTTCTAACTCACACACGGATCAATACGAGGCACTAAGATTTACGGATAACACTAAGAATACATCGATCAACCTTCACTGAGATACGTAGCACAAAATATTAATTGAAAAATATGTATATGAATCAATGAACCCAAAACTACTGGATGCTCTGTTCTTCCTTAATTGTTTGCAATCTGACTGCCGGTAGGATAATTTTATGATGCGCAAATTTAATCACCGATTGGGGTTTCCATCAATGACAACACCAAATGATATTCACAGTGTCTCTTGCCAATAGAAAGTTTTCCAAGTGCATTGCCAAGATGAAGAACCAGGCCTCAAAAGATATGGTAAGGGATACAATGGAGCTCTACAAGGAGAAGTCTCTGGAGGAGAAGGCGGTGGAAATTGATGATTCCCTAGTTCAAAACTCACCAAATGTGGAACCTATGGGTGAGAAAATGGTGCAAGAGGAGGGTGTTGAGTAGAAGCAAGTGAAGCTAGATCTTCTAAAGGTTAATCCCTTGTCAGGGGACTTCTTCTATCTTAATGATGATACCACCTCAATTTTTGAGCTTCTCGACATGGTGAGGGTAGGGGCCACTAGCACTTTTAAATAGGAAAAATGGACTCTACAAGAATTCAATAGGGTCAACATCAAAATAAGGGGATTGAAGGAGAATGTGTAGAATATTCTAAAAGGGAGGACCTCGAATATTTTGATTGATAAAATTGTTGATCTTGAGTGTTCATTCACTGGTTTCAAGTCCCTTTATGAGCATCTCCTAGCTGATTTAGATTCAAAGTTATAGATACCAACATGGATATCAAGAAACTACTCCACGCCTGTCATATTTTTGTGAAGAATAGTGTGGATTCTTTGGAGGTCCTCTTCTGTAAGATCAATGAGCTTAGATAGGACCAAATGTATTTTTCTGAGTTAATGAAGAAGGAGTAGACAACTAAAGGTAAAGGGAAAAAAGGTGCAAAGGATGATGTTAAAGGCCTTGCTGCTAGAGGGTTGGGTGACTGGAGGAAGTCCTTTGAGGATGAGAAAAAATAATTTTTGGGCATGATTAGGCTTCATAGGAACTAGGAAATTGAGGTGGCCAACACCTTAAGAAGTATGAAGTGTTGTCTTGTTTTCTGTTTTTGTTTGTTTCTCTACTGTTGGGTTTCGATTTCTTTCCTATTATTTTTCTACTATTTTTCTGATGGTTGTTGTTGATAGTTTAGTCTTATATCTTTTGAGCAGCATTTTGTAACATTTTTTGTTATGGGTTTCAGGATATTGCTAATATTTTAGTGTTATATCTTATGAGCAACATTTTGTAACTAAAGTTGTAAAGGGTTTTGAGTCCCTTCAAAACCTGTTTTTTCTCGTATAATCATAACATTGTTTTGATTATTTTCTCTTATATTCCATTTATGTATTTTATTATTATAGAATTATTTTTAATTTACATTTATCACCTTAGGATCTCCATTTCCTTTCAACCACTCTCATTTACACATACTAGTTTCACTCCTTGTAGTTACATTCATAGATTTATCACTACTTTTATCTTCCTAAAAAAACTTAGGATAAAAGCACACACTATTTTACTCTTTCTACATCTTGACTACCTATGGAGGTCAAAAAAATACCAAATTAGAGGTCTGATCATTCATGGAAAGCTCTTTAATAGCCACAAAAATTATTCTCTTATCTTTTAGGTTGGTATTTGGAGTGTTTCATCAAAATGAGAGTTTTCCCTCTTTTCTCTTTTCTTGTTATTTTTTATTAAATATTTCATTTTAAATTAGTCTCATTTGAATTTTTTTCATACCTAGAGTAGTGTCATGCCCTAAATTTTACTCTTAGGGCATGGACACAACTTACAAACTTTTTTAATTAACACATGAAACTATAATGCATCAACCGATTTATCAAAACACAAGTCTAGAATTACAACTATTATCCTTATTGGTTTAGTGTTGTGTACTATATATGTTGATATGTTTGGGCAACAATATTAACATTAGTATTTATTTGGTCATCTATACTATTTTCGACCCAATAAAGGGGGATAATTATCAAGTCAATATATATATATATATTACCCAACATTAGTGTCCTTTAGTCACATCAGTTTGATAGAGTTAATATTTGCATCATTACTATTGGCTTGTAATATCAGTGATGATATCCATTAACTTTGCTAAGGGTATGACTAAATATTTTACCCCTTTATATCATTATAACACCAATTGACTATACACTATCAATAGTATCAACATTACTTGTTAATTTCAATAATAATATTAGTCTTGTTATTAATATTAAATCATTTAATATTAATTTTATTGCTAGTGATAAGACTATATAAAATAATATTATTACTATCATTTAACATCAATTTTTAATTAGATATCAATAATAGAACCAATAGATAATAAAGTTGATCTCAAATTTATCAACAATATTGTTAATTATAAAATTTAACATTAACTTGTTTCAGATTGATGACTAAAATTGACATTAAATCCATAAGCAATAATATCAATATTTAGTTTACTAAATATTAACATTAGTCATAATATTAGACATTGGATCTATTGGTTTCATTATAACATCATTAGTAGAAGATTTATCACCTAGATAATTTTTTCATTATTTATATTGGTTTTTCTTCATGATAAGGATACTAGCATCCATACTAAGATTAAGACTACTAATATCATTATTATTAATATTGTATTTTAACCTACAAATATTATCACTAAATATTACCGTTCAATCTATTAATGAAATTGTTAATATCAATCTCCAATATTTATATTATATGTTACTATTAACTCCATTAACAATAGTAACAAATATCAATATTACCCATATTGGTATGTTAAAATAATTCTATTGATATTATTATTCACATTGATATTAGTCTATGAGTAATAATATTTAAAATTAGCATATGAACCTATCAACAATAGTGTGAACTTCATTCTATAAAGATTGGCATTGAGTGTTAACATTTGAACTAATAATAATATTATGTGTCAATATTATCATTTCGATAATGGTGTGGATGTTAGCATCCCACTTAGAAAGTGCTATAATTATATTTTAATATTATATTGTGGTTGAATTTTATAGGGTTTATGCTGCACGAAAATTCGGTAATTAAATAGCTATATGCCAAATTGCCCTGGCGTCTAAGACTTACCTCATGCAACTCTGGATAGGGGAAGTAAACATAGCTAAAAAACATAGCTGAAATACATAGCTAAAAATTAATAACATTTGACATCTATTTTGAATCTCCCATGAAGCACCTGACGTTTGTAGATAGAATAATAAAAGTCTATTAAATTATGCTTACCCTATATGTTGGGTGACACAACAAAACCCTAATTTGTATATTTTTTCATTTGTTTGCCATTACATGTTGGGTGTTGGGAGGAATGAGGTTGAAAAATGAAGAAGGCATTGTGGTGGGGTTTTGCTGACTTTGATTTGCAAAGACTTTATAGAAGAATCATGTGTCGGTTTTCAAAGGTGTAGGGGGCGATATAATTTTTTGTTTTAAAAAAAATTCTTATTGATGAATTAGTTTTCTATTTTTCACACTAAAGGAGGGAAAATCCCCTTCATGTGGGATGACAACTTGTGGTAGGCTGCATCCACCACAAATTCATCCCCTTTAAGAGGTGTGGCCCCTGTGGTGGTCGCAGCCTCTCATAGGGTCGTGCCCTAAGGAGGTCATGGCCCTTCAAAGGTGGCTTGTCCTACTTTCTTTTTTATCATAATTTTTTTTGAAAATAAGGCTTTAAAGAAATATACTATATGCAAATACAAAATAAATTACTCTATAACTATGCTTGTTTAATCTTGCATGCTACTTGCAAATCCATTATTTTGTTTACTTATATTTCTAGGTTCTTCGAGTTAACACAGGAATGAAGATTTTTGGTCCTACATATTTCTTTGTATATTTCTTTTGTTGAAAGAGAGTATTTGCCTATTTTTCATATATATATCTTTCATCCATATTCCCCCAAAAAAACTACGAGACAATGTATCACATTTATTGTTATATCCTTTCCCTTCCTAATTTTTTTTACCATTGTTGAACGTTTACAGATACCATATGTTTCTCTTCATATTGGTCTATGAAGCCTATTATCCTACTTTTTCTTACAGGGAATATGAAATGTTCGGCCATAGAAGTGTAGAAAGTTATAGGATATGAGAAAAGTATAAGTGAATCAAGTGAAACTTTTGTAGTATTATTTTATCATTCTTTCCATAGCTAAGTAAAAATAAACTTGTGTATTTTCTTGCTATAGGTATAGTAATTTTTCTAACTGAACCAAAAGATGAAAATCCCAAATTCATTACACGACATTATTTTTCGAGATATAGATCAGCAATGGAAAAGCAAAACAGAGTTACAAAATTTACTACAATTCTTTTTTGAGATACAAATCAACAATGGTAGAACAAAGCAAAGTTACAACATTTACTACAATAATCGTTAGATAGCAGGTCGAATGGAAGGTACTAACTACAAGGGTTTGTTTTCACTGTAATATTTATCTAATGAAATAGATACACATGTAACATACACATGTAACAATCTGCCTACTAGGACCATGACACTTATTTACAAAAAGAAAACATTAATAAGTTTTATGACCTTCAACCTTGTTCCTTTATACATTGCTTTATGTATTACAAACTATTTCCTGTAAAAACTTTCTTACTATAGGTCTAAGATTTCTTTCCCATCACATTCTACAGCAACAACTTTTTTTTACAATTATGGATAACAAAGCACAAAGTGGAGTTTCCAAACTTGTTTCACTTTACATGCTACCAATGCACTTTAAACATTTTACTTTTCCAAGTTTGAAACTATCTTACATTGCCTTCTCATTCTAAAACTCAATATACATTGATCAAAACCAAGGGAAAACTCTACGATTCCACCATAATGAAACTACCTCTATTCTTAATATTGAAACCATTGAAAAATAAATCAGAACTTACAGCCTCATTGGAAATATTGCATACATATTCAACACCACAGCTCATACTATTTCAAAATTTGGTAGTGTGGACAAGGAAGGAGTGGTAGAACCACAACCTCTTCATGGACAGTCCTCCTTATTTGATCAACTTAACTTCACATAAAAACAAGAACACTACATAACTAGTGGGAGCTCACCTCCCAACCATGGGGCTGAAACAACCCACCCCCAAGCTAGGGGAAACACCAAGATGATATGGATTTTGCACAACACAAACAATTGATCTCCCTCAACTCAACCCTTCACACTTTTAGTGTGAGGGTTTTCCAAGCATGCTTGAAAATTACATTGACCAACTTTAAATTTCGTCACCACTGAAAATGGCTCCAAAAAGAGGGTCATATGACTCTAAAATTAACTTTTGAACCCATAAAATTATTCCCAAGTCCTAATCTTATAACTTAGGGTCATGAAACCCCATTGATACACAAATAAAACCCATTAATTCCCCCTTTAATCTTGGGCTTATCATGCAACTACATACGATTCACACATGGCATTGCACTTAACATTAAAAGCAACAATCTTGCTAACACATGATGCACATTATCCACATTATCTACATTACATACAAACCACAACATATAAGAACTTAACCTCTCCAATTAGGTTAGGTTGGCTTCACGAGTATGCACATTTGTCACCTTATAATTTCTCCCGATCCATTGGTCATGGACTAAACCTACACACTCAATTATAATTGTTAATCCATCATCTATAATAAAATTGAAACCTGAAATATACAACATGATATCTCTATAATAACATTTCAAAATTAAGCATCTCATTACATTCATTCATCCCATGCCACAAATATCATAACATTAATAGAATCAATCTTCAAAGATAATATAACATGAATGCACTACATGTGGTATCCATCATAATTTGTCTAATCATATAATCATTTAGTCATAAAATAGCAAATAAGAAGATCACAAGATTGGCTCGATCAACTGCATAATACCAAAAAACCATATCGATAAGGATAACATACATACATAAGTATAATATCTATGGTAACATCAAAGTACGCCAAAGTCAAAATCCTTGATGTCAAAGTATCCTTAATAAAAAACTATCTATTCAGATATATAAAATCACATGTCATTTAAATTCCTAGTATTGAAAAAGATAGGTCTCACATCCTCCCCCAAGGTTTGGACTTCCTCTTTGAAGTTCTCAAAGAGGTGAGGGTATAATGTCCTCATCTGTGAAGTGTCCTCCCAAGTGGCAATGACCTCATCATATTTGTCCAACTAGACCGTAACTTGGTCCAACTCTCATCCTTGAAGGGCCAACATGTGATGACCCAATATGCAAATGGGCTCTAGTGTGAACTGGCCATCCGCCTCCACCTATAAGGCATCCCAATCCAAAACATGAGACAGATCATGCACATAACATCACAAAAAAAATGGAAAACATTGTGGATACATGATAGGCAAAGTTGTAAGGCTAGATGATAAGTGACTGGTCCTATCCACTCTAAAATCTCAAAGGGACCCACAAACTGAGGTGCTAGCTTAGGGCCCTTTCCATATCAGATTGGACTCTTATGTGGCTGCACTCTCAGAAATGCTTGTTCACCCATTGCAAAGCTTTGATCTATCCTCTTAGCATCTACATACATCTTTTGACAATATTAAGCCTCCTGTAACCACTATCTTATCAAAACTACCTGTCTCTCCATATCTTGTAACAACTTTGGACCAATGGAACCTTGTCCTCAATCATGTCCCAAATCAATGGAGTCCTACACCATCTGCCATACAATGCCTAATAAGGTGCCATATTTAATGAACTATGATGACTATTGTTGTAGGAAAACTCGACTAAGTAAAGATACTTCTCCCATCTAGACTGATGATCCATCACATACATATGTATCATATCCTCTAATACCTAATTAACCCTCTTTATCTAACCATTTGTCTCTAGGTGATATGCGGTATTGAAATTGAGCTGAGTGACCAAAGCCTGATGTAATGCTCACCAAAAGGCTAAGGTGAAGACTGAATCTCTATGGGATATGATACTACAAGGGATATCATGCAACCTAAAAATGTCATCCAATAACACCCTCACTACTGTTGGTATTGTGTGTGTAGTCTAAATTGGAGAGAAGTGAGCCACCTTGGTCAACTTGTCAGTTGTCACCATAATTGCATCATGGTATTGAGAAGACAAAGGTAGACCAACAATAAAGTCCATGGAAATGGTGTCCCATTTCCACTATGGAATCTCATTGGGGTAAAGGATTCTTTCTAGATGTTGGTGCTCAACCTTGACTCTCTGACACTCAAGGAACTGAGCAGAAAAATCTACAATATCTCGATGCATCCCTACCCAATGATAAAGTTGGTGAAGATTTTCATGCATCTTCTTCACCCCTAGATGTGTTGCCTATGGAGCTCTATGTGCCTCTAACAAAATCATCATCCAAAGATCCCCAATTTGTGGGGCATATATACACCCTCTATGACATAGCAACCCATTTGATTCCAAGGTGTATCCCGAAATATTTTCCATTAAGGGAATGCTAATATTGTATCTCACTTTGAACCTCACAGTACCAATCATCCTCTAGCAACTATTGTAAAATGTGAGTCCTCAAGTTTTTACCCACTGTCATAGCCATCACATCATGTTGGTGACTACTCAATACATCTACCACTATATTCTCCTTTCCTTTGATGTAATGAACATAAAATTCATACTCAAACAAGAACTCCATCCATCACCTTTACTGAGTATTCAAGTTCGGCTCTGTGAAAATACACTGTAAGCTACAATGATTGAAATGAAGCTCAAAATGGTGGCCAAGAAGAAAGTGTCTCCATCTCATGAGAGCATGAACTACTATTTCAAGCTCTAAATCATGTGTGGGGTAGTTCATCTCATCGGTCTTGAGTTTTTGTGACTCATATGTGATCACTCGACCCTCCTGCATAATTACTGCACCTATACCATCTAATGAAGCATTTTTACAAACCATGAGATCTAAAGTTGTATTGGGTACTAATAGATGGGAGCATTGGTGAGACTCTCCTTGAGGATCTGAAATTTCCTCTCACACAACTCAGTCCACTCAAATCTCTTCCCTTTTCACTAAAGGGAAGTAATGGATGTGTTATCTTGGAGAACCCCTCCACAAATCGATGATAGTAACTGGCTTGTCCCATAAAACTCATAACCTCTATAACATTGGTAGGTGTCGACCAATCCATGATGGTACTAATATTTGATGGATCTACTAAGATACCATTGTCTAAAATAATGTGCCCCAAATATTGAACCTTTGTCTAGAAAATGAGCACTTAGCCAAGTTGGTGTAAAGTTGATGTCATTTCAAACATTGTAGGACCTATCTCAAATGCTACTCATGCTCCTCTATTCTCCATGAGTAAATCAAAATATCATCCAAGAATATCAACACAAATCAGTCTAGGAAGGTGTAGAATACCCCATTTAGTAAGCTCATGAACACTATGGGGGCATTTTTCAACCCAAATGGCACCACTATAAACTCATAATGCACATAACAAGTCTTGAATGTTGTCTTATGAATTTCTACCTCTACAATCATCAAATGATGGTACCCAGAATTTAGTTCAATCTTGGAGAACACCTTATCTCCCCTCATCTGATCAAAAAAATCATCAATCCTAGGCAAAGGGTAGTAGTTCTTAATTGCCAATTTGTTCAACTTACTGTAATCAATGCATAGATGAAGGGGCCCATCCTTATTATTAACAAAGATGATAGGTGTGCCCCAAGGTGAGATGATAGGTTGAATGTGCCCCTTCTCTAATAGCTCCTCTAATTGAATCTTGAGCTCATTGATCTCTCATGTCATCATCCTATAAGGTTCCCTCAATACTGGTTGAGCTAATGGAACTAAATCAATGTGAAATTCTGCCTCTCTATGGGGAGGCATCCCTAGTAACTCTAAGGGAAAAATATTTTCAAAATCTCTAAAAATAGGATGATCATCCAATGACACCTTTCTCAAGTCCTATGACTTATCACTAATAGTGATATAAAACATCTGACATCCTCTTCTCATGCATCACTTCAACTACATAGCAAATACCATGTGAAGATAAATGGGCCTATGTGCCCCTAAAATCACCACTAATGTACCTTGATCATCAATACACTCAATTTTCTTATGATAAAAATCAATAATATCTTGATGTGCATCAAGTCAATCCATACCCAACACTATTCCATAAGATCCCAATAGAGTAATACTAAGATCCAATGTGGTGGTGATAGCCCCAAGAGTCAACTGACAACCATGAACCATTGAATCTATGATCATCTTGGCCCCTGAAGCTAACTCTACCTACCACCTATCGTCTTTCCTAGATTCCACTAGCCTACAATGATCCACTATGGTTGGGGAAATAAAATAATTTGATGCTCCTAAATCAAATAATACACTAACTGATACATCACCAATCATACATGCTACCTCAATAATGGTGACCTAATGCTTGGTCTGGCATTTCTTGACCATCGTGAAAACCTGATGGGACTTTCTCACATCACCAACTATTGGATCAGAGGCTCCAAGATGTGGTCCTCCTACTACAAAACCTGCAAAACACTCCTTGGCTAAATGACCCACACCACCACAAAAATAACAAGGTTCCCTTGATTGCCCCTGTGTTGGCTGGGTCCTACTAAACTGAGAAGATCCAAGCCACCCAAAACTACTATGTTCTCCTCTAACAAACTGTTGGGATCAAGGAAGAGCTACATATTGACCTTATGGCCTTTAATCTCTATGTGGGTTCTACATATGCCATGCATTAGGATTCCCACTTTGTGCATCCTGCTATGGCCTAGAGGTTTGTGCTTTATGTTGCTACTATTATGGTTTATGACCCCAAGTGAAGGTCTAAATCCCCCTTCGCTAAAAGGGGTGGTCTACAGAAATTGTGCTCTTGATGGCCCTAATTGTAGTTTTGAAACTACTCTCGAGACTCTTGTGTTTTATTATGTATGCCTTCTCCACAACAACCCTAAGGTCCTCAAGATCATCCATGCACACAGGTCCTAAAATGTTGGGGTTCAACCCCCTAATGAATCGATTGATGAGCAACTTCTCATCTTGAATATAGTCCACATATTATAGAAGCTCAAGGAATTAGCTCTCATATTGAGCCATTGTAAGGCTCCTCTTTTGCAAGTCATGGAACTCATCAATATGCCTCTAACGAAAATTCTCAAAAATATACCATGCTCTGAAGCACTCTAAGAAGGTATCCCATCTGATTGTTTTCATATATAAGTGGTACTTATGCTCCTCTTAGAACCACAAAGTTGAAGCGGATCCTCTCAACAAGTGAATTTCCACACTATCCTTAAGGTTGCTCCTATATGGTTGCAACCCAAAGTATCAGTCAAGACTAAGTAACTATGACTCTGCCTCCACCCCATTGGTGGATCCTAAAAACTCTAGTGGCTTAAGGTGAAGCTGATCTCCTGCATCTCGCAAGACCCTTGGTGCCATACCTACTACTGGCAGTGTCCAACTGTGATGAGGTGGAGGTGGAATATGCATGAACTCCTCCTTTTTCTCCCCTTCTTGTACCCCTCGATGGCATGGGGGACTCCTAATACGCTCATGTGACCCTGCATTATGCCCCTCACCCTTGAGCTAATCTACATTTGATACCTCGACCTCAGGCTGATCCATGTTTATAGGGTTTATGTTGCACCATAATTCGGTAATGAAATAGCTATATGCCAAATTTCCTTGGCGTCTAAGACTTACCTCATACAACTCAGGATAAGGGAAGAAAACATTGGTAAAATACATAGCTAAAAATTAATAACATTTGACGTCCATTTTGAATCTCCCATGAAGCACCCAACGTTTGTAGGGAGAATAATAAAAGTCTATTAAATTATTCTTTCCTCATATGTTGGGCGATACAACGAAACCCTATTTTGTATATTTTTTCATTTGTTTGGCATTGCAAGCTAGGTACAAGGAGGAATGAGGTTGTGAAATGAATAAGGCATTGGGGTGGGGTTCTTTCTCAATTCGATTTGCAGAGGCTTTAGAGAAAAACCCATGTGTAGGTTTTCAAAGGCGTAGGGGGCGACATAAGTTTTTTTTTTTTTAAATATTTTCTTGTTCATGAAATTAGTTTTTTGGTTTGTGCACTAAAGGAGGGGAAATCCCCTTCATATGGGATGACAACCTATGGCAAGTTTCATCCACCATAGAGTCATCCCCTTTAAGGGGTGTGGTCTCTGAGGTGGTCATAGCCTCTCACAGGGTTGTGCCCTAAGGAGGACGGAGCCCTTTAGAGGTGGCTTGTCCTCCTTTTTTTATCGTATTTTTTTTAAAACTAGGCTTTAAAGTAATATACTATATGTAAATACAAAATAAATTAAACTCTATAACTATGCTCGTTTAATCTTGCATGCTACTTGCAAATCCAATATTTTGTTTACTTGTATTTTCAAGTTATTTCGGGTTAATATAGGAATGAATATTTTCGGTCCTACATAATGCTTTGTACATTTCTTTTGTTGAAAGAGAGTATTTTACCATTTTTCATATATATATATATATCTTTTATCCATATTCCCCAAAAAAACTATGAGCCAATGTATCACATTCACTGTTATATCCTTTCCCTTCCTAAGTTTTTACCATTATTGAACATTTATAGGTACTATAAGTTTCTCTTCCTATTGGTCTATGAAGCCTATTATCCTAATTTTTATTACAAGGAATATGAAATGTTCAACCACAAAAGTGCAAAAAGTTACAGGATATGAAAAAAATATAAGTGAATCAAAGGAAACTTCTACAGTATTATTTTATCATTCTTTCCCTAGCTAAGTAAAAATAAACTTATGTATTTTCTTGCTACAGATATAGTAATTTCTAATTGAACCAAAAGATACAAATCCTAGATTCATTACACAAAATTATTTTCTAAGATACAGATCAACAATGGCAAAGAAAAATAAATCAATTACAACATTTGCACAATTATTTTTTGAGATACAAATCAGAAATGGTAGAACAAAGTAGAGTTGCAACATTTGCTACAAAAATCATTAGATAGTAGGTCAAATGGAAGGTACTAACTACACAGGTTTGTTTTCACTATAATATTTATCTAATGAAATAGATACACATGTAACAATCTGGTTGTTGGGACCATGACACTTATTTACAAAAAGAAAACATTAATAATTTTTATTAGCTTCAACCTTGTTCCTTTATGCATTGCTTTATTTATTACTAACTGTTTCCTATAAAAAAAATCTTACTATAGGTCTAAGATTTCTTTCCCATCACATTCCATAACAACATTTGTTTTTACATCTATGGGTCATGAGGTGCAGAGTGGAGTTTGCAAACTTGTTTCACTTTACATGCTACCAATGCACCTTCAAGCATTTTGCTTTTAAAAGTTTAAAAATATTTTGCATTGCCTTCTCATTCTAAAACTCGATCAAAACCAAGGGAAAACTCTATGATTCCAACACAATGAAACTCCCTATATTCTTTAAATTCGAGACCACTGACAAACAAAGCAAAACTTATAGCCTCATTGGAAATGTTGCATACATATTCAACACCATGACTCATATGGTTTCAACATTTGGTAGTGTGGATAAGGAAGGAGTGGTAGAACCACAACCTCTTCATGGATAGGCATCCTTATTTGATCAACTTATATGCACATAAACACAATAACTCTCCATAACTAGTAGGACCTCACCTCCCAACCATATGTCTGAAACTACCCACCCCCAAGCTAGGGGAAATACCAATATGACAAGAATTTTTGCATAATATAAATACTTACAACCATGAAATATATTGCAGAAATTTTATCACACTTCCAACAAAATTTCACAGCATAAAACTCAATACAATTACCACATGTTACAAGTTTTTAATAACACAAGAATCATAATACAAAGCCTCTTCCTCAAGAGTCATAAAAGGGGGAGTGGGGACATCAACTAAGAGGGAGAAAATATTAGAAAACTCAACACTTCTAGCCATGCATCACCTCCAAACTTCTCATATTAAACACCTCCCAAAACCATACTTCCACCCATTTTCCATTTCATCGCATTCATCACCATGTTAAGGTTTTCAACATATAGTATCTACATATTATCATAAACATGAACCATATGGGTACTCATACCCTTTTCATATAACCCCCTTCTAAGGACATCTCACCCACTCAACCCCAACACATGAACTAAAACCTCCATAGTATGGTAGGTTTCCTTCTTCTTAACAAACAAGCCCTCAACACAACAACCAAACAAACAAACAACACTAAATGTTCACAAAGAGAAATGCATGCACGCATATTCATAAGGGTAGCACAAAGAAAATCATACCAACCTAGTATAACCCTAATTTGGCAATGATTGATGTAAAAACCAACAACACCTTCAAGCTTCTTCTCCCCAAGCCTTCCACACGTTTTTCAAGATTGATAGAAAAATAAGAATGAATCCATCACAATACTCTCCCCTCTCAAAAATTAAACCCCTAAACAATTCCCTAATCCTTCATCTTCAGTTGTGAAGGTGACAACTGTCACCTTCACAATTGATCTCCCTCAACTCAACCCTTCACACTTTTGGTGTGAGGGTTTTCCAAGCATGCTTAAAAATTACATCGACCAACTTTGAATTTCGTCACCACTAAAAAGGATCCAAAGATAGGGTCATATGACTCTAAAATTAATTTTTTAACCCATAAAATTATTCCCAAGTTCCAACCTTGTAACTTAGGTTCATGAAACCCCTTTAATACACAAATTAAACTCATTAATTCACCCTTTAAACTTGGGCTTATTAAATGCAAATATATACGATTCACACATGGCACTACACTTAACATTAAAAACAACAATATTACCAACACATGATGCACACTATCCATATTACATAAAAACCATGACATATAAGACCTTAACCTCTCAATTAGGTTAGGTCAGCTTCATAGGTATGCACATTTGTCACCTTGGAATTTCCCCGGGTCAACTGGTCATGGGCTAAACCTGCACACTCAATTGCAATTGTTAATCCATTATCCATAATAAAATCGAAACCTGAAATGTACAACATGATATCTTTATAATAGCATTTCAAAATTAATAATGTAAGAGGGGTTCTCAAAAACCCTCTTTTCTTAAAACAAACACTCAAAATATTCTCAATAGTGCATACAAATCAGCAACAAAACTCATGGATTCACATTAAAATTTGTAACAATAAATCTGCTCATAATAAAAATCTGATTAAAATATCATTTGCAATCAACAAAGGACTGATGGGAAGAAACATATGCCCTTCACATAATCTGAAAATTAATTTAAAATAAGCTACAACAAAAAAATCAAACTATGTGCTTCATTAGCACCTCCAAATCTGTACTTTTCCCCTTCCAACAATCACCTGTAACTCTTCAATTCTCAACAATGGTGTCTTCATCCTTCAATGGCTGAAATACCCTTCTAACCTGCAACAAATCACTTCAAAAACCTCCTGAGAAATGCCACACCAAGCTCTCCAACCTCCAAAACCTGCAATCAAGATGAAAAACCCAAAACTTCCAACAAAACCCTTCACCAAAAATCCCAAAAATCAGATATTTCCCTCCTCTTGAAAAAATCATAACAACCACCTTGTAATGAGTTGTTTCCACAATAATAAATAAATAAATGACTTTTAATTCATTTTGTAACTCCCAATCCCAACGCCTAACTTTTTTTTTTCTTCTTCTTTTTTGGAAAAATGCAATTATACCTCGACAACCCCACCTACCAACTTGCATAACAAAGGTGGCATTTTATTTAAATAAATAACATTAAAATAACTTAATCAAATAGCCTACAAACATGAATTTAACCCCCTAACATGAAATGAAAATGCAATTTTAAAATTTGATTATTTTGGTTGATGTTGATTGCTTTTCCATCTAGGATGCTCCTGCATCAATTAAGCATCTCATTACATTCATTCATCCCATGTCAAATATATCATAACATTAATAGAATCAATTTTCAAAGATAAATAGAGCATGAATTCACTACATGTGGTATCCATCATAATCCATCTAATCATATAACCATTCACTCATAAAATAGCAAATAAGAAGATCACTAGATTAGCCCAATCAACTACATAATACCTCAAAACCATATCGATAAGGATAACACGCATGCATAAGTATAATATATCTATGGTAACATCAAAGTATGTCAAATTAAAAATCTTTGATGTCAAAGTATCCATAATCAAAAACTGTTTATGTAGATACACAAAATCACATAATTCATATAAATTCTTGGTATTGAAAAGGATAGGTCTCACAAGTAGCTACTATATGTGTTCCTTATTTTGTGTGTATCTAAGAATAAGATTCATGGATAATAGTGATTTTCTCAATGTGTAATGTGTTTATAGCTATATAGATGATAACACACCACATAAGCATCAACACATTGTGTAGGCATCTTAACCAATGAGCTTCAATGCTCTACTTTAGGTTTCATCTAATTTACTATTTTATGTTATAATATCAGTTTGTTAATTTTATGATCTGTAACAATTACTTTGATGTTTGAATCTCTTATTTCAACATAATGAATTCATATTTCCAAGTTTAACACAAACTTCTAGGATAATTTAAAATATTCACTCTATTCATACTAGGAAATAGTAACATAACATTTCATTTCTAAGCAACAAATTAATCCTTGATTAATATAGTAAATATTTTGATTTAGAGAACAAAAAAAAATATAAGTTAGATTATGTTTTTCTTATATTAAATTTTGGTGAACCCAATACTTCTAATGTTTTTCTAAAAAATAAATTAATCAAAAACATTAAAAATAATCAAAAAGTCTTCATCAACCTTGTTGATTATGTGTTGTGAAGCCTTTACATTTTATGATATTCAAAACCCAATCATTTTATTCTAATAACATTATTTATAGGTGTCTTTGAAATGAAAATATTCCTTATTCAAGATCCCAAATAACTCCCATTTGAACAACTCTTGACTTCTTTGATTTTTCTTTCGATGTAAATAGCACAACTCTTTTGTTGTTACCTACATCACCTCCTATTACTTTTAATGACATCAAGGGAGGATTAAATCATGAAGCCACCATTCATATTGAGGTGTGTAACTTGGATAAACATCTCACTAATTTTAAAATAATATTTAATGTCGGTGATGATCTACATGACACTTATGGACCCATTCTGGAGTCCATAGTGACATAGTTATGTAAGGATCTAGAAGGACTAGATTAATTGCATGGTATAGCCCTTATATTAACACTAATTTATATTTCATAGTAGCTACACACAAGAAGACCCAAAACTCACATTCTAACATAACCCATGACCAACTTAAGATGTATATACTAACTTTAAGTGTACACATGGTTACTTGTACCCATATTGCTACCTCTATGATTTTATCTTCAAATTACATTAATTGATATCCACACATTCCTTAGACACAACCTTTATTAGTTAACTAATTTAATGGTCACCTCACCACTTCAAAAATAATTCCACCCCACAAATTATTTTTATAATCCCCACCTGATGCAAGAGCATCTCGGGAAAATTGGCAATCCACATCACCCAAAAAAAAAATGGTTTTGATTATGCATTTTTGGAGTGTGTTTGATTACAGAGTTCAAACCATTTTGGCCTCAATGGTCATTTGGAACAGAATTGGGTGACATTGTTGTCATTAATTGACAAACTTTCATGTTGCAATTTTTCAATTTTCATTGTCAAGAATTTATGCTAATTCTAGAATCGTTGAGAAGGGAGATAAAGTCATGCATGTTAGAAAGGAGGATATTTGAGATGAAATAAAATTTTGAATAAATAAACTTAAATAGACTATGGATGAATATGGTAAGTCTATGAAATTCAAGAGGAAATAAATAAATGGAAGTCTTATTTAAGATTTTTTAAATTTTTATTTTTTTTTTGAAATAAACACAATGTCATGGAATATGAAAAGACATCAGAATTAAAAAGGTAAAGGAAACACCCTATGTGGAAGATATAGAATTTAATAAATGAAGGGGTTTCATCCTTAGTGTGGGCAAACAAAAAAAAGAAAAGGAGAGGTTGTGCGGAAGTGATGGGGTGGCTGGAGGACAAGGATAGAAGTTGATAAAATGTAGACCAAATGGGGAGAGGTCACGCCTGGTAGAGAGGCATAGGAATGTATCAGTGATATTGGCTGCAAGATTTAGAGGTGAAAATATATCGAGGTGAAAGAAGGGTCACAAATTGCATGTAAAGCTAGAGAAATAGCAAGGAAAGTTTGCAGTATAGGGAATGAGAGAGGCGAGCCAAATGGAGTAATATGGTCATGAATTTTGGAATAACAAGAGGCATGAGGTAAAGAAGAGGAGAGTCCACAAAGAAAGGAAGTAAAAATTACAAATGGGTGTGTGACAGTGAGTCGTGCCATTCTGAGGTAAATAATCTTAAAATTTTAATGCCAAAGGAATTTAAGGTGATCACAGTTAAAATGAGAAGTAGAGAATTTTGAAAGGGAAAATATGTCTGAGTGGAGAGTGCTCAACATAGAGAGAGAAGGTTGTGAACAAAGGAGAGGTGTAGAGAGGGTGCCTCATTATAGAGAAGTGAAAAATTTAGCCTAAAGAGGAATTGTAGGAGGGGTCGGGCCCTATGGATTGGGCATAGCTAATAACAAAAGAAGGAAAACTACATTGTAAACAAGGAGTAAGTGTGGACAAAGAGAGACAAGATAATGAATGGAAGATATGATATCTTAACCCAATAAGAGTGTGAAGGAAGAATGTAAAGGGGGCAACACTATGAAAGGAGATTGGAAATTAACATAAAAATAATGGAATGTAGATTGGTATTAAATGGGTCACATTTGTTAAGAGTGAAGGAAAGATTTGCAAAGAGAGGAATACATAAGAAATTTACAAACAAGACTTGTAATTGGTTTAATGTTTAATTTTTAATAGAATAAATAAAATTGCACCCAAATGTTGGAGTTATGAAATTTTGAACTGAGTTTTGTAGACACGTAAAATAGACATTCACTCTAATTAACATCAAATTCTTCTATTAATCAATTAAAAAAAAATATTGATTATTTCCCTAGTTTCATCGTATTTAATTAAATAAATCAAATTATTTAATTAAGTTCTTAAGTTCTTCTTATTTGATTCAATAAATCAAAATGATTTAAATCAAATATCAAAACCCCTAAAAATCCTCCAAGTTAATTAATTTGAATTAATTAACCTCTAATCATAATCACCCATTCTCTAGCTTTTGACTCAACTTGAGTCAAATATAAACTCTTAACTAACCCACCCACTTGCACCAATAAATCATTTAATTGATTTATTATTTCGTCTAATTTCCCTCAACATGGAATCTTTAAGGAATATTCTCCCAATTTGAATTTTCCCTCCCACATCACTTGTCCATCCAACAAAGCATTAAATGCTCTTACACATCTCTTACATGTCTCTTACACAAGTCAACTTGGCATTAACTCTCTCCTTTCATCCTCCCTAAACATGTCATTTCATCAAAATTCAAATTTCAAATTGGCACATTGACCAAAATGTGCACAACCCTCATCCTCTCACATCTTGACAAGTGGCATCTTGTCATTGGCTCATGAATGATCTCACATTCATCCAAATATCTCAATCTTTCAACCTTGAATCTATAAAAGCAAAGCATTTCTACAACAACAACAACTACAACAGAACTTGAGGCACAATCTCATGCATTTGCATTATCACTATTATCTTGGCATTCTCGCTTATCAAGGATTGGGAAAGGGTTGCTTCCTACACAAAAAAGTGGCACCAATCCAATATGGGATAAATATACTTCATGTTTTTCTTTATATGTTTTAGTTATCTTTTTATTGGACTGCATTTTAAAACATGTTGGATTATCTCATATGGATGTTGAATATTTTCTTTGTTTTGAAATACTAATCATACTAATGGTGTGTGTGTTAGAATTTTAGCCATTTGTAGATTTTGATGTTCACAAGTTTATTTCATGTTTTTGAAGTAAATTTAAATCGAGATAAATTGGAAAATGAAATTTTCAATTCAATTAGTTGTCGTCTATAGTTGAGTATTTACCCATGTAACTTGTGTTGAGTATGGTGATATGGTTGAGTTTGAGTAAATTTCGTTTACATCACTTTTCAAATTGGGTTTAAAATCAATCATTGATTTGATTTTTTTCACAGTTGGATTAAAACTGAACTTTAGAAACCTACTAAACTTCAATTTGGGTTCTAAAAATTGAACAAGACAACTTTCACGTCTCGCTTTGGTGCTTTAAAACGAATCAAAATCATTGCTTTATGGACTTAACATGAACAAGTGTTTCTTTGTTTTGTAATTGCTTACTCAAAGTAATACCATCGAAAGGACGTATGCACTTCTCTCGCGCCTCACGGTGACCTTGAGAATCAATTTTGGGATTAAAATTGAACAAAACATCTTACAAGTGTGAGTAAACCTATTGTGTGTGTTCTCCCTTTGTTTCTAAATGAAGGTTGATAGAACTACGAATATGTTTGCTCGCTTATGTTTATCTTAGAGGGCCTACCTTGTGAGAAAAAGTACTCACCCAAGGGAATGACCCAACCGGTAACACACTAAAGCCAAGTGTATTTCCAACCAAGATATAAAAGTGGGTACTAGAACAAAGGCTAGTATCACACAATTGGTCCCAATGAGAAGGGTAGCAATGGTCTCTCACCGCATGGGTCAATCTCCACGAATGGAAAGTCTGAATTAAAGCCCCTTATTTAGCAAAGGCAAAAATCTTATCTCTGTGTTGGTGCAAAAGGTCATGTCCTTTGAAGCTGCCCCACGTATACATGCGATTCTTTTGTAGAGATGAAAAGTATGCCATGGGAGATTCATGGGTACTGATGCTTGGCTGACCCGAGAAGCAAGTGCACTGTAAGGGGGAGCCTATGTGGTCAAGCATCTAATCATTCGCATTGAATATGCGCAGCTGGATTCATCCAAGTGGGAACCCAACATATATTGTCTTTTTAGCCTAGGATTGTGCATGTTATTGAAATCAAAAACACTTTGCTTGGATCCAAAATAGTGGAAAACAAACATTCAACGAATCATCAAAATTTCAAACACTTTGGAAGAATAAATACCTTGGAGGTGTCCACATGTTACTGCTTGTCCCTAGGGGTTCTTATCTCCAGAAGGCTTCTAAACATTCAAACATCTCAATTTGTTTCTCCCAAAGTCAACACTAGGAAACTTTTGCCCTAATTTCCTTGATTTCCACATAATGGACCTTGTGGGATGAAAAGAAAGTGGGACATTAGACATTTAGTTTGAAAAACTAAGCAAGAAGTATTTGTGGTAAAAAGCAAGTCATTAATCAAGATTAACCCCAATTGAACCCCACACATGTGCTTGCAATCTTCTATCTTATGGTTTTCCGTGTGAACATTGGTCTTTTGGTTTGAAATGCTCTTAGGGAAAAGCATATTCTTCAATATCTTGGTCTAGTAAACAAGTCCTCTTAGGTTCATCTAGGATCAAGTCAAACACTTCACCCATCTCAACCATTGAAATCAACATCATCTCATTAACAACTCTTGGAAACTTTGAAAACATCATTCATGCTAGACTTCTAGGCAAATTCAAAATCATCTTGTTTGACTTAATACACTTAGTCAAATTATCCAATCCATCATCAACTTGTTTGAGTAAACACACTTAGTCAAAATATCCTTGTGTATGAGTTTACTCTAGGATAGCACAACTTCCTAGGGTTTACAAGTTCATTATCACCTTGTTTGACTTAACACACTTAGTCAAACTACCCCCTTGTGTATGAGTTTACTCTAGGATAACACAACTTCCTAGATTTTACAAGTGCATTATCATTTTGTTTGACTTAACACACTTAGTCAAAACTATCCTCAATCAATCAAATCAAGTCCTAAATTCTAGCATTGATCCAAAGTTGCTAAAATTTCAAACACCCACATCATTCACCCCTTTCATCCTTCATCTCATCATTGGTCCTAAACCCCTCAGAGGTCAACAAGATCAAAACACAAGAAGAACATGGAGTTTAAACTCGACTCATGCATCATGAGTAATCTGAGTCAACCAAACCATCCAAGTGTCACAATGCCAATTGATTATCGAAACTCACATTTATGCAAACCCTACATGGCATCATTATTTCCTCCAAACCTCGATGATACAAATGTGAGTTTTCTCAATCCGAATTTTGGACCACCTTTCCCAAACACTCAATGCATGAGTTTTCCAAACAACAGTATCCCACCAAATCCATACATGCCAAATATGGCAATACCAAATCCAAGCTTTCCAAACATGAACATATCAAATCTGCACTTGGTAAACTTTGGGATAGATATGCTTACAAATCAAACCAATGTTCTTCAAAATCCAAGCAATATATTGACGACTCCAGGTATTGATCCAAGTTAAGGTAATGCCATGCAAAATCAAAGTTACCTAAACCCAAGCAATATGATTCTCAACCACAACAATGTTCAAAGTCAACCTATAATGCCAAATCAAAACATCATACCAAATCACAACATTGTTCAAGATCAATCTGACCATGATTCCATACATTCACCACAAGTATACATGCCAAATATGCTTGCTCAATAACCAATTCAACCATATCAAAGGTATCAAGATCAAAATCAAGATCAAATTACCAAAGTAGTTGATCCATTGCACCAAGAGACATCTCCATCCCAAAATCAATACACTCTTCCATTGGTTGAACCATGTCATCAAAGCATTGAGTTGTCTCCACAATCACATCAGGAACAATATCTCCCATGTCAAGAAGTTGGATATCAAGATCAACGACATCAACAACAAAATCAATCACCACAAGGTCAATTTAAAATACAAATCTCACAAGGTAACAAACTAAAATACACACCACTTGGGGAACCAATCGAATCGGTCTTGCAGTGGTTGGTACAAGAAAATCTCATTAAAATCCCCATTTATGTGAATTATCAAGAGTCCATGGTGAAACCACAAGGGTATGACGAGAAACACTTTTGTGATTTTCACAAAACAAAGGGACACACAACATTAGATTGTATTCGACTCAAAAATATCATCCAAGATCTAATTGATCAAAAGCTAATAGCTATTGGGGACAATAATCAGAGTTCAACCACTAGCGATAGCATTAAAAACCTCCCCACCACAATTGTCGAAAATAATAAGCACATTGAAGATGTTTCTACCCCATATTATGATCAACTCACCATACATCAGGAGCCACTTTTTAGTGATCTATTTCAAGGAGTGTTGGAATTGTTTGATCCTATTGACATAATCCATAATACATCAACCAATGATCATATTGAAAATGTCTCTAGATCTCCTTATGAGTTAGAGGATATATCTCAAGAATTTCTTCCAAAGCATGATCAACATCTTCCACCAAGGTTTAGCAATGGTCTTTCCCAAGACATACTAACATCCTTCAACCTCACGGTTGTGAATAGTGAAAGAATATTTGACACTACACTTGATCCAAATCAATTCAAAGAACAAGTGGATATTAAGTCACTTCCCATGCCTAAGGACGATACCCAAGAACCCTTTGTAAGCAATCCATCCTTTGAAACTGACCCATTTCAAGAACTTGATCCAAAGCATGTCGAAAGCAATTCTGAAATCACTCAAGATCGAGAATTCGTATCTCCAAGATACTACAATGATCTAATGGGCACTTTCCTATCTATACAAGATGTTGCAAATGATGATCATATCCATATAGCACATACCCCCCCATCTACCCACGAGATGCTTTCTTTGGATGGACACGTGGATGATTTTCATTCAAAACAAGAGTCTCATACTCTTGAAATCATTACCAAGGAACAAGAGTCTCCTACTCTTAAAATTTGTACACATGATCAAGGTATAGAAAAATCTAGAGACATACCAGAAGTCGATCATGAAGAAGGCTTCTATAGAAGTGGTGAATCAGAAAAATCTTGTGGAGACATATCAAAAAGGGGTCATAAAGAAGTCTCTTATAGAAGTCATGAATCAGAAACATCTTGTGAAATGAATCATGAGGAACACTTTTATGTGGACGATGAAACATCAACACCTCTTGAAGAAGCATTAAAATCTGATATTTCACAAGATCCAACCAAAGAGATCAATCAAAAATTCATCCCACATATGGAGGATCCTATCACTTATAAACTTGGATCACTTACTTTTTTAAGGGAAAATTATCTTATCAAGGAAAAAGCTATCACCTTTGAAGATCCACAATAGACCAGAGAAGGAATAGCACCCTACTTCCAAGATAAATCATATCCTATTGCTAATAAAAAAATTCATCAGATGAATTATCAAGGTAGAGGATTAGGCCTACATGAACAGGGTATCCTGGAACCAGTACAGATTATTGGAAATCCTAAGTATCAAGGTCTTGGTTATTCGACAATTAAGGGATCTAAGCATATCAGTGATACTTCCACAAAATTGGTGGCAACTTCGTCTCAAGAAAATGTCAACATAGGGAGCACGAAGAACCCTTATGATGAAACCAATGCCAATGCTACAACCAGCCACGCCATGAACCTTCATGTACCCATCACCCCATCCATGAATTGGGACCAATATCAAAAGAAATATTTAAATCAAAGCATGAAAAATTTCTTCAAAGAAAAACAAGCTAAGAAACATATCGGACAAATCAAATACACATGGATACCAAAAAGTATAAATAAATATGATCCTTATCAAACTCCATTAGTCAAGGAAACTATGGGGAAAAATAAAAAAAGGGAAAATTATCCATCAAAAATGTCCACAAAGAAAAAATCGGGCTTCTCAAGCAACGTACAAAGTATATCAAGAAGATGGTCCTAATTTCACGCACACTTTCGTATCCATCCATAATTGCTCATCTTCCAATTTTGGAGAGTCAAAGGTTCCAAACTATCAACCAATCCATATTTTATTCCTAAACACACTCCATCCACGCCTCCACGCATGATATCCGATTCTCACATTGACCCTATTTTGGAAATGACCCTTCATCATAAGGATTTAGAAGGCACTCTATCACAATGTGCACACAAAGATAGAGGTAACTCCAGTATCGGCAAAGCAGAATAGATTTCTCAAAATTTTCTTTCAAGTGCATGTATCTTGGAAAAGTAGCTTATTCAAGCAGGATATTGATGGCACATTATGATAGAAGCAATAATGTTAGCACCACCAAGTGGTTCAGCATAAGCTTAAAATCTTTCAGGAAAATACAAACAAATCAAAATATATAAAAATCCAAAAATATCAAAAAAAGGATTGAAAATAGTAAAGAAAAAATCATCCTCTAGTGAAAACCGCATGGGTGGCACTTTGGGCACGTACCATGATGAAAACCTAGCAACCAGGCGTCATGTGTAGAATCGAGCATCTACATGCGTCATTTTAGGAGAAAGCATCCTATCACATCCATAATAAAGCCAGCATTCAATCCATATCATCTATACATCCATGAACCGTTTATCTAACCCATTACCATCTATCTGCATTATCTTGACAAATTTTGGTGCACACTTTACACTTGCTTGTGTAAGCATCTTGACATGGGTCATTTTCATTGATCCCATCCTACCCAACGTTATTTGAGCCTTGAAGCATTATTTGAATGAGAATCCTCTATTTGAACACCCTTATCTTATCGCAAGATAATCCATAACCATTCATCCAAGAATCTACCCCTGGCCTTTCAAACATTGCTAGACATTTGGGGCAGATATTTACATCTTGCTTCAAGAATAAATCTTGATATATATCCTCCAACTTATGTGGTGATCCAAACATTGTCAAATGTGACATCAACTTGGTCAAAGCATTTGTGAGCAAAAAATCCAAATCACTAACCCATGACATATTTTGATAGGAAGATGATGTTCCTTATCAAGCTTTATCTTTTGTCGAACATCAATCTGAACAATCAATATCAGTTGCATCTAAGGTGTACTTCAACGTCACATCAAATCATCAAAACAATTTTGTTTCAAATCAAGCTTCATCAATCTTGATCAATCAAATCCAACCAATTCATCATCATCCTTGTGTTGCTTAAACATATTCCTTGCATTTTTGTGTATCCTCAATGATGTTATCATCATCAAATCCATCAATTTGATCAATCAACCCTAGATTGCTTTTCAACAAAACCCCAAAATAGAGAACCGATATCATCGCATATCCATATCCAAATTGTCAAAATCATGCGAAAATCCAAAAAATCAAAAACACTCAAAAATTCTAAAAAAGTCAAAAACATAGGCAACCAGCCAAACTACGTCATCTTTGAGCTTGAACGTAGGAAAGGTTGATCTTTGATCATCCCCCAAGACATTTTAGGTCAGTCCTCTAGGCGTATGTCACAATGGCAATTTGTTTGCCCATTTATTTCACATTTTAGGTCAATACTTTAGGTGTTTGTCACAATGGCAATCCGTTTTCCCATTTATTTCACATTTTAGGTCAGTCCTTTAGGCATTCGTCATAATGGCAATCTATTTGCCCATTTATTTCACATTTTAGGTCAGTACTTTAGGCAACTATCACAATGGCAATCTATTTGCCCATTTATTTCACATTTTAGGTCAATCCTTTAGGCATCCATCACAATCTAGCAATTTGTTTGCCCATCTATCTCATCAGCAATCAAGTCAATTGTCATCTGAACTACGTCATCTCTGAGCTTAAATGTAGGTAAGGCTAATCCTTGATTGGCCCCTAAGACATAAAATCTCATAAAAGAAAAAACCCAAAAACATTTGTAACACCTCTCAAAATTCCAAAAACAACCTCAAAATTTTTGAAAAACCGAAATGGTGCATCTGTCTCATCTCAGTTTCACTTGTAATAATCATCATTCCTAATAAATCATCCTTGCTTTCATCCTTTGGTGAGTCAATCAAAAGCAAGTCTAGTAGGTTCTAAAGTGAACACCTAATCATCAAAGTCTCAAGTCTAGATTAGTAAGTCAGCAAGCTGGTCAACTCAAAGTATCAATAGCTTATTATCCAATCAATCTCATCAAAACCCTTATCACAACATGTCCTAGGAATGCGACCTTCTTGCGATGGACATCAGAATCAGGTATCACCATAGTTTAGTCTTTAGCTAGTGGTACGAAGAACATTAACTTGTTTGTTTACTTTATCTTGGTCTTTTAGACTTATCTTATTTTGCGCTCATTCCAAGGACCTCTCAATGATGCCTAAACAAAATAGGTTTAGAGAGAAAGGAATGGGGTAGTGATCATTATCTTTTCATCTGTTGTGCTTGTTGGATGCTCTTGTAATATAACTTGGCAAATACTTTCTTTGTTGGGTCCATCCTAGCAAGGTTTTTGTATGTCAAGTGTGAACAAGAGCACTCCTATCTGATTGTCGAGTCAAATTCCATCACACTAGGCACAACACCATCCTATTTCTTTATACCTTGATGCATCGCCCTATGTGTGTTATCAAACATAAGGAAATTTATTCTTTTTATCTCTCCCATTCCTGGATAAGCAATACATCATCCATCTCTCATCATCATAAATTTGGCTTGTTGGACTCCTACATCTTCTTGGATTCAAGGGTTGATCCCTCTCATTCTTCTTTTATCCTCTTTCATCCTAGCATGGTATCATTGCATCAATGCATCCATCCTGCATCTGTACTCTCATCTTGCATAATCATGCCATATCATCATAAGACAACATTATCCATATCATCCATCTCACATGCATTGCATAATCATTTAAGTTGCTTAGGATAATATAGATTTGTTATTCTAAGCATCTTAAAAAAATATCATCATCATTAGCATATAGATCATATAGTCTAACCATCCATACATCCATTTTGAACCTCTTTTTCGCGAGATCGACCCCAAATCGAATATTTTCATTCAATATCTCTAGGGGCAATGTACTAACGTACTTATTCCTATTGGGGCATCCGAAAAGAATAAAAATAAAAATTAATTTCGATGTCGGGGGCATCATTCTTTGAACCAATGCAACAAGTACATTGTTTCAAAGAGGGGAAAAATGTAGACACGTAAAATAGACATCCACTCTAATTAACATCGAATTCTTCTATTAATCAATTAAAACAATTTATTGATTAATTCCCTAGCTTCATCGTATTTAATTAAATAAATCAAATTATTTAATTAAGTTCTTAAGTTCTTCTTATTTGATTCAATAAATCAAAATGATTTAAATCAAATATCAAAACCCCTAAAAATCCTCCAAATTAATTAATCTGAATTAATTAACCTCTAATCATAATCACCCATTCTCTAGTTTTTGACTCAACTTGAGTCAAATCTAAACTCTTAACTAACCCACCCACTTGCACCAATAAATCATTTAATTGATTTATTATTTCATCTAATTTCCCTCAACATGGCATCTTTAAGGAATATTCTCCCAATTTGAATTTTCCCTCCCACATGACTTGTCCATCCAACAAAGCATTAAATGCTCTTACACAAGTCAACTTGGCATTAACTCTCTTCTTTCATCCCCCTAAACATGTCATTTCATCAAATTTCAAATTTCAGATTTCAAATTGGCACATTGACCAAAATGTGCACAACCCTCATCCTCTCACATCTTGACAAGTGGCATCTTGTCATTGGCTCATGAATGATCCCACATTCATCCAAATCTCTCAATCTTTCAACCTTGAATCTATAAAAGCAAAGCATTTCTACAACAACAACTACAACAGAACTTGAGGCACAATCTCATGCATTTGCATTATCACTATTATCTTGGCATTCTTGCTTATCAAGGATTGGGAAAGGGTTGCTTCCTACACAACAAAGTGGCACCAATCCAATATGGGATAGATATACTTCATGTTTTTCTTTATATGTTTTAGTTATCTTTTTATTGGATTGCATTTTAAAACATGTTGGATTATCTCATATGGATGTTGAATATTTGCTTTGTTTTGAAATACTAATCATACTAATGGTGTGTGTTAGAATTTTAGCCATTTTCATATTTTGATGTCCACAAGTTTATTTCATGTTTTTGAAGTAAATTTAAATCGAGATAAATTGGAAAATGAAATTTTCAATTCAATCAATTGTCATCTATAGTTGAGTATTTACCCATGTAACTTTTGTTGAGTATGGTGATATAGTTGAGCTTGAGTAAATTTCATTTGCATCACCACCCATTTGTTTCCTTTAGATGTCTCAATTTTGGCATTGCTTTCTAACTCTATACTAGGGGATGCATAAGTCATTCTTGTGCTTGTTTCTTTGAGTATTGTATGGTATTTTTAGACCACCTGCATGTGTTAAGATGATGTTCCTCAATATTTCATTTGTTTATATTCTACATGTATTGTAATGTGTGTATGGAAATGAAGCAAGTTCCATGTGAGGAAATTATGTACTTGTGTTACCATTATATTCCTTGAGATGCATGTGTTATGCTTTATATGTTTGGTGATCATATTTATTTATTTCATAGATAGTAGTATATGTATCATGATTATATGGTTAGATCATGTTGAATCCCATTGGATTATTTTCATGTGCTTTGGCTATTATATATTAAGTAGGTATGCTTGATGTGTGCATTGAGTGGGTACAAGTACATAGTTATTTCTCCACTTGATATGAATTTTTGAGGTATTCCCCAATAATGGTTAATTAGAGATGTCATTTTTGATCATATGTGTTTGGTAGCCACTATTTCACTTGGTTGAGTGTGAGAGGAGCCCTATTTTCCCTTATTGTTTTGGATCCGATTCAATGGAAATTTTGGTATCTATGTGTTATGGAAAATTAGTGATTGTGTGTGTATATTATGGTTTTTTATTTCCCATTTGTATGCAATTATCTTTTTAAGAGTAAATCTTGCCCATTGCATTAGGAATTAGAAATTTTGGGGGAAAAATGAGAATGTCGATTTAAATCCATTAGAAATGATATTTAATTATTAAAATTGGATTTATTTATAATAAAAATATCTCTTTTGTGGGAAAATCAATTCAAATTATTTAAGTTCTAGGAAAAGATTAAATTTAAATATTTTATTTTTCTATTAAAAAGAAATGAATTGGGAATTTTAATTTAAAATCCATATGTATTTTTGTGAAAAGAAAGAAATGAAAATAAAAATGTAACTTGTAGAAAAATGTAATCCTCTATATTTTCACACTTTGTTTGGGTCCCCTAAATTTAAATGGACTTAATTAAGCCTCTAATTGTCTAAATTTTGCATTTACAAGCCTAATTAATTGCAATTTCTGAAGGGGGAAGTGTGATTTAATTAATGCATTTATCATTATTAACACCTCAAAATTCAAAAATCCTAATAACTTCTAGTTAGGACCCATTCTCCCATGGGTGAATGGGTCCCCTTTAAGTTAAAAATTTAAATTTCAAATATGTTTTTGGCAATATTTTCATGATCCCAAATTCACATTCAAATGTTGGCTTGTAATGTTCATTTTTTGGGAAATTAGAAAATCATATATAATTGCAAGGTTATTTTATCAATTCAAAACATCTAGCAAGAGGGAAACTTTCATATGAGAAAATATCATTGTCAAGAGAATTCAAGAGAAAATTTATCAAGCATTTGTTGCAGCAAACCAAGATCTCAAGTATCATGTCAAAATTATGTTCAATCTTGCATGTTGTTGGAGCTAACATTGTGATGTAGGTTTCAAGATCTAAGTCAACATTCAATTCATATTTCAAACATCAAGATCCACATCCATTGAATCCATTTCATGCAAGATCAACATAAACATCTCATATTTCCAAAGGCTTATTCAAGGGTTTGGTGAGTTGTAACATTGTATTGTTCATTCATCATTCCTTTCATATTTTATTATTTCAATTCAAGGTTTAATTACCAAAATGGGGTTTGACCAAGACAAACCCCCATTCACCAAAAATAAACATTTTTTCTCTCTTGTGTTTGGGTTGCAGATCTTAGGTTGAAGAAGGACTGAAGATCTTTTGAGGAGCAAGATTGGAAAAGTTGCAAAAGTTGTCAAAGTTGCAAGAAAAGTTGTCAAGATCACAAAAAAACAGATCTCAAATTTATTTTTCGTCATTTTCAAATGAAACCAGTGGTAAATTGCATCTCAAATATGTCTTCAGAGGCTCCTAAAAATTCATTTCAAAAATCTATCGCAGGACCCATTTGCCATTTTTGGACACTTAGTAACCAATTTTTGAGGCAAGTTTTAAGTGTTTTCCACTCATCCAAAAAATACAAAATTGATTGTTTCTATTAGATCTAGGTTTCATCTACATGAATCAAGTCTCAGATTATAGATTTCAGGTCATTTACTATTTTATTTTCATCTCCCAAAAGTGTTGTTTGAACTTTACCCCCATCCACACACACATAAAGGAAATTGCTAGATCTTCAATAGGATTGACTCACCTAAGGGTTGAAAGTTGATTCTATCTTGGACGATCGCATTTCCTAAATGAAATAAAAGAAGGTAGGTTCATCACACCCCACTTATCCCCTTTATATTTATGGAAAATTGTTAATAAACCCTCATTTTTCCATGTTTTGGTGAACCTATGCACTTTTTCTATGTTTCAAAAAATAGATAAGGTTAAATGAAAAATAGAAACGAAAAAGGGCATAAAGAAAAGATAGTCTTTTTATTTATTTTTGGGGATTTTTGAAAATAAAAAAACTTGCTCTCCCTCTCAAACCCTCTCCTCAAAAATTGGAAATTGGATGTATTTCATGGGTTTTGGATTGGCTTGGGCTGGTAATTTAATTTCTATGGGAGAATTGTTGGATTGCTTGCATTGTACAAGAATTGCTTTTCACATTGAGGAAGAGTGGAGGAAAATTGGTAATTTTCATGAGTTCTTACTTGAGGCATTTCCTCCTCATTTCTTTATGTTTTGAATTCCTTCTTTCAATGTTTGGTATGCTTACCCATAAGGAAGCATAAGGCCTCCATTTTTGTTTCAATTGCTTATATTATCTATTGGTAAAATTAATGTTTTAAGTTTTTGAGAATCTCCATTTTGTACCCTCATTATGGCAATTTTTCATAATTAAAAATATGAGTTTTATGTAAAAATGTAGTATTTTTCATATGTGCGGACAAAGCGTATTCTTTTAGAATTTTAAATTTTGAAACATTCATCAATGGTGGATTTTTGTATTTCATGGTTGTACATTTAAAAATTAGAAATTTTGAAATCAAAACATCTTTATAATGAATTTTATTGTTGGCAAAGAAGTATCATTAATTCTTTTTTGTTTATAAATTGTTGAGACCATGTTTATTTTTATACCCCAAGAAAATTGTAGTGAAATTCATACCATGTCTAAATAGTTTTTTGGCATGATGAACCTAGGATTTGAGGTGTAGGGTGTAGGAAAGGAGTGGATCTTAATTTCAGCTAGGACACAAAGGAACTCAAGGATACGAGATGAGAATATTTTTTAATTAAGTGATAACTTAATACATTGTGTAATTAAAAATAACCAAGATAATGATTCCTATGACATAGCCAAAGCACTCATATGGTTTGATTGGTACGAGTACAAAAGGTATGCCCACTCAAGGAGTGATAGTCCTTACTAGTTGGGTTCCTCACATGGGCAAGTTGATGCATACCTGACTTCACTTAGTCATCCCTTCAATCTGTAGTGATGAAACTCCTTCCTTAGATCATATGCTTCCCCATCCTTGATTCTATTAGACTTGGTATCTGATAAGAGACCCATCTTTGGTCATGTGATTGGAAGAGACTTGGATTACACATGTGTTCATGTTAATGTTGTATTATTCCTTGTTTGAATTATATGCCATATGATATGTATTATTATTTGTTCTCATTTTTGGTGATGTTATACCATTGAGCATGTGTATTTATGTTTTGATGATTATGAATTGGATGTGATCATGCTTGTTGGACTTTGTACATGCCTAAATCTAACCTTACCCAACCACACCTAATTTTAGCCTATCCCAAGCCATTAATTAAATAAATATATTTATTTATTTAATTATTTCCTTCCTTCGCATATTTATCATAATCCTTCAATTAAATAAATATTTACTTTTTATTTAATTATTATCCCTTCATCATGATCCCATTAATTAAATAAATACTTTATTTAACTAATTAATTACCTTTTATTCTCCATCCTCGTCCATTTAATCCTAGCTCTTCATCTTGTTCACATGGACCATAATTTAAATTTTTCATCATCTGACAAATGTCCCCTTCACATGCCTAACTAGCTCCTTGTCTAGATTCATTGAACCTAGACACCTATCCAAAATTCAAACTATATTTTCATCCTATCTAATCATCTCATTTAACATTTTAATCCTAGCCATTGTCATAAGGTTTTTTTTCCTTATCCCAAAACCTAGAACCTATTTATCATGTGATATATGTCATATGATTACATCTTTGATCCAAACCCTAATACTCCTTCAATCTTAGCCACCCATCATCAATCATTCCTAGCCATTTATTTTTCCTCTTTAAGACTCTATATCTAGAGACTCGCATCCTTCATTTTTCAAGTCTCATTGAGTTATCTATCAAAATCTCTATTGAATCAAGTTTATCATAATCATTATCAAATCATATCAAGGTTATGCTAGAGCATTGAGCAATCCACATATCAACATCAAAGAGAAAAACAAATGGAATAACGGTTCACTCCATTTATGCACATTAAGGAGAGAATAAAAGATTATAAGTGAAGGTATTTTTCTTTGAATTTTCTTTATATTCCTTTATTTTCCTTCAATCTTTTCTCAGCCCTCTTTATATTAGCACGTCTGGTGGGACCCAGGTCCTTGTACTAACATTTTTCATGAAGTTGTAATTTTTTGTGATGCAAAGATCATTTTTTAGTACCAAAATATGAAGTGGTACCTCTGTATCATATAAAGGCACCTCTATCTCATAGATCTATACCTATATTACATAAAGTGGTGCCTCTATTTTGTGAAGTGGCACTTTTGTCACCTTGAACTATGCTTTCATTTTGTGTCTTAGATTTTATCAATTTGAACTAGATATAAGGTTTGGCTAACTTTTGAGACTTTTTTTGAAGGATTGAATCATTATACCCTATTTTCTAGGTTGATTCATTTTTTCTTACAAAAATTAAGGTTTCTATGGTTTTACAAAATTAGGGCTTTCTAGCAAGATTTTTGAGAGATATAGGGTTTGTTTCATTTTGAGATATTTTGAGCATATAAAATAACATATTTTAGCTATATATCTATGTTTTAAAGTGTCATATTGATTCATCTTATAAGTTTTCCAATTGGGTTGGTGAAAATATTATTTTTAGCTCTCAGAGGTTGGTTTAGGCTCTATCTATGAAACTATGCCTCTATTTCATAGAACTATGCCTCTAATTTATATATTTTCACCTCTACATCACCAAGTTGTGCCTCTATTACATAAAGCGGTTCATCTATTAGGTAAAGATGTGCTTTTGTTTTAGAATAATTTCTAGTTTTTTTTTTTAGTATTTTTTCTCATCTAACCTTCCTTCTTTAGCAACTAACAAGTGGTGCAACTATCTAACACTTATCAAAGATCATTATCATTGAGATTATTGATGGATCTATGTAGATTATTTGTTCCAAGGCTTTACTTTCCACTAATTTAGGAATCTAAAGTAGTTTAGTGGATTAATGAGCATTGTTTGTCATTTTTGGATGTATGTGTAGACATATGCTCTTCCCTTGCACTCAATGTGATCTTGGAGATCAAAAATCTCACATTTATTCATTTCTTTTATGTTCTAAGTGTTATCCCAAGGCTTTCTAGCTTGTGTGTATGCTCTCCCTTTGCACTTTATGCAATCTTGGGTGACCAAAAATATCTAGTAGTCTTTCTTAATAGGAGGCCTACTTAGGGATTTGATCACATCGAGGAAGACCTCAACCACATTTTATAGTGTGGTATATAAAGGGAGAGATCAAAATTTGTACCTCAATATATAGCTAGCATCATTCAAGCCAAGCCACTAGACCCTCAATCCACCAATACTTGTTTGGTGATGAGAGAAGGAGACACCCTCCTAATATCGAGCATTACCATATGAGCTCACCATTCATAGATCCACTAAGAACCTTGTTTTAGAAGCCTTTAAGACCTTTTCTCCATTGCTTAGTTGTTGGAAGTTTGGAATTTTTTCATTGATGATACAGTTTAGCAACATGAGCATGAAGTGTACATACAATATTTGATCCAATATTGTCATTGATGTAAAAAAATTTATGATCATCCTAGCATAGTGTGGAAGTATTTTTGGTGACTTAAGTATAGTGCAAACTGATCCAAAATGTATGGTTTATCAAGAATTTGACTAAGTATTTCCTTTGACAATGTTGTGGTTTAGTGCATCATTTTTTGGGTATGCACTTCATTGCATGATGGTATAATCTTCTATAATCAAAACCACAATTTTGAGTTCATTAGATACAACAACATTCAAGTTTTTGTGACATTTTTTATAGTTTCTAGAAAGATATGTATGACAGTGTGTAGCTTTGTATATTGCAGCTATCTTTTGTACAGTGTACCAGTGTGGGAGATTCCACACTTCTTTGTGAATAATTATTTTGTCTTGGGATGATAAAGATAAGATAATAAATGTTGTTTGAATGAATATTTGATGGGATATTTAGTTTTGAGGTTGCACGATTAATGAATTGCATGAACTCTTGAAGACTTTTTGTTTAGGTCTATTTTGGGTTGACCTAACACGGTTGGTGTTTTGTGGAGATTAATTGAGCAACTCTATTTTATGTGGGATTTATACTAGGTCCATGTTGACGTATCTATATGTAAAATGAATGTTGAACTTAGGTGCTAAGTGTGAATAAAATTCTTTGAGGATGACATGTTTAATTTTGTGTGTTACTTCTAATTAGGTCGACCTAATTTAAGTCACACTTGATTTGGGTATATAAATGAGATCATCACCAAAGTTTTGGAGATGGTAAAGAGATAAAAAGGAATAAGTGTGATATATGCGAATGTAGTAGAGCAGAGAAGATCATATGTGATTTATGGCATGTATGGTGATTCACCTACATGTGTGTGATGTAGTATTGAGCAGATTGTGAACAGAAAGGAGATATATCAATTCAGATAGTGTGAAGATCATCTTTGTACTTCAATGGAACTATAATTTTGCATATGATAGATGTTATTGTATCAGTTCAAATAGGTAGTGTTGTCAACCCTTTTTTTTTTTACTCAATGGGTTGTGAGCTCCTTTTTTTGGACAGTGCATCCTCGCAGTGAGCCCTTTATAATATCTTATATCTGGATATGATATATTGTGAGCTAACCGTCACCTTGGTTTTATCGTTTTTAGGTTTTTCATGTAAAAATATCGGTGCTCATGTGTCATGTGATTTTGTGGTTGTATTCATTCTTTCATTCTTTATTGTAGTTATTTCTATTCAATTAATTAGATGGGTTGTGTTTAACTAGTTTAGAGGAATACTGACTCATCCCCCTCTCAATATTCTAGGTGTTCAAAAATTGGTATTAAAGCTTGGTTCCCTAGAAGGAGCTTGTTGATTTGGGAAGATCTTGGAATTTTAACATATGGATGATAGGAATGATCCTACTCTAAAATAATTTTTTGCAATTGAATACACAGAAGAAGATTGCATGCTAGATGAGGATGAAGAACTCAAAGTTGCACTTGAAGATCTTAACAAAATTGAAAATTAGAAGGGAGATCTGAAGGAAAATATAAAATAGGAAAAAGAATGTATCAAGAAATTCAGAGAAAGGCATAAGGAAGTCAATGAACAATTGAAGAAAGCAAATGATGACATCATCATACTAAAAGTACAAGTGGAAGAAAAGAAGAAAATTAAGGAATGTTTGAATACAGTGATACAAAGCAAGATTGATGAATGCAGTAGACTTGAACAAGAAGTAGTAACTCTGAAATTCGATCTAGATATAGCAAGAATTTATTGGGACAAATTCAAAACAAGTACTACAATGCTTGATGAACTGATTGCAAGCTAGAAGCCATCTAAAGATAAAGGTGGTTTGGGACTTGAAGAAGGAGAAACCTCTAAGGAAAATTGGACCTCTAACAAGGTTGACAATAAAAAGCAAACTCAAGGCAATGGCAAGCAATTCAGAAATCAAAGAAGCAATGCTGGAAGACCCCCTATTAGACAACCAAATGCTCAAAGGTAGCCATCTTTTAATGGTATTTTATTTTCATGCAATAAATTTGGATATAAGGCTATAGAATGTAGAGGTAGAATGAATTAGAATGTTGGATCCTTTTCTAGACAATGTTTTACATGCAAGAAATTTGGATATAGAGTTGTTGAGTGTAGAAGTCAGATGATGAATAGATTTAATAATACTATAATGGTTCAATCCTTCAATGGATACTATAGATGCAATGTATTTGGACATAAGGCTAACCAATGAAAATCAAGATTGAATGGAGGTTAGATTGGTCAGAAAAAAAATTGTATTCTATAATTGCAAAAAACCTAGACATATTGCAAAATTTTGCAAGAATAAGAACATAAGAAAGAATGAGTCTATAAAGAAAGATGACTTAGTTAAGAAAGTTGATCCAAATGAAGTAAAGAAGGAAATGGAAAAATTATGGAGAAATAAAGAAGAAACTAAGGACAAGAGAGAATTTGTACCTATCTCTGGTGTAGATGTTTCCTCCAGTAACTAATCCTAGAGCTATGGATTAGGGGGGAGCTTTACTGAAAAAACATATAACCCCCTTTTCCGACATGATGTGTCATGTCTTGACACAAAGAGATAATATGGAGATGAATGTCATGAATTTTTTGGTAAAAATTGTAGGAGAAAATATTTTAATGTGAAAATTTGTGGAGATTCTAAAAGTTGACTGTGCATACAAGGTTTCAAAGTTTACTATCTTTTTATTTAAAGCCTTTATTGCTGAAATGGGTCAAATCAAGGAGTTAAAAGCGTTCTTGGGAAGAAAAATTCAATTCATTGAATGCATGCAAAGGAGAAGTGAGGTGAAGAAGAAGTGGAAGGATTTGACATGTCTCATAATAACAGAACATCAAACCCTAATTTGTACCAAGCAATTTAAGAGGAGAATTGGAAGGAAATGATGACATCGTAAAATTGGTAATTGGGAAAGTGGAGTGGACAAATACAAAACTGGTTGAACATCAGATAGCACATCTCCTAAGAAAACTTGGAGGTCTGGATGCTCAAGATGATGTTCTTACGAAATTCTTTGGAATTTTTAAAATGAGGATAAATGAAAGAGTGAGAATACCTAAGAGTGTGTTGGAAAGTTACTCAGGAGACATTAATTTTCTTGTCTCTATTGAATTTTTCTTCATTGACGCAATTGAGTCTAGAATTGTTTGGATTTTTGAGTTAGACTATGAAGTGACTGAGGCAAAAATTATTCATTATGCTAAAGTACTTTTAAGAAGCCCCAAAAACCTTAGCAGATTAGGATTAGAGGACGGGACTAGAACTAAAGCTTCTGAAAGTTCTAGGATATCATGTAGGAAAAGAAAAGGCACTATCATGTCCCTAGTTGAAGTCAAACAAGAAGTTGCAAAGAAAGAAGATACAAATGTGGTAGAAGGAAGGGTGCACATAGATGATGCTCAACATGAGCATGAAACTAGAGTCAAAGCTATAAGTACACAAGACATGGATGAAGCCATGAAATCCTTATAAAAGGTAACCCTTGGAACAAGCATTGATACATCATTGTCTACTATAGAAAATTTCAAAAAAACTTGATTGATTCATTGAAAGTATATATCTCTAGTTCAAAAGGACGAGCTAGAAGTGAATATGAGGAAAGGCCTATAGAGAAGAGTCTAGAGGATATCACAAGGAAATATACAAATGCGCATCACAGAGCCATGAAATGTTTGAAGGATTCTCAAACTTATGAAGAAGAAGCACAAAACTTACTCTCATGCTACTTGAAATGGCCAAACAACACACAAAGTATAAAGGATGACATGAATTCAATTAAAACTCAAATAGGCTATGAAGCATATATTTATGATTTAGCAAGAGACATGAACAATCAGAAATGGACTGGCATTATGTAGCTACATGATAATTTATTTTCCTTATAGAATTAGAGGGAAGAAATAATCAAACAATATGTGATGTTAAGGGACTTAGTGAAGATAAAGCATAATCTTATAGCTAGTTCCCTTGCAAGTTCTGATAAACTCTCAAGAATAAACCTCAACCCCAATACCATGGAAGAAGGAGAAGAGATTCTAATATAGCTTAAATTACAGTGTAGGAATCTAGTAGAAGAAAAAATACTTTGGGAATAAGGCAAATCCACTTGGCAGGGTATTCTAAAGAAGCTCAAAGGGTCAACATCTTCACATTGATAATTCTTACTATGCATTTAGAATCCCTTGCATAAAAAAAATATTTTTGGTTGGGGGGAGTCAACACATATATCTAAGGGAAGCATACCAAGCCTTTGGATGACCTTTTCCAGTGATTTCAAAGAGGGAGAGATAGTGAAAAACTTTTTTGTTGTGTCAAAACTCTTAGGAAGTGATAGTTACATTTTGATAGTTAGCTAAAGAAAAATATTTTGGTCAAAATGCTTGGAGAGATATGTGAAAGGGAGAGATAATTTTTTGAACCAAGCCTTCGAAAATGTTTTTTTGATATGCATTTTACCATCAATGACAAAGGGGGAGATTGTTGGAAGTTTGGAAGTTTGTCATTAATGATACAGTCTAGCAACATGAGCATGAAGTGTACATACATTGTTTGGAAATGTTGTCATTGATGTCAACATATTTATGATCATACTAGCATAGTGTGGAAGTATTTTTGGTGACTTATGTATAGTGCAAACTAATCTGAAAAGTATGGTTTATCAAGAATTTGACTAAGGATTTCCTTTGATAGTGTTGTGGTTTAGTGCATCATTTTTTGGGTCCACACTTCATCGCATGATGGTATAATCTTCTAAAACTGGAACTACAATTTTGAGTTCATCAAATGCAGCAGCATTCAAGTTTTTATGACATTTTGTATAGTTTCCAAAAATATATGTATGACAGTTTGTAGCTTTGTATATCCTAGTTATCTTTTGTATAGTGTATCAATGTGGGATATTCTGCACTTCTTCACGAATAATTATTTTGTCTTGTGATGATTAAGATAAGCTAATAAATGTTGGTTGAATTAATATTCGATGGGAGATTAAGTTTTGAGGTCTCATGACTAATTAATTGCATGAACTCTTGAAGACTTTTTGTTTAGGTCTATTTTGGGTTCACCTAACACAATTGGTGTTTTTTGGAGATTAATTGAGAAACTTTGTTTTATGTGGGATTTATACTAGGTCCATGCCGACCTATCTTGATGTAAATTGAATGTTAATTTTAGGTGCTAAGTGTGGATAAAATTCTTTGAGGATGACATGTTTAATTTTGTGTGTTACTTCTAATTAGCTTGACCTAATTGAAGTTACACTTGATGTGGATATATAAATGAGATCATCACCAAAGTTTTAGAGAAGGTAGAGAGAGAGAGAGAGAGAGAGAGAGAGAGAGAGAGAGGAAATAAGAATAATATGTGCAAATGTGGTAGAGAAAATTATATTGTATGTGATTTATGACATGTATAGTGATTCACCTACATGTGTGTGATGCAGTATTGAGCAAATTATGAACAGAGCAGAATATCAATTTAAACAGTGTGAAGATCATCCTTGTAATTCAATGGAACTGTAATCTGGCATATGATAGATGCTATTGTATCAATTCAAATAGGTAGTGTTTCCAACCCTTCTTTATTTTTACTCAGTGGGTTGTGAGCTCCCTTTTTTGGACAGTGTGTCTTGGCAGTGAGCCTTTTGTAATATCTTATTGTACAAGAGGGGGACCAACCACATCAAGGCCCCAGGTCATGGAGGGTTGAGAGCAGTAGGCTAACCTAACTTACCTTAGTTTAAGGAAGTGTTAGGAAAGGCAGGATGAGAATGATGAGGACTATAAGGTCCTTCGATCGCTCTACAAACTCAAGATCTGAGAGGAGACTAGGTGAGTCAGTTTTTAGGGTCAACTCTGTGTCTCAAATAGCTCTCTGTCAGAGGATAGAAGTGTGGTTTTGGGATGACATCATGATGCATTGACATCTCTCAAGTGCGACGGCATTTGTACAACTAGAGAACCAGGAAGACAATGTCTAACCGCTAGAAAACTAACTAACGGCCTGGTTAATGATTTCTAAGCGAACAAAATAATACTGTGAAGTAAGAGACATATAAATGGATATGCTAAAACAATTAGATCAATGCAAGGGTGACAAGAATGATCTCACACAGAAGCTTGTTCACCAGCTAGCTCCATGAAACACACCCACCTACACACAACAAATGGGAAAAAATTTGGGGGGCTATATAGGGGTCTACCTTAGTCAGACCCTCGTTTTGGTGTTTCCACCTTCACGAACAACCAAGTTTGCAATGATAGAGAAATAGTATGATAAAGAAGGAAATGCAAGTGAAGAACACTAAAACACTACAAAACAATAATGTGCTTACTCAACCAAATAATAGAGGAGAGGAGTAGAAATCTTACCACCTCCACCAAGAGTGCTCAAGGCTAATGGGGGAGAGAATGAGAGGAACTCAAGCCTCTGTTGTAATGGTGTCATTCCACACTTGCTCTACTAAGTTGATGGAGTGATGGATTTATTTCTATGGAGTGCAAAAATGTTGATTGAAAGCTTAGAATGCTTGAAGGGATTGTAGATGGATTGTCTAAGAGGATCAGATGGAATGGGAGTAAGTGAATATGAAGGAAAAGGTGAAGAAAATAGCCATATTCAAATCGGTCAGTCGAACAAGGCATTACAAGTCAACTTCCAATTGGAAGTGTAATGCTTCTACAAGCTCCAGCCATAGGAATCTACTAGGGACATAAGTGCATCATGCAGATGTTTGTGCACTACACAGGCATCCCTAACAGTTATTCCTCCACCAACACTCAAAATAGGCACCAAATAGAATGACGACAATGGGCTTATGTGGAATTAAGCCTCTAAATTTAGTTTTCTAAAGTGAGGGAGGGTAAAAGGGGAATTTTTATTAGGGGTGAAAATTCACTCCTATATATTTTTCCCCCACTTTAGCGAACACGAATAGTGATCAATGCTTTGGTAAAGTAGATCCAAGAACTAGTAGAGTTAGAAATGTATACCTAAACCATCAAGGAAGCAGACCATGATCTGGAAAACTCGAGAGTGTAGGATAGGAAAAGGACTTCATAGCTCCATAGAACTATGAAGCTAAAAGAAAGTGCCTTATAGGCCCACAAACCTGCAAGGAAGGTATCCTCCAAGAACTATCATGTGAAGGAAACCAAGAAAAGTTCCTTGCAGAACCACAAACTTGCAAGGAAGGCACCCCCCAAGAACTCTCACATGAGGGAAGATGAGAAAAGTAGACTCCATAGAATCAAAGAGTGGTTTCAGGTTTACCCACGGATAGAACATGTCAGGAAGCGGCCACGCAGGCAAGTAAGTGGAAAATCACGCAAACCATTGATAGGTTGGAAGAATTTCAAAGGGGCCCCTCGAGAACCCTTCAAAAGGAAGAGGGTTCCACTCAAGGGATGCACTTTTTGAAAGCGAGGTCTAGTCGGGCTACCCCCAAGCTAGATGCAAAGATGTAAACTCAATATAGTTAGGTTTCCCCCAAGCTAGAGGCAAAGATGTGAAGTAGGCCTAGTCGAGTTTCCCCGAGCTAGATGCAAAGATAGGAAATAGGTCTAGTCAGGTTGCCCCTGAGCTAGAAACCATAGAACTTACTTGAGATAAAAAAAAAAAAACTTTTGAAGGGGTCCCTTGGGAACCCAGCATAAAAAAAAGGGTCCCTTCAAGGGACATGTTGTTAGAAAGCTGGTGTCTTCTTTCTCGAATTAATTCATCATCAAAGAGTCCTTCTGAAAGATGTTCACTTCATCAAGGAATTTGAAAAGATGAATATTCCCCTGCATGAGGGGAAGATCACAGCTATTCTTGCTTTGGAGGAAGGTTTCCTAGTCCTTTCTTTATGAACCCGTGATGAAGGAAACATGTTTCGTTAGGGTTTCAAGTTAAGCGTGCAATTCTAAGAAAGAAGTGTGTGAAGGTTCTTAAGAAAATATTCGTTAACAATGAATGTGTTTTCTAAAGATCCAAGTGATGTAGAGGTGGCTTTGTCACACATGAGAGGGAATATTCAAGCAAAGAAGACAGAAAGATAAAGAGAAAGCAAAAGGAAAGAGAACATGAACAAAGGGCATAGGGGGATCTGGTTTCATGGGATCAGATCTACATTTGCTCATATAAATAGTAGGTAATCGTGGTGAAAGGTGAAAGATCATCAATCCCCAACCAGATCAAGAAGAATGCACGGAAAATAAAGTAAAAATAAAAAATTATGTCAACATGCAATGGAAGCCTAAATGCTCCCAATGCTTTGCATCATCCCTAATTTGTCGAAATTCAATCACAAACATGGAAGAATGATGATACAAATAGAAGAAGGTTTACAACACAAACACCACACATGTATCCAAGTACCAACAAGGGTGATGAGGGTCATCTATCCACATATAGCATGATCACATGGGAACACATCACAACACACACACACCTCTAATATAAAGATAAAGAAGAGGTCTCCCCTTAACAGTGGTCAATCAAGAGTTCATCAGCTTCCCACTCTAGATCATCGTAGGGGGAAGGTGGATGAGCCTACAGTGGTTGAATGTTAAGTGGAGGAGCATCTAATCCTCCTACAATAAGGGCTAAGGAAGAAGGACCTCCAAGGTCTCTGTCACTCAACTCTTGTGGGTCTAAGGTCAACGACTTCGTGAAGATGGATAACAAGTTTGAAACTTCATCCACTAATTTAAATATGCACTTAACAAGATTTCCATGTTTCACCTTGATAGATGGAGGAGTTTGCACCTCAGGTTCACCGCTAAGCTCACCGAGTGATTCAGGAGCAGTGGTGAACTCAGGGGAAGTCAGGACTGGTTATGTTACTAGGATGGAACAAGTCAGCATGGGGCCACCTTTCAAAGAAGGTGGGCTCCTCTTATGTCCTTCATTGCAGGAAGGACCACTCTCTACCTTCTTCTTCATTGAAGTGGGTGACCTCCCCACAAACAAGGAAAGAAGGACATAGGGAGAGGAGGAGGAAAGACTTACAGTAGATATGATTGAGGTGTTAATCATATCTACAGGTTTTGGGAAAGGCGGGACATCTAGTATGGATGTCAACAAATATAGATCCATTGAAGGAGCGATGAACACCTGCACCTTTCTAAGGTCAGGCACGTTTACACTCGTAGCAAGCGTTCGAAGTGGTACAAAGTTGGTTTGAATGGGAACATAGGGGAGGAGAGAGGAGGACATAGTAGAAGGCCCTAAAATAGGGATAGTCATATCCTCTTCCTTCCTCTGTGAGGTAGCCTACTTAGCTAGGAGAGCCTTTCATCAGCACTTGTGCTCGTGCGCAAGGAAATTTCTATGACTCTTTTAACTAGAGGTCAAAGGTTGTGAAGTAACAAAAGGCTCCTGCTCAACCATGGGAGTGTCCTCCATAGCGATTTCCAATGGAGGGACAAGTTCAGAGATAGCGAGGGGAGTCAGCTCCAACGCCTCGATAGAAGGCCTCTTCCCATTCACTACTTTAGAAGCAAGGGTGGTAGGAGGCTGCGTAGGCCAAGACATAGAGGATTCCCCATGGGGGGCTTTCTATCTACCATATCGAATGGGCCTAGGCTCCATGGGTAAGATAGGAAGCTCAAATGCAGGATGCTTTGACTTCACCAAGCAGGCAACAGGGAATTCTCTCATGAATGTGAGGCAAAATTAGATGGTACCATAGTAGAGTGAGAGGAAGTGTCATGTTGAATAGTGAAAGAGGAAGAAGGAGGATCTTGAGACCACTTCTCTTCTTCCCTTCTACATGCCTTTGTGGCATCACTGTCAGCTGTCAAGAAAGCCCTATGTGAAACAACATAAGGCAAAGGAGGGTATCTCACTTTCGGCCTAGAGCACCCTTTCTTGTAATTTTGATATGTGTGATATAAGAGGTCCTTCCTAAGTAGGAGAGGACCAACAGGTGCAAGCCAAAAGTAATATAAGGAGTAACTACCACAAGCAACTGGCAGTCTATAGCTGGTGTCATGGATCACATGCATGAAACCCTCATGAGTGAATTTCAAACGCTTATGCACAACCGAGGGAACTACATTCATAGCCACCAGCCAAGCGATACCTAGCTTCACTCTGAAGAGTTCAGACCCTTGGATAATCTCAAACATAAGGTTTACAGACTTAGGTCCAATGAGAATTGACAAGACAATACTACCTATAGGAGGTACGAAAATCCCACCGTGCGTGCAGACAGTACTCATAGGTGCATCATATACATCCTTATGTAGGAAGTTGATTAACTTGATCTACTCAATTATAATATTTACTTGAGATGTCAAATCAATGAGAACACTGGCTATGATGTTTCCATCTATCCTTACAGGAATGTAGAGAGGAGATGGTTCTTTGTTAAATCCCATCAGTAGGTCCTGCGAAGTGAAGGTTATACCAATACCACTGCTCATAGGTTGTGTAGAGGGAAAAGATTGATGTAAGAAAGAGGCCATCATGCACATTAAGCAACACTCACAGAGCCTCCTAGAGGTTACAAGATAGGTGGTGACCTGTTATGCCTTGCATAACCACCCCATCTTTTGCCTTCGTCAAAATGGGTCCCCCTTTGTTGTTTTTGTACTTAGTTGTTTTTGAAACAAAGTTTGGAGTCTTGTTTTTCCAATACTTTGTTTTTCTTTGGTTTCTCTGTCGGAATCATAACCGGAACTGAATCGGGTTCTGAAAGTTCTTTTGAAACTTGTTTTGGTTTCAATCCCGACAGTCTTTTCTTTATGTCTTTTGTTTTGTCTTCAGCGGACCCAAAGTCGGAGTGGGTGTTAACTTAGTCTTTACCGAAAATTGCAAAATCATAATCAACTCCACCCCCGCCTCCGCTATTTTAACTTTTGGTTTTGGTCTTTGTCTTTTTATGTAGTTTTATTATGTCAGTCTTTTGTTTTTCTTTTTATGTTTTTGTTTTGTTTTATGTTTAGTTGGCGGACCCGGAACCGGAATTGGAATGAAGTTTGGAAATTTCTCAAAAAGTTTAGAATCAGTTTCCATTTTAGTTCCGCCCCCACCGTTTTTCTGGATCGTTGACTTATTGACTGAAGTCGCATTGTTGTGAAGTGTTGGTTCACTTTTAGTTCTGACTCCGCCTTAACTGCGTGTTAATGCATTAATGACAGCTGGTTGTGTAGGTTGAAATCTTCATTTTTATCTTCATATAAGGGTTAAACGAGTCATTATTAAGAGATTGAAGAGCACGAAAGAGTAGCGGCAGAGTTCATTTGAGCGAAAAGATTGAAGGAGGAGAAGATTGTTGCGAACGGATTAGTTTAGAAGGTTACTTGCGTTCTTGTGTTTTTGAGGTAGGTTTTCTTATTATTGTTCTTCATTTTATTTACTATTGCGTGTTTTGTATATACATTTGCTCGTGCTCTGAATCATGTCATTTTCAAATGATTTCATGTTTCTTGGCATGCTTGTTTGTTCGGGTCTTGTTTTATTTTATTTGTCTGGTTGTTTCCTTGTTTCTATTTGTTTTTGTTTTAGTTCTTTCTATTTTAGGGCACGGTCGCTTTCACACTTTAGTCATGATTGCGTCGTGTTGTTTTGGATTTGCAGTGAGTTAGATTAAGTTTAGGTTTTAAATGGTGATTAGTTAGATTAGAAGTTTACAGTGAGGTAGATTAGAGATTTATAGTGAGTTAGGGTAAATTGATTCATCATTTTTTCTTACTTAGGGTTTTGTCACGTTTTGCATTCTGGTAAATGGCAAGGTTTAAAATCCATGCCCTAGTTTTTATCGTGTTTATTAGATTAGGGTTTGGTTGGTCTCTATGATCACTTTTAAATGATTAAAATATGATACCTTAGGATTAACTTGTTCCCCATGGTCATATGAGTAAAGTGTTTTAAAACCTATTTTTCATCTAATATGACCTTGGTTTTTGTCATCAAGTTATGAGTTAAATCGATAAAATATTTGATGACGTCATGGTCAATCTAGGCGGAGATGGGATTGGAATCGATCTTGAACTTGAGAATTCTATTTTGCAAAAGGTATCGATTCCATGTTTCATCCCGTGTCTGGCTCTGTGCATAATGAGAAAATCTTCCTTCAAAATAACGATGACCAAATCGGAAGCGGAGGCGGAATGGAAATAGAATATAAAAAGAATGAAAATTTGAAGAAAAACCAAATCCGTTTTCCATTTCGATCCCGGTTCCGATAACCTCCCCGATTCTGACTCCGAGCCCGTTCATTGTTAGTGAAATTTCTATATCGGTTTTTCCTCCGAGTCCAGCAGTGTTATAAAAAGAGATTGTTTTAGGTTGTGTTTCTGCCTGGTTCTGCCTCCGGTGCATATATGAAAGGTATGGTTTTAAAGTATGTTTGGTGTTGATATCTAAAGATCTAATTAGAGGTTTTGCTTGCAAGAAAGTTGAAAGATGTCAGAAACATCAGGGGAAGCTGCTCTGAGAAACTAGCCTGCAGAAACATCAAAGGTAGCATCAAAACCAAAGAAGTTAAAGCCAGAACAACTGCCTTATACATTAAGGTATAATCGCAGGAGTCGAGTTGTGAAGATGAGCAAGGTGGAATCAGATTGGTTGGATATCACTGACACCAATTTAGGTCAATACAATTTTGAGGAGTGGTATTCAGAAGCATTTGACAAGGATATTACATTGACTATGGAAAGAATTGTCAACTCTGGGTTAGCTCATATCACTTTATTTCCTATATTTGTCCAGTGCCTAGAGTTAATCATGATAGTAGCAAGTGCTTACAATCCTGCTACAAGACTATGCATGGATTCACAAGACAATGTGATTATTAATCTCAATCCTCAAGCATTTCGGAGTATATTTGATGTTCCAGTGCAACTAAATGAGGCAGAGGCCTTGGAGCAATATAGTAGGTATAAGGGAATGAATAAATCTCACTTGAACAAGAAGTGGTTGAAGACAGAAAAGAAATCTCTAACCAAGCTTGTAGATCAGCCAAAGAGAGCAGATTTCTATGAAGAGGTAGCAAGGTTGATTGTGATGTTGTCTAGGGTGTTTGGAAAGAGAGATGCATTTTACTTCAGACTATCTTGAAAGGAGAACAATAGTTTGATTGGTCAATGATTTTCTCTGATGCTATACATGATCAGTTAACCAGGATCAGAGAAACCAAGTGTTTCTTTATGACCTCTTACATTGTTTATGCAGCAGCAAGAGTGGGTATTTTCCCAGGTTTGAACAAAGTGGGCATAATGGGAGCCTTGGATGGACAAAAGAAGGTATGGGAACACTATGATCAATTATCTCTTTAGGTTGTTGAGACTCATTTCAAAAGAGTCAATGATGCATTTTTATATGTGGTCATCAATCAATTGAATGGAGATGCAGGATACCGATTAGGTCAAGAAGCCATGGCGTTCATTGCTGAATGGGGATGTTGGTACATCCAATACCCCAAATTTACATACTTCAGGCTATTTGGTTTTGAAGGCCATCCACATTTACTTCCAAGGTGCTGCAGTAATAGGATGGTGCTAATGGAGTTTGTATATCAAGCTATTGGAGTTAATGCTCGATTTGGGATTAAGCATAAAACTGGATGTCATAAATTTCCCATGAAGTTGGGTGAATATAGTTGTCAACACTTGAAGGGAGCAAAAGTGGTCTATAATGAGTTGATACAGTTGAAATTGGGATTGTATACAGCTCGTAAGTATTTTGATCCGAAGAAGAAGATGTATGCCTTATTACCTTCAGTGTTCACTAGACATTTTAATTTGTTAGAAGACTTTTGGAGTGATAGGCAAGATGAGTATGACTTGAGAAAGAAGAATTATGAAAGATTATCGGTCTCACTCATGTCAAAGCTTGGTATTAAAGAAAACATTCCTGACACCTTGGTGGATGATGGAATGGTGTTGGATCCATCCTATGAAGCGTTGAATATTGGCACCAAGAACTTGGATCCAATTGATTGGGATGTTGAAGAAACAATTGATATCAAGAAGATTGGAAGGACAGTGTTGGATAGAAGTGTGTAATGGTTAGTGCTAAGAAATCAAGCTTCTCAAGGACCAATTCTTAAAAAGGGTAAAGGATACAAGATAATTAAGAGAAAGACACCTCCCAAAGAGCCATTAGAATTCCTTCCTCTGGATATTGAAGAAATAGAACTTGAGGTGGTAGATGATGGAGAGGAAACACAAGAAGGAGATGTTCCAGTAGGATCTATTGTTTCAATACCTACATTAGGTGAATCATCTGCCCAAGCTCCACTTACAAGAAGGAAGAGTAAGGAGGTTCAAGAAGGAGCTCTGCATACCATGGCTAAAGTTGTTAAGGGAAAAGAAGTGGAGGAAGAAGTTATAGAATTTGAGATAGATTCAAATGAAACTCTGTCAGAAAAGGATTTGCAAGAAAACATGCCTTTAGAGGAGACTATTGAGCAGATTCTAACACAAGAAGAGCAATGGAAAATGTTTGAAGAAGAAAAAAGGAAATCTAATGCAAGGGCTGCAGCGGAGAGACAAAAAGAAATGGATGCTAAGGTACAAGCCGATGCTCTACTTCACCAGCAACAATTACAGTCAAAACAAGTTGAAATTAAGGCAGTAGATGTTGAAGCAAAGAAGCAAAGGAGGCAACGAGAACATGAGCTTAAAGTTAAAGCAAAAAATGACAAGTTAGAGTTGATACAAAAGATCCATGATCTTGAGGAGGAGAAAGCAAGAAACCGGAGGGAAAAGGAAATCTTGGTTGCTAGGTTGAAACAAGCAGAGGAAGCTCGACAAAAAGAGGAAGAATCAGAAAAGATAAGGAAGGAAAAAGAGGTTGAAGAGCTGATTAGTAAACAACAGGAAGAAGCAGAAATTGAAAAACTTAAGACTTTGGAGGCAGAAAGAAAAGAGAGGGAAAGGCTAGAGGCCTTAGAAAAAGAGAAATTGGAAAGGGAGGCTCTAGAAAGGGAAGCTTTAGAAAAGGAAGAATTAGAAAGAGAAAGAATAGAGAAGGAAGAATTAGAAAAGGAAAGGTTGGAAAAGGAAAGAGTAGAGAGAAATTAGTTGGAGGAAGAGAGGTTGAGAAAAGAAGAAGAAGATAAGAAAATACAAGAATAGAAGGATAGAGAAGAGGCTGAAAGACTTGTGCAAATGCATATACTACAAGAACAACAAGAGAAAGCAAGGGTTGAATCCCAATCTCAAGTGAGCATGCAGCCTCCTTCTACAGTTATTGCTCCCTCTTCCTCTACAATGACTACTGCTCCAAGTGCTCCTACATGGCTAAAACTGGACCTACAGAAGAGGGCAGTAATACCTTCACAACCTCTCAATTGGGAGGACATGATGAAAGGAATTGAGCAGGAGAGGCCTAAAAAGAAGGCTAAGATTCTACATTCTACCTGACTCACAAACAAAGGAGAAATTGTTGCTAAATGTGCCATGCCAATGATAGAAAAGGAGGTAGGGGACATGCAACTAATAGATTATCAGTTGAGTACGGTCAATTTGGGAAGACCCACTAGAAATCAGCAAATGAATTTGATTGATGTGGTGGCTTCAACGACCAAGTCAAGAATGATCAAGGACAAGCAAAAGAAGGATGAGCTTAAAGCTCAATTAGATCAACTACATTCATTCTTGAAGAGTCTCTCCTCTCCAAGATCACAACAGGTAGTAGCCATTGAGACTCCTATTTTGTTAAGCAAAAAGGAGGTAGATGATTTGGTGCAAGTAAAAGGCAAAGCGGAGATGGTAGACCGATGGGTAGACAAGCTAAACCGGGAGGTGGGTGAAGTTTTGGTAGAAGGTTTTGAAGCCTACAAGGACACAGAAGGGTTAGTAAAAGAAATGTATCAATACATTGAGGCATCGGAGAAACAAGGAGAAGAGTATAAAGAATATAGTCAGAAGTTAGAAAAGGTGAGTGAATTGCCTCTAACAACTCTTCTAGAACAATCCATACTTGAGGAAGACAACAAGGATTTTGTGGAGAAAATTTCTCGTATACTCTAGTTTAGGACTGAATTTTTATGTAAACATAGGAATGAAATTCAAGAGACTGATTTGACTGAGCAATTGGAAGAGTTAGAAGTAGTTATTGCCATTATTGTAGATATAAATGCATTTACAAAAGAGGGCATGCCTTTCAATCAAATAAAGGAAAAGTGGGATGAAAGATTCAAAGGACTTATGCAAAAAGAAGATGATGGCGGAGAGTTTATGTTAGATCGACTAGTAGAGGTCAAAGAAGAGATAAAAGCTACTGGGAGAGAGTTAGTAAAGGTGAAAAGTATGAAGGAGTTTGCTGCAACTGAGTTGGATCGGATCAAATTTGAAGATGACTGGATTGATGGGCCAGAGATGGATACTTTACAGCAAGTCTTCACCAGCTACGATGAGTTCATGGTAGATCCAACTTCGCATGCGTGAATCCTTGCATGCATGATTTTTATCTTCCTTGCATGTTGCATGCATACAGCACTGACAGTCTTAGGGGCGCATGACTTCTTTTCTTTTCTTCTATCTTCTATTTTTAGATAAACTAAACGTCCAATGTAAGAACTCAAGATCAAATAGATTTGAGTTTCCAAGAAATTTGTTATTCCTAAAAAGGTGGATAGCCTAAAATAGAAGTGAAGTTCGAACTTTTTGTATAATCTATAAATACCAGATGGGTATCATATTGTAAAGGTCAGCTAATTGAGAATTGGATTGGCTTACCTAATGCTAGGAGATAGAATTTTATAGTGATTTTACAAAGATACATTGTACTTGATCTTTTATAGTTAATAGAATTATAGGTTTGTTTTTCTTGAAATATGGTATTTAGAATTAAATTGTTTGTTCGATAAGGCTAATAAGTTATAATCTATCTGTATGTAGTGATTGTGTTGAACATAAGAGTTTCTTGAATGATGAAAGTCATTTGAAGGAATCAAATTTAAGGATTATCTTATTAGATTATCATTGAGTTGAAGTTATTTAAAAATTCGGTTGATCTATAATCTTGATGATGAATGAATGTGTGTTGTTTTGAAACCCTTGAAATATTTGTGAAGAGTAATTGCGAAGTTAATTAAGCACCTAAAATGTATGCAATGGTATAGATTATGCTATAGATTGTGTCATCTTAAGGTTTTATGATCTGTTAGGAAACATTCATTATTGAAGGTATATGTCCAGATACTAGATAAATTCAATTCATACTTATTGTTTTATCCCTTTGTCCTATCTTTTTCTTTTATTTGAAAACCACATTGATCTACTAAAGCAGTCGGTAAAATGAGTCATTGCTTGAATCTTTTGTTACCAGCACAGGCCCCTTGAATATTACAGTTGCATGAACTGATTGAGTGACACTAGACAGTTGAGAACCAACTACCAGGACTTTGGGAGTTAGGCTACTATATGTTGTCTTTCTTTTTCAAGAGAAATAGAGTAGAAATATTTTGTTTTAACATTGTTTGTGTCATCTTCACCATCAACATGACCCAATTCCAGTTTCATTATGCAACACTTTAGAAACTTTCAACTACACCTGCTAGGGGTTGTAGGTTGGGTTGCAGGGTGAATGCCTCACAACACTCACACCCACAATGCTCCTAGGATACGAGGGAAGGAACTTTCAGTATCACAAAACATAACCAAAATGGTTCATGTCAGGTTCACCAAAAATGTAAGAGAGGGGGACCAACCACGTCAAGGCCCCAAGTCACCGAGGGCCAAGAGCAGTAGGCTACCCTAACTTACCTCAATTTAAAGAAGTGTTAGGAAAGGCGGGATGAGAATGATGAGTACTATAAGGTCCTTTGATCACTCTACAAACCTGAGATTTGAGAGGAGACTAGGCGAGTCAGTTTTCAGGGTCAAATTTGTGTCTTGAATAGCTCTTTGTCAGAGGACAGAAGTGTGGTTCTCAGACAATAGTGTGGCATGCTAATGTCTCTCAAGTGCGATGGCATCTATACAGACAGAGAACCAGGAAGACAAGGTCTAGCTGCCAGAAAACAAACGAACGGCCTAGTTAATGATTTCTAAGTGAAAAAAATAATACTATGAAGTAAGAGACATATAAACAGATATGATAAAAGAAGTAGATCAATGCAAGGGTGATAAGAATGATCTCACATAGAATCTTGTTCACCAGCTATCTCCATGAAACATGCCCACCTACACACAACAAAGAGGAAAATTGTTGGGGGGTTGTATAGAGGTCTACCTCAGTCAGACCCTCATTTCGGTGTTTCCACCTCCATGGACAACAAAGTTTGTAATGATAGAGAAATAGTATGACAAAGAAGAAAATATAAGCAAAGAACACTAAAACACTACAAAATAGTAATGTGCTTACTCAACCAAATAATAGAGGAGAGGAGTAGAAAGCTTACCACTTCTACCAAGAGCACTCGAGGCTAATGGGGGAGAGAATGAGAGGAACTCAATCCTCTACTACAATGGTGTTGTTCCACACTTGCTCTACTAAGTTGATGGAGTGATGGAATTGTTGCTATAGAGTGCAAAAAAATTTCTTGAATGCTTAGAATGCTTGAAAGGATTGTAGATGGATTGTCTAAGAGGATCAAATGGAATGGGAGTGAGTGAATATGAAGGAAAGGGTGAAAAAATGGCAATATTCAGGTCAGTCGGTTGAAGAGAGTGTTACAAGTCAACTTCCAATGGGAAGTGTAACACCTCTCCAAGCTCCATTTGTGAGAGTCTACCGCCGATAGTTATTCCTCCATCAACGCTCAAAACAGGTGCCAAGTGGAACGAGGACAGTGGGCTTATGTGGAATTAAGCCTCCAAATTTGGTTTTTTAAAGTGAGGGAGGGTAAAAGGGGAATTTTTGTTAGAGGTAAAAATTCACTCCTATACACTTATATTTGGATATAATATATTGTGAGTTAACCCTCATTGTTGTTTTTCCCTTTTTGGGTTTTCTACGTAAAAATATTGGTTTTCATGTGTTATGTGATTATGTGACTGTATTCATGATTTCATTCTTCATTATAGTTATTTCTATTCAGTTAATTGGATGGGTTGTGTTTAATTGGTTTAGATGAATAATGATTCACCACCCCTCTCAATATTATGGGTGTTCAACATTAGTATGGTTCAAGCTACAGTATCATGCTCAAAGTTACTCACCATGTACTTTCTCTTGTTGAGGTGACAACTATCCCTTAGTAGGACCTTTTCCTTCTAAGGTAATGGATCTAAAGGTAGTACATGACCTTTTCATACCCTATTTAACCATTCATATGAATGTATTAGTGTTTGGTTAGTGGGCCCACATTAAGTTAACACGCCTAATTTTATAAATATAAGGTTGTCCTATCATTCTTGGCATGTTTTCATGTGTAAAATTAATGAATCCACTTATCCTTATTACCTTGAAAGTAAATTCATCCTTTGTGTCTTCTCTTTTTATTTTCTCTTGCCAAAAATCATCAAAATCCATCTTAGCTTTTCAAACCACACTTTTGTATCATCCCCTAATGCCCATACATCATCTTGAGGCAACTTTACACAATTTTCTATTAAACTATGCCTATGTTCCATATAAATGTGCCTCTATTTCATAGAGTTATGCCTCTATTTTAGAGTGTGAAACCTCTATCACCTAAAGTTGCACCTTTTCATTTCACTAACATTTGACCATCTTGAGACCTCAATTTGTAAACTTTACTTTTGCAGCCCTAGAGCAAACCTAGGAGACCCTTCCTCAAACATCATTTCACCTAAATATCAACCATTTTTATTATATCCATCCAAAATCTATCATCTTATCAATTTCATCTAGTATCACAATCTAGTCATCCCAATCATCATCCCTAGACCTTGGTCCTATCAGCAATCATCCTATCTTTTTCATCATTTCATTATCATCCTATTATTACCATCATCATTTCCTTCATCATTGATCCTATTTATCTTCCTATCCAATCTTAATATTATCAAATCCTTATCGTCTTTGATCCAATGTCATTACCCAATCATAATCCATTTCACATCCTATCAAGATCAATCTTGTCAAGAGTCTATCTAGATCCTAATACTTGTTATCAAAATCCCCATCAAATCCTTGCTTAGGTGATTATCCAAGCCTAATTTAGCATATCCAACCCTTACCTAAGTGATTATCCAAGCTTAGGTGAGAAATATCATCCTTTATCCAAGCCTTTCTCAAGTGATTATCTAAGTTTGAGTGAGAAAATCCAATCCTTTCCTAGGAGATTATCAAATTCTAGTGTAATAAAAACCCCATCATTATCAATCAAGGATCTAATTTATCTTGAGAAACTATTGGTCATGTATCACCTTTTCATCATTATCCTCTTTTCATCCATTCTATAATTATCCCCTTTCCATCCATTCTATCATTATCCCCTTTCCATTCATTCTATCATTATCCCCTTTCCATCATTCTCTATTATTATCTTCTTTCCTTCCATTAAATCATTATCCCCTTTCCATCCATTCTATCATTATCCTCTTTTCATCATTATCATCTCCATCATCTCAAATCCAAGGTCTACCCTATCATCTCTAATTATTTTTATTCTATCTCATCATTCCTAGGTCTCTCCCTCTTGGATTCCTATCGCAAGGTCTCAAGAAAGAAAGAAAGCCATTGTATCACATGGTGAATTGTGTAATGTGAGTAAATGAGTAACAAAACCACAAAATCAATGAAACATATTATATTACGAAAATAAAAATAACAAATAAACGGATAACACTATTACTCAAAATCGTTCCATTATTTCCTATCTCTGAGGATTTCTTGAATCATAATGGCTCTTAGATTTTTCTTGCACTATGAATTTTTAGAATGACAACCTAGAGAATGGATGCTATAAAATGCAAGAATCTTGGTTCCTACATGATTTGATGAGCTATGTGATTTATGCCATGATGTTATGATAAAGATGCTACTGTGATAGAAATGAAGATTATGCTATGGTGCAAATGTTGTGATATAACTACTATAAGAAGAACTATAATGGTAATTAAAGTGCATCTACTAAACTAAGCCATGATTCTAAAATAATATGATACCCCAATCCTAAATGCTAAATACTTTAAACTCTAAATTCTCTAAGTGCTTCAATGTAATTTCTGCAAAGTTTTCTCAAAAGATGAGATCCCAAATGCTAGAGAATGATGTTGTATTTATAGGACTTCCAAGGCATGTTGTGTTGTGGCAGGATTCAACGGTCAAGATTTCAGCTGGAAAGATGAACGATGGAGGATGAAGAAGTTAGAGGGAATCATGGAGAGTGTTCCCTTTAATAGAACACTTTACCAAGTGTTGAAGAGAATAAATGAGATGGAGAAGTCAAGTGTCCAAAGTTTGTTTCAAATTGAGGATAATTCCATTTAAAAATTAGAGTTATTTAAATTCATGAGACACTTGATAAGGTGGATGATGAGGTGGAAGGAGGTTAGAGAGTTATGTCGAAGTGTGACAAAATTGAGTTTAGAAATTCAAATTTAATGAGAGGGAATTAATCAAATAAAGAAAATTAGTTAGATTTGTTTTTTTAATTAAATAATGAAGAAAATGATTTTAAGAAGAATTTAAGAAAGTGAACTATATAAATAAATTTTTCAATTTATTTATAAGTAGACGAATTAAGAGGGTTTATTAATTAAATACCTTGTATTTAATTAATCGATTATCTTGACCAATTTTAGGTGTATACATTTTGCCCCTCTTTGAAGTGATGTGTTTACACATTGCTTCAAAGAAAAACTTTCTAGACCGTGATGATAAAAAAATTGGCATGCCTCAAACACTGTTTTTTGAGTGACGATGAATATATGCCCCCTCGGAAAATAAATCGATGATTTTTTGAATTTTTCAGATTTTTTGAATTTTTAAAATTTTTTATGATGTTGAAACGATTTATCTCCCAAAAAATGATGTTGATCCTACTAGGTGATGAATTGACTAATTAAGCCCCTTTGAAAAATAAAATAAATCACTCACATAAAAATCCCACTTAATCACCCTTTTGAAAGGTAAAAAGAGGTGAAAAGGGAATCATTTGTGCATTTTGATTTTGAAAATTTAAGAGTGAGTGATTTTGAGCAACTTAGAGCAAGATGGTGATTTTGATCCAGACTCATCGATTCGAGCGTGTGCGACGTCATAACCACTCGGCAGTGTATGGACCTCCGGTACGTACCCCAAAAAACCTCCTCATAAATTATGCATTGTATTTTTCACTCGTTTTTCATGTTTAGAATCTGCTTTTCACATTTTATTGCATAGGGAATCCGATGTAGAGCATCGGTAGACTTTACTTGCGCATCTATTAGTTTAGCGCATAGGGTTGATTTTTTAGCGCATAGGGTCAATGTTGTAGCACATAGGGATTTTTAGCACATTTAGGTCAAAGTGTAGCACATGCATAGAATCTTTTAGTGCATTGATAGTTTTGGTGCAATGATGTCAAGATTTAGCGCATTGGGTAGATTTTTTAGCGTATTGAGTGATTTAGTGCATAGGGACCCTGAAATGGTGCATCTAGTAAATTTAATGGCGCATCTAGGCTTTTGGCGCATTTAAGCCCTATTTTGGCACATTGATAGAATTCTCTGGTGCATCCATGTTTTTAGCACTTTGAGACACTATTTTAGTGCATTCATGCCAGATTGATGAAATTTAGATTAGACCCCTTGTTTTTGATGATTGGTATCATGATAGGTGAGATTCAATGATAAGATGATGATAATTGACCTCATGATAGGTGAGAATCAATGATAGATTGATGATCATTGACCTCATGATAGGTGATGATCAATGATGGGCACTCATGAGATTTGATCAAAGTCTCACCAAAGCTAATTATATTGATAGGTTGATTGATGTTTGATTGATTGATTGATTTGTGATATGTTATGATGATAGGACCCTTCGTAAGTCTTGATGTCACGGGAGCATTTCTCGAGGACCTAGGATTTGATTCCACATTTAGATCAGGTTGATCTAAATGTGATTGGACAATGCAGGTTGACCTCTTTGCTAGACATGCCCTAGTATAGGATTAACAGGGGGCTTCTTACCACATTGGCAGAGAGATACCATAGTAAGCGTAACATATTTCACTTACCCATTGGTGAGATGACAGTCACGCTAGAGGATGTATACTGGATATTGAGGATTCTTGTTGTCGATGATTTGGTTGTACATTATTCCATTGAGTAGGGAGGGACCAATGCCTTGAGGAGATTCTTCGAGGATGAGCATATTTGTGGTTACGAGATGCCATGGTGAGAGATGGTTGATGCATATGCCACATTGCAATGTGTTTTGGCTAGATTCATTGGATGGGGATCCTACATGCTCACTCATTTCTACCATGATCTTCTTCAGGTGGAGCTACATTGTTACAGATATGGGTGTGGGAGCACATAGTTGTCACTCGACCCATTGTAGAGAGATAGCAACCAACTGGGAGGCCCTACATTCATGGATACACAGGTGCAGTTGTCTAGCATAAGTTGGGAAAATTGGAGTATTGGCAAAGAGTTCTTGATGATCTATATACCGTGACATGGAGGCCCTATCTTGATTGTGAGCAGTGGTTAGAGGATGATACCAAGATTCCTTATGTGTGCATAGCCAGATATTTGATTAAGAGGACATCATTCATCATTGAGAGATTCCTTCTAGGGAGATTTCATCAACATGTATGGGTGAGTATAGGGTATGCCATAGGGAGTGGCTCATTATGCAAAGATACAACAAGATATACTAGAGTGGGGACCTGTGTTATCTTACGATGTTGCCTATCAGGAGTAGTATGGATTACAACCAGTGATTTGGGAGTATCATCTTGAGATCATAGAGGTTGTCCTATCAAAGAACTATGCTCAGTATTTCTTTACCCACCCTTTTCCATGGATATCGAGCCCTGATGAGCCCATATAATTATTAGATGATGATGAGAGGGCACCACCATCTGCCCCAAGGCAGAGGAGAGGTAGAGGAGATGATGAGGAGGATGAGGGAGAGAGCAGAGATGGGGGTGGAGATGATGATGGTGGAGATGGTGATGGAGGCAGAGATGGTGGTGGCAAAGGTAGTGGTAGAGTAGCATTCGATGTGAGAAACTTTAGGTTCAGGTTCAGGTTCAGACACTACAAGGTTAGCTAGCACAAGTTTAGACATTGTTGGCATAGGCAAATGGATAGATAGCCACCTTGAAAACTAAGTGAGATGTAGTGAGACAGTGAGGTGAGCAGGCAGAGGTCTTGTTCGATAGGATGTAGAGAGTGGATGAGGATACCACCACAGGTGATATTCTCAAAGAGGTCACTTGGGTCACTAGAGAGGTTGAGTACTATCAGGGTCTATATCATGTGATTGTGCCTACAGAGCAAAGAGTTAGCTATGCATAGTCTCGATTAGGTAGGATTCAGTCTCAGACTACCAACATGGGTGTGACGCAGCCACCACGCAGAGATCCACCAGGTAGGGACCCGGGCATAGGTCCATCAGGTGTAGGTACATCAGGTGGTTTAGCAGGAGGCTCAGAGAGGTCGACAGCATCTGGGGGAGCACCTCATAGATCTAATGTTCACCTTTGATATATTTGATACATTTGTATACAATGATTATGTTGAGACTGTTGGAAATATGTGCCTCAATCTCACTAGCTTGTACCACTTTGGTCTGGGGACTTCATGTGTTCAACTTATTTCTTGTCATTGAGACTATGTCTAGTCGGTGGGACTCCCGGGGGTGTTCCAACGATGGCCCGATAAGTTTGGCTTGGTGACATGCTTTATCGGTGGTGATCGCTATTGGCAAGACACTTTGTGTTGTTCCACCGATGTGCCGATGCAGCAAGCTTTGGCTTCATCGGCAAAGTGTTCTCATATCGGTGAGTGGCATTTAATGTCCCACTGATATGTCGATAATGTGTTGAACGGTTGAACTGTGACCAAGTGGCGAAGAACCTGATCGACGGTTGTGGAGGCTTTGATCCAATGGTCCTCATGGTGTTTCACGCCATCTTGAAGCAAGTATCGCTAAGAACTTTTTGGCTGAGCATAATTGCTTGTGTGTTCGACGTGTGGCGGCGAGTTAAGCAGTGTGCACAATGAAAGGAGGTGGGCCCTGAGTTGCTTTATGTGAAGGGTTGTCTGGTCATGGACACTTGTCAGCGCCTCAGGAGTTCCTTGGGGAATATAGCAAATGTCGCTAGAGATTCCCCAAAGGAACTCTAGCAGCTAACATGTGGTTGGTGGGACCCAATAAAGCTGGTGGTTGGTGTTAGCAAAGGCGGTTTCCTCCTTACCAAAGTTTTGCTGGCTAGTGGTTATGCAGGGTTGGTTGGCTATTGGTGGTTGTTTGGATAACCACCATACCATGAGGGCTTTTCCCTCAGCTAGTGGTAGAGTTGTTGACTACCGAACCTTGGAGGTTTGACGGATGGTTAGCGATGGAGCTCAGGGTGACCGATCTGCAAGCGGCGGATGAATGGCAGTATGACACGTGGAAAAATCTCATTGGTCGATTTTTCATCATTGTTGCAGATCAATGGCTAGTGGCTGAAAGCTTGGGTGCTTGTCTCGAGGGTTTGATCAAAGTGTAGAATTGATTGCAAGGCGGCTCGATGTCAGCTGCAAAGACGGTGCACACAACCTGAGATGGTGAAGCTTATCGATGGGGTATTATGAGACCTTGATGGTCATTTGGTGGAATGCAATTTTTGACCTAAAGCTGAGAGGTTGGCCTGAGGCCAATGGAATGCTGACAGATGCTGAGCCAAAAGGTGAGGTTGGATATTGATCGATAGTAAGCTGAAGCTGAAAGCAGACCAAGCCAATAGAGATCAAATCGAAAGATCAAATGATCGATAGATCAACAGATCCATGATCAGTGAGCTCAGTCAGAGATTGGAGAGATTGTGTGTTTGAGCAATATCCACAGAGAATTGTAACTATGAACACTAAGACACTCGGAACCTAAGAAGATGTGAACCAGACGAGGCCATGAGGCTGTGCCGACTGAAAGGCTGGTTGTGCGAGTGGGCTGAGGAGCTAAAGGGAATCTTCACTGTATGTCTTGTGAAGACATTGTAATAGTGCAAGGTTGCAAATCTATGTTGTTGCCTATTTTTCTCCAGATGAACAAGATGTAACCCTTGTAATGGCTATGAGCCTGATATTGTATTGTAACCGTTCAGTTGTTGAATAATACAATGGCTCTATCTTTTGGACTGTGGGGTTTTTTACCCGAAAGGGTTTTCCCCAAGTAAATTTGTGTGTTCATTTGTTTTTCTATTCATGGTGTTGAATTTGGCTTTAGTTTGCATGTGCTTTTCCCTGAAGGATCAATGGGGGAGATCTATTGTGCCTGTTTTCACTTTATGGCATAGTTGTTGTGTCTTTGGGGTGATTTGAAGAAATGAAAATCACCAAAGGCACTATTCTTCTTAGATATTACCCGTCCTACCTCCAACAAAGACATTATGATATACTGCCGCATTTTTGATGTTGTATTTCTCTACATGTTTGGACATCATTGTACTCTTGACATTATTATTTTGAGCTTTATATGTGTTTATATGATGCCTATGATGGATGCATTTAATTTCTATGTTATGGATTGCTTATCTAATGTTTATATGTTGCTTATATGATTATGACATGATTATGTATGGATATGATGATATGATAATGCATAAATTATGATTCTAAATGTTTTATGGATGATATTTTATATGAAATATGAGATGGATTCAAATGAAATGTGATGCAATTTATTTTTTTATTTTCGATGCAAACATATGATATTGCTACACTATATGCGATGAATTTAATTATGCAAATGTGATGCAGCGCATTTCTTCTTTTGTTTTCTAATGCAAATATTATGATGTAATGCATGGATAGATGAATGATGTTTTTAATGAATTCTAATGTATGTATGATATGCAAAATTATTATGCAACTATATGGAAATGATATGTTTTTGGTAATGTAAAGTATACTCAATCCATTTAATGATAGAGATGACATCATTTGAAAATTGTTCCAACCTTGGAAAATCCCAAAATACAGATGCAAAGCTAATATGGATGAAATCTAATCTACCATGTAGATCTAACATGCAATTTTGTCATTTTGTTAGTCGATTTTTCATTCTTTTTATCATCATTGAGCTTTTATTATGTTAAAAGTTAGTACAAACATCGAGGGTATAATTAGACCATGATGACCTGAGTACAACTTTCATACAACTTTTGTTGATTTTTGATAGTGCAAGATAACACAAGCATCTAGGTATAATGAGATCGAGATGACCTGAGCATTTCTCATGTAAACAAACAAGAGTTAATCATTTTCCCATGCAAATTTGGAATGTCATCAATGATAATTTGTAGAGCATTTCTCACAACAATTTGAATGGTAGTAATGATTAACTCATAGACAACACACAAAGAAAATATCATTCTCCTTCCTAGCTCCTCTAGTTTAGGACATCATCGAGGTACTCCAGAGAAATGATAACAAAAATCAAAGTTCAACCATTAAACATTCATGCTAATATAATAAAGCCATGATTCAAAAGAACATCATCCATTTAGATTTACTTTGATTTGATTGATTTTAGTTGTTTGATATGAATGTGTGTTTGATATTTGAAAGATTGATGTAGTTTCAAAGTTGAGTTGTTTTGCTTTGATCTTTGTGATTGTGATGATGTCATATTGTTGTTTGTCTATTGGTTTAAGCTCAAGGTTTATTGCCCCCAGTAAGTTTAGGATTTTTCCCCCAAGCTAGGGTGAGACACGACCACAATGCCAAGATATGTACATGAGGCTCTTTTCAATGATAGGCAGAATGATAGTGAAAGCAAATGGTCAACACATGCTCAAATAGATGGAAAATATAATCTATCATAAATAGCACCTGTTGCTAGGTTTTCACTACTTGTTTTTATTGCACTCTTTTAGATTTTATGATATATTTTTTATTCTTTTCAATTTTTCACTTTTTTTGTATTTTTTCCTTTTTCTGATTTTTTTTACTTTTTTTTTGTATTTTTGATCTTTTTTTACTTTTTTTGTTGTCACCAAGACGCCTTTTTGTCAGATTTTCATCAGAGTAACCATTGTTTTAGGACATTTTTTTATTTTTTTGTATTTTTTTAGGACTTTTGACGTGCACTTGGATGATTTAGATGTAGAACTTCTTGAGATGTAGACTGTTGATAGGCTCATCAAACAAATCCCCTTCAGGTGTAGACAACCGATATGCTCTAGATCCAAAGATTGACACAACGACAAAGGGACCTAGCCATTTTTCTTCAAATTTCCCCTTCTTCTCTCTATCTTGTTGATTACAAAGATTTTCTTTCAGGACAATGGTCACCAACTTGAAATGTTATGGGTTTTACTCTGTGATTATAGCTTCTAGACATACTTTGTTGATAGGCTTTCAGGTGATCCATAGGTTGTTGATGACCTTCATCCAACATTTCCAACTCTTGTAACCTCAACACCTGATAATCTTCATTTGAAATTATCCCCTTTAGTGACACATAGAGTGATGGTAGCTCAACCTCAATAGGTAAAATGGCCTATGATCCATAGATGAAAGCATAGGGTTTAGCTCCTATCGTGGTGTGGATGTTGTTATGGTATGCCCACATGACAGGGTTCAATTGAACGTGTCAATCATGTCCAGCATCATTGATGGTTTTCTTTAGGATCTTCAAAATGGTTTTGTCTGAGGCCTCTGCTTGGCCATTTCCTTGAGGGTACTATGGTGTATAAAATTGATTTTGGATATGAAACCTTTCAAAAAGTTATTGGATATCCTAGTTCTTGAAAGGTCTACCATTGTTAATAATAATGGACTAAGGAATGCCATACCTACAAATGATATAATTTAGGATGAAGGATGTGATCTGTTTTCCAATGATTGTGGTTAGGGGAACAACTTCAATCCACTTTGTAAAATACTTTGTGGCTGTGATGATGAAGTTGTATCCATTTGATGAAGGTGGGTGAATTTTACCTACAAGATATAGTCCCCACTAATAGAAAGGCCATGTTGATTAAAATGGTTGTAGTTCTTGTGCTGGTGCATGTATCAGGTTTCCATGGATTTGACATTTTTGGCACTTCTTAGTAAATTGAAAAGATTCCTTTTCCATATTCGACCAGTAATAACCCAAATATAGGAGTTTCTTAACAAGAGTTATTCCACTTGAATGAGTTCCATATATACCATCATGAACTTCATGTAAGGTCATTTCAGATTCATTATGTTCAATACAATGAAGGAGAGTTCCATCAAGACCTCGTCGATAGAGTACATTGGCTATCAAGGTATGTCGAGCTGCTTGGCGATTGAAGTTGTGTTTCTGGTTTTGAGATAGGTCGAGTGGAAGGGTATTATCTTTCAAATAGGTATAGATCTTTCCATAAATTGAGGACTCAACGTCAACTAGATGGAAAATGACTTGGGATTTAGGGTTGTCATAGGTAGGGTTAAGTACTTGTTCCACCATGAACTCATAACGGCTTTGTTTTTCAGGTATCTACAGAAGAGAAGCATTTGTTGCCATTGCATCAGTAGCTTTGTTATCCGCTCTTGGAATCTGCTCAAATTTGATCTCAACAAAATACTTTATGAAATCATCCACCATTCTCTTATATTAACTTGTCATCTTTTTTTTCTGATAATCATCGTTCACATGGTTTATGACTAGCTATGAATCTCCATAGACTTGCAACTCTATGATCTTCCATTCAACTCCCACCTTGATCCCAATGATGAGTTCTTCATACTCAAACATGTTATTTGTGCAAGGAAACATGAGCCTATAATATTTCAAGATGGTATGTCCTTGAGGTGTGACAAACAAGATTCCAACACCCGATCCGTGTTGTGTGTAAGACCCATCAAAATATAACATCCATTGTTATGATGATATGGTAAGGAAATCTACGTTAGGAAATTCAATGCTCATTGGATGATCATCTTATAGTGGTGCTTCGGCTAACTGATCGGATATCACCTAACCCTTGATGGCTCTTCGATCTACATATTGGATGTCAAACTCACTCAAAATAATTGCCCAATTGGCTAGTCTTCCTGTTAGGGAAGCTTTACTGAGTAAATACTTCAATGGATCAATTTTAGCTATGATTTTGATTGTATGAGGTAACATGTAATGTCGCAGCTATTGAGTAGAAAATACTACTGCCAGACAAGCTTTTTCAATGAAGGTGTAGTTGATTTCATAGCCATTCAACGTTTTGCTGATATAATAAATAGCCCTTTCTTTTCCCATAGAATTTTCCTATCCTAATAGAGCACCCAACGATACTTCAGTTGTTGCTATGTAGATTAATAATGGCTTTCCTTCTATAGGCAGCACCAATATGGGAGGAGACAGCAAATACTATTTCAACTGATTGAAAGTTGATTCACATTTTTCGTCCCACTTGAAGGAAATATTTGTATGCAGCAAGTGATTAAAAGGATGGATTTTATCCACCAATTGTGCAATGAACCTCTTGGTAGATTGGAAACATCCCTACAAAGATCTCAGCTGACCGATATTCTTTGGTGGCGACATTTCCATGATTTCTTTGATTTTTGCAAGATTTTATTTGATGCCCTTTTTTGACACTATGTACCCCAACAGTTTTGTTGATGTCACACCAAACACACATTTCTTTGGGTTTAATCTTACATTGAATTTTTCCAGTCAAGTGAATACTTTGTCTAAAATTTCTAGTTGTCCCTCTCCGGTGAATGATTTAGCCAAAAGTTCATCTACATAATCCTCCATAAAGGTATGCATCATGTCATGGAATATGGTGGCCATTACTTGCTGATATGTTGCTCCTATGTTTTTCAAACCAAAAGGCATGACATTCTAGCATAAGGTACCCCATGGACATGTGAACGTTCTTTTCTCTTGATCTCTTGGTGCTATTTTTATCTGATTGTATCCTAAGAATCCATCCATGAGTGATAGCATGGCATGTCTTGTTGTCAAGTCCACAATGATATCAATGTTGGGAAAAGGAAAATCATCCTTCGGACATGCTTTGTTGAGATCTCTGAAATCAGTACATATCTTGATGTTGCCATCTAGTTTAGAAACTGGTACAAGGTTGGAAATCCACTCAGCATAATAAATTGATCGAATGAATCTAAAATCTAACAATTTCTTCAATTCTACTTTTACCAATAAGGCGATATGTGGATACATTTTCCTAAGTTTATGTTTGATAGGTTTCACTCCAGGTGGTAGAGATAAGTGATGCATTATCAAATCTAGATGTATACCTGGCGTGTCAATGTAGGACCAAGCAAAGTTGACTTGTCTCTCTTCAAAGAATTTGACACAGCTTGGATTTTCCTGATCTTTCATGGACGCTACTAGAGGTAGGGTCTTCACTATTTATGTGTGTCGATATTGAAGGATTATGTAGGTTCAACTAGTACTGAAGATATTTCATGATATTATTCAGGAAGAGTGTCAAATCTCCCATATTTTGGTGCCTCAAAGAGGTTTTCACCATTAGATGCACTCTTTATTTTTACTTTTTCTTCATCTAATACTACCATTAAATGGTTTTCACCTTTAGATCTATTTTTGATATTCATTTTGTAGCTAAGAGATTTGGCACTCCCCTTGTCTGAAACTTCATTATGAGATTTGATGGTGGAACATGTTTCGGGATTATTAGAGCAAAGGAAGTTAAGAATGGCATCATAATTTGCAAAGATATGGACATCGAGAGGCTCGATTTTCTCCCAGTCAATGAGTTTAGGATGTACTAATGGTAGAGAGTCATCAAATTGGTTTGAGTCAAATGCGGAAAGTGTTAGGATGGCAACTCCGTCAAGGTTTTCGATAGCAATGTTGAGGTCTATGATGTTACTCTCCTCTGAGTTGTCTATCTCGCGATGTATGTTCATCCTCACTTGAGGAATCAATACATTGTGATTCAAATTCAAGAGATCTAGAAATTGAGATTTTTCCCTTTGTCCATATGGGGGTGTACCTCTATATTACATCAACTTCCTTATCTTGACAAGACTCCTCAAATAGTGAATCCCACTCATACTCATTTGAATCAGTTTCTAAACTATCTCGCAATTGGAGGATTCGCTCAACAGCCTTCTCTTTTGTGTCTTCCATTATTTCTTCTTTATAACCTAGTCACGTCTTGTCTTTTGCATGGAGTGTGAGAGGCTGGATTGGTTCTACAATGTCTTCTTTTCTTTTTTCAACAGGTCCTTGTCCTTCATACCCCATCTTCTCTAAGATTGTTTTTCCTTTACCATATTGTTCTATTTGGAAATTGGAAGTTGATACTTGTGATTGTTCTTCATCTTTGTACAACCAATTTAAAATTTCCTTATCCTCAAATTCATCAGCTTGAGTTCTTTCTTTTATAAATCTACCATCAAAGAGTGTTATTGGTTGTGAAGATGATTGTATTAATGTTGATGGTTTCCCATAGGATTTTGGTGAAGGTAGTAATTGTGAAAGACACAATGATTTCTCAAATGAATATTCCCCCATGCCTTTGTCTTTTAATTTGATCTTTTCAACCTATTTTGATAAATAATTTAGTTGTCTTTCATGATTTGATGGAGTAGCATCGCCAGTGTCTTTGTCTTTCGATTGAACCTTTTCCTCAAGCTGATTTAACAAAGAATTTGATTGACTTTCATTACTTGATGAAGTAGAATCATTGATACCCTTATTCTTTGACTGATCCTTTTTCTCAACCCATTTTGACACATAATTTAGTTGTCTTTCACTGTTGGATGAGCTTGGAGTGTGAGCTTCTCTGTTATGTGGAATAAAATAATCTTGGACTGTTTTGAGTGTGTTGCAATATTGTGGATTATTGGAATCAATTGAAATGGTGATTTCCTATCCATTGAAAGGAAATTTCAAGTATTGGTGATACGTTGAAGGCATTGCTTGCATTTCATGAATCCAAGGATGTCCCAACAGTATATTCTATGTTAACTCCTTATCTAACCCCTGACATATTATATCCTTTACAATGGGCCCCACTTGAATTGGTAACACAATCAGTCCATGGGAGGATCTGTCTTCATCATCATAGGACTTTATAACAATCTTTCTTTTATCATCAATGGAATTCTCAGAATATCCAAGTGCACAGACAATTTTTAAAGTATAGATATTTAAACCAACTCCACCATCTATTAGAACATGTTTGACCTAGTGTTTGTGAATTAGAACCTCAATGTGGAGGGTAGCATTGTGTGGATGGGTAAGTGATACATCATCATGTTCTAAAAAATGATAGGAAATGAGGTATGGTCAAGTGTCCCATCATAGCCTAGAACTGGAAAACTTCTAAGGCACTTGGTATTGTGGTGGCTACTAGGGCTTGTTCCAAAATTTCTTTATGAGCTGGTGAAATTTTCAGCAATTCCAATATCGATATTTGAGTTAGGATTTTCTGCAATTGATTAAATATGTTGTATTGAGTTGTAGGGGAATAAATTGTCTTAGATGTAGCTCCTTTCAATATCACTTTGGCTTTCCCCCTTATGGTTGTGTTGATCAATTGATGGTCTTGTTTTTCTTTGATTTTGATGACATTTATCTAATTATCATTTCCAGAAAATTTTGTGATCAAATTTAATGGTATGATGTCATTCATTTCATTTGACTTAGTGTTAATTTCATGAAGATGAGTTTCAGTTGTAAAAGTGCTTTGTTCATGCTCAATTATGATGTCATTAACTTGATTCTCAGCTTGAATAATGTATTTTTGGTCCTTGATTTTAATATCCTTGGTTTGGTTTTCAACTACTTCAATATGGTGAATGGTGGAGTAATAAACATAGTTCACATTTTTTCCTTTGGTGTTTGATGAAGAGGACTCACCCTTTTCATAGTTTGGTAAAGGATTCTTAAAAACTCCATGTGATCAACATTTGTTTGGGGTTCTTCTACAAATATTTATTTTCTATCAATCAAATCTTGTAACAAATTTTTCAATTGCATGCAATTATTTTTCTTGGGTCCTTTGTTTTTTTGAAAGTCACAATAATGTGCATCATTCCACCATGAAGGTTTTACTCTTGGTTCCCAATCTCTTGGTTCTGGTAATGTTATAACGTTGGCTGCAAGAAGCTTCTTTAATGTTGATTCATGTGATTGTCCCAAGGGTGTGAACCTTCTCTGATTTCATGGTTTTTGAAATGGGAATGATTTAGGTTCAGCATTGTTTGGAGTGTTGTTTCGATTGGTGTTTTTGTTATTTATATGATTGTTGTTTGGATTATTGTTTTGATTGGTCTTGGTGGCAGCTGTTGTCAAGTTAAACACTGGTTTTGCATTTTGTGTTTCAGCTGAAACATCATTATGACCAGTATTCTTGTTTCTTTTCCAAAACTTTGTTTTATCATTGTTGTTATAATTATTAGAGGATTTTACTGAGTTGTTTTCATTGTAAATTTTCAAGACTCCCCTCTTGACCAAAGCTTCTTCGATTTTAATTCTATTTTAAATCAATTTCTCAAAGGTAGGTGGACATTGTAATTTTAGTCTATAGCTCATCTCATCATTTATATTTTCAATGAATATTTATGTATTTTCCTTTTCAAGTATGGGATGAGAATATCTTGCAAACAATATTCTCCATCTTTAGAAAATATGAGGAATGATTCACCCTTTTTCTATTTTGTATTGCAAAGGTCCTTCATGGTTATCTCGTGTTGGATGTTGTAGGAATATTGGGTGATGAATTTGTTAACCAACTCTTCAAAGGATCTTATTCTGGGTGGAAGTTGTGAAAACCATTGCATACATTGTTCACCCAAGCTTTGTGGGAATAGTCTCATCAAGTAAGCCTCTTCATGTGCAAATTCAAGGCTCATTGTTCGAAATTCCCTCACATGATCTATAGGATCTATTTTACCATTATATTTATTGTACAAGTTGGGAATTCACAATGCTTAGGAAAGGGTGTCATGTTGACAGCTTGGTCAAAAGGATATGGGAAGATGTCTTGTATCAAGTATCTTTTTGTGGTTCCTCTTTGCATGTCCAGAATTTGTTGCAGATTTTGCATTTGATTGGTTAAGGCAGCCACAGGATCTGTGTTTGGTGGATTAGTTTTACTCCTTTTGGGTGCTCGTTTCAATTGATTAGCATCAAAGTCATCAAGTAATTTGACACCTTATTTAGCCAGCATTACAAGGTATTTTTCTGCATCTTTTTCCAAAACTTTCTCCATGAATTTGTGGAAGCTAGCATCTTGTTGTGCAGTTTGGATGTCTTCCTCAGTTATTTCTTCACCTTCAAGTGTGTGCAATCTATGAAATGGATTTTCTTCAACTTCAACCATGGTGTTTTTAGTTTCAAATTCTTTTTCTTTGAGTTTCTGCCTTTGTGATCTTGTTTGAATGGGCATACAGATGTTATCATTTGTATAAACTTTGATCTTTGTTTGGAGGAGTGCCAAGGATAATAACTAAGTCAAATAGAATGACAAATTCTATTGATGAGACTAAGTTAAATCTGGTTATACAACTTTGTTTTGTGATGAAGGATGGCAGGTCCTGATGAGGAAACTTAGCTTAATAATCAGATGTATGATGGATGTTTTAAGCACTTTCGGATGATAGATATCAACTTAATTAAGATAATTTCACTTGTATAGATCAGTTTCAACAAGTTTAAAACACTATTGTTGCTAAGGAATGGTTTTATTTTGAAAAGGATCCTGAACTGTGAGTTTAAATTTCAGACAGACGGTGAATTTAGCTCTCTAGTTTTCAATTAATTGCATGCGCTAAAATAGGGTATGGATGCGCTAAAATATTACAAGGATGCACTAAAAGATGGTCTGGATGCGTCAGACTGACCCTCAAATGCGCCAGAGAATGGACTGCATGCACTAGAATAGAGACTAATTGTGCCAAAGCAGGGACTATATGCACTAGAAGATAGGTTATATGCACTAAAAGATGCCTCAGATGCACCAAATAATAGACAATATCCTCTACAAATAGCAAGGGATGCGTTGGACTGCCCCTAGATGAGATTTCAATTGGATTTTATGTAGGTCAAATGCGCTAAAAGTATGAGAAAATGTGTTATAATAGGAACTGGATGTGCTAGAAAAATCCCTAGATGCGCTAAAATAGAGACTATATGTGTTGGAAAATGACTCAGATGAACCAAAAAAAGTAGTGTATGCGCTAGAAAAGGGAATGCATGCACTAATCTGGAAAATGTTCAATGTTTTTGACAGTCTGATTGATTTTTCTTGTTTCCAGGGAGGGAAATGATTGTTTGAATGGATGTTCTTTTGAATCAGTGGTTATACATTTATGTGTTTGAGGTTTGTTTTGAATGTTATTTTAAAACACACATGTAAGACACATCAGACAAGTAAAACTCTTAAGGCTATGTAGGACAATATTCACTGGATTCCCACTTGGATTTTACTCCAGCTTTGCTTACTTTTAGCGGATGATTAGAAGCTTGACCACACTGGCTCTCCCTTTCTTGGAACTCACTTCTCGAGTCATCCAATCTTCAGTTCTCAAGAATCTCCCATGACGAACTTTTCATCTCTACTAAAATCCACAAGAATATGGGATGGCTTCAAAGGTTAGACCTCTTGCACCAACAAATAGAATGGGATTTTGGCTTACTATAACAAGGAGGTTCTAGTATAGGAATTTTGTTCATGGGAGATCATCCATATGGCAAGAGACCATTGTTTCCCTTCTTGTCAGAATAATCCTCGTTATACTTGAACTTTCCTCAAGTACCCACTATGTGCAGGGGTTTTAACTAAGCCAAAAATGCCAAACCAAAAGAAATGCAAACAAGGAAAACACAAACAACACCTTGAGATTAGGCAAGGGGGGATTGTGGTAGAGGAAAACAAGCTTGAAAAATAGCAAATAGAAGTTTGGACTAACTCAACTAAAAAAAAAAGTATCGGTATCACACAAAGAAGACACTCCAAGCAACACGATCCTAGAACTAGTGATAAGGGTGTCTATCTAGGCTGAACAAGGCTATCTCATGAGTCCTCGATATATGCACACTACATGGGGCACAACCGTGAACACCATCCCATCACAAGTGTGAGTCAGGAGCCCAAGCAAGGTACTAGAAACTCAGACCAACTCTTCACGTCTTATCTAGGTATAACCCTAGCTTTGATGCTCTATCAAACAAGACGTGATTGGATTGAGGTACAACTTTCGCTCTCCCCCTATATATACCCTGCCAATAACACATGGTTGGGATCATCCCCCGGGTGATGAAATCTCAGGTAGGTCCCACTAAGGGAAGAAGACACTAAAAATTTTGGCCAGTCCCAGGCTCGCACGTAGCTCAAGGGGAGAGCTTAGACATACTAGCGCCTCCTAGGAAGACTCGACTAGACAAGAGTGTGTTGTGATTTCTCATCACCCAGGATCACCAAGTGGTGCAAGGGGAGTGGATACATCAATAGCCCACTCACAAGCATAGAAAACAAGTGAATTGACCCTCTAATTATAGCTACGTGTGCCTAGCTAGTATGAAAAATGACAAACAAACTAACTAAGGGTCTTGGATCGATCGTCCTGCAAAAGATGCATTGGTAGTTTTAGACCACCAATCTTGGATGAATGAGAAATAGATACATAGATTGTTAAGAGAGAGCAAGAACACTCGCAAATAGCTGAGTTAGCATATTAGTATATGAAAAAGGAAGCAAAATGACACAGAAAATGGACGATTAGGGTTTTCGATTCACCTCAGATTCACCTCTGTGTGAGGAAATTTTGCCCCTCTAGAATGTCAACTTCACCTATCTGTTAAAGTAGGTTAGTCTGTTTGCCAAGGAAAGTTCACCCCTCTATTGCCAAATGTAGATTCACCTATTCTAGAGTGCAAATTCACTTATCTAAGCAAATTCACCCCTGCAGGGAGGAAGGTTTGCCCCTCCAAGCAGATCCACCCCTACAGGGAGGCAGATTCGCCCCTGTATGGAGACAGATTCACCCCTGTAGGGAGGCATATTTTCTCCTCCAAAAACATTTTCCCCTGCAGAGAGGTAGGTTCACCCCTGTGTAAGATCAGATTCGCCCCTCCAATTAGTTTTGCCTCTGTAATTGCAAATTTGAACGTGCAAAAGTGAAACAACAAAGAATGTGAAAGACAAGACCCATGACATAGGTCCCACTGGGTGTGCCAGAAATGTGTACAGGTGTTTTAACCAAGCCAAAAATGCAAAACCAAAAGAAATGTAAACAAGAAAAACACAAACAACACCTCGAGATTAGGCCTAAGTTAAACTTAAATAAAATGCAAGAAAAGGAACGATATTACCTTTTCTAAGTTGATCGATTGATTGGCCTTGTAGATTGTTCAATTTGTGTGCTCCTAGATTGATTTTGGCAGTATAACGGCTTGTAAATGCTTGATTTGGATGTAAAAGATGGTGGATTGAGTGCAAGATTGTGGCTAGAGATGAATGAAGTTAAATGTGATAGATTGGTTGTGTTGATTGAAGATTGAGATGGTGAGAGCTTGAATGTTGAATGCGATGCTTAGGGTTGCAAAATGACTAAGTGTTATCCATTTAGCCAAGGAGAGATGGATGAAGGGCCAAGATTCATTCATAGCCAAGGGAAAGAGATCAAGGGTGGATATCAAAGGTTGACCAAAAGGAATGTAAATATAAAAATTAATATGCATGGGGAAGACAAAAGGAATAAAATACTCCTTGAAAAACCTTGGGTGAATAAATGGAATTTAAAATTTCATTGGAAAGAACATGGGGATTGTAAATGGAATTATAAATTTCATTAAGGGTGTTGGAAGAATAAAATGGAATTAAAAATTCCATTGGGATGTGGGAGAGTTGACTAAATGGGGCTGATTAGACTAGTTGATGAAGGATTAGAGGAAATTTAGGTGGCTAATGATGATTAGGAGCCAACTTGAAAATTTTGGAGGATGTGACACATCCTAATCATGGATTAGGAAATGTGTCACATCCGTAATGATGGTATTAGGAGATGACTTGGGATTAAGTGTGGATGGGACATAAAGGGAATTAAATAAGTGGGTTATTTATTTAATTCTTTGGCAGAAAGGGATAAAGGGGGAAGGTATTTAATTATTTAACTAAATACCTTAAGGATTTACAGGAATTTAGGGGTATTAATTAAATAATAGTAATATTATTTAACTAATGTGGATAAAAGGATATTTAGATGAAAAGGGTAAATTTGACCAAATATAAATGGTCAAATTTAGATGTCTATATTTTTCCCCTCTTTGAGATGGTGTTATGAAGTAGCATAATTTCAAAGAAGATTAAAGGATAGCACCAGGATGAAAATGGTTAGATTGGGAGGATGCCCCAGTCATTCAAAGGAGTGACTAGGAGGAAAGATGATGAGAGTGAATATGAATATTAGGGATTGAGGATGCCCCCTCGAGAGGACATGCCTTCAAAAGAACATGGATGTGCTCTCGAAATCGATGAGATGATGCAAAGGTAGAGGGGGAAGATGAGACAAAATGATGGATAAGAGAGGATGATAAGTGATAAGAGATTGGGCAAAGAAGATGAGAAGAAAGAAAGCACAAATGGATTCAAGGAAAAATATGATGTTGCCCCAGTCAAGCTACAAGCCAGGATGGACTGATGATGGATGGAGTGTTGTTAATGAGGGAACGATATATCCCGAAACAACACAAGGATAGGGAAGGATACATCCAGATGATGAAAATGATGAGAGTGTTGTTGATGAGGGAAGGATACATCCCAAAACAACACAAAAGGATATGGAAGGATACATCTCGATGATGATGATGAGAGTGTTGTTGATGAGGGAAGGATACATCCCGATGATGATGGTGATGATGAGTGTTTTTGATGAGGGAAGGATGCATCCCAAAACAACACAAAAGGATAGGGAAGGATACATCTCGATGATGACAATGATGATGATGATTGGGTCAAGGCTTGTAGCAAGGTTGGGAACAAGACCAAGGATGTGATTAGATGATTTGTGCTAGATTAAATGGATTAGGATTGGATGGAGATGTGAAATTGTTAAAATAAATGAAGATGATGGAGGGAAAGATGCTTAGAATAATAAATCTCTATTATCCTAAGCAGATTGAAGAGATGGTGAAGTCAAATAGGATGGATAGATGAGGAAGAGTGATGAAGGATGAATGGATTAGAAATATTTAGGGTGAATGGATGGGGAGGGTTGTGGATAGATGAATGGATAGTAGTGAAATCAAGCAAGTTAGTTGTTATGCATTATGTTGTCATGTAATGAGCACTTAATTTGATATAGCATGAGATACTATGCACTAGGGTATGAGGAACCAAGGTGACATCCTATCATATGCATAAGACTGACATAACAAACAAAAGGTTAGTCCAACATCCCAAAGTCACAAGGGTTGTGGTTGGGCCTGATGTTGAGATAACCACAAACACAAAGGATTCCCTAGCATAGCACAAGACCATGTGGATCTTGGTGGGTATTACACGGGACAACCAAGAAGACAGAAGCAAACAAAAAGATCAAGATACGCCCCTATTTTTACCTAGTCAAAGCACACCATGATATGATGGATCGTGGCAACCCTGACGAGGTATGATAGGAAGCACGAAGGATAAAAAAATGTCAAAAGTATCAAAATATCACGATCAAATTTCAAACGTCCTTTTCCACATGATCAAAAGGATGGATGGGATTGCTATGGTTAGTTAGGAGATGCATCTTGTTGAGACCATGGATGGATACTAAGCTAAAATATCGACATGACACAAGATATCTGAAATTGATTGGATCTCGTGATACTGATGACCTTTGTTTGGAAGCACTAGCTAGGATAGGGACATACTTGACGACACGACAAAATGATAGGATGACAAGACGACCAAACAACAAGACAAGACAGACACACCCTAAAGACCTAGGGGCTCAAGGGTTGATCAAAGATCATCCTTGCCTATGTGAAAGCACAGAGCCCTCATAGTTCGACAAAAGACTAAAAATAAACCATGGATAAAAGTAGAAAGAGGACAATGGAGACCATGATGGATGACAAAGACCAGATGGACAAATGCCCTGGAGCAAATCAAAAGATCAACCTTGCCTACGTGAAAGTGCAGGGGCAACGTAGTTTGAAACAATGCCAAAGACAGACAAGGGACAAGGGATGATGAGATGACCATGATAAATGGATAAAATGATGGAGCTGATATGATGAGCCAGGATAGGCCATGCGGATGGGTTGGTGGTGATTGTATGAAGCTCAGGGATGGGATAGTTATCCAAATTAACAAAAGATGAATGGGGAGGATGATACGATGGATAGATGAGTGATGAAGAGTGATAGGATATTGGAAAGATGTGAGAAAAATGGCATTGGGTTGCATGAGGGGTAGCCTATAGCTAGAAACCAATGACAAGGGATTATGAGATGGAAGAAAAATAGAGGTAACTGGATGGATTGATAAAGATGGGGAGATGGAAAGATGTTAGGATGGTTGGATAGAGGGATAAGGATTTGGAAAGATGTAATGAATTATCTAATGGATAAATGGATGGGGAGATAGAAAATGGATTAGTAGATGGACGAATGTTGTTTCCAAGGACTATGTCACAAAGAAGTAGATGCCCCACTCTAGAGATTTCATGTATGACAAGACAAGAGGGATAGCAGATAGTGGGATGGGTGTACAATAGAAGATAGATAGATGTGGATAGGATGCATGGATAAGGAAGGTGGATGGATGTGGATAGGGGATATGGTAGCATATGGATGAGGGGAATGCATTCCAAGAGATTTCCAAAGCATGTGTATATATGTTCCCCTATCTTGGTCAAGATCACAAGGAAGATGGAGGGGCTAGATAAAAATGGGATATGATGGGTAGGATGTTGAAGATAGGTGGATGTATGAGATGGAGGAAGGGGATGCGTCACATGAAGTTGCCCCCAAGTGTGGAAGATAGGTGGATGGAGGATATGGAGGAGATGGAGGAAGGGAGATCTACACATGATGCTTGTTTTCTAGGTTTTCAGCATGGTACTTATCCAAGGTGCCTATTTACCAAGTTTTCACCATTGGGCAGATGATTTATCTTTACTATTTTTTTTGGATTTTTCGATTTTTGACCCTTTTTTTTAGACTTTTTGGAATTTTTGGACAAAAATGCGGATGGGGATGGATAAGGATAGGTATTTGGATAAGTGGATTTAGAATATAGTTTATAAGGAGATGGATGAAGGACTCAAGCATCAAGTTCCATATGAGGTAATAAGAGCCCATGTTTGAAGCGACTATTCAGATGTTGGTACAACCTTAATAGAATGGATGGATTATGCAAGAGAATGGACTAAAGGGATTTGATGGGGGAGATATGATGGATAGTGTATGGGATGTTGGAAAGTGTGTGGATGGAATGATGGAGTGGATGTGAGATGGGGGAAGGTGTTCAGGACCAACATTGGCACATGTGGTGGGGGATGTGAAAGGATAGGGGGATGAATGGATGAAGAGTGTGGAGATAATGGAGGAGTTGGGATAGTGAATTTTGGGACATAGGGACCAAAAATATATTTAGGATATGGAGGATGTGAATGATTTCTAGTTGGATTAGCAACTTTGGATGTCGTTATGGCTTTTTTATTTGAAAGCACTGCATCTTTTCTCTTGGGATTCCACATGGTTTTGATTTTTGCTTTGGTGGGCCTTTGTGGCCTCTTCGATGGATTTGGATTTTGGATTATATTTTTCTTTTTATCAACATGTATTTTTAAGGGGACATGAGGAGCTTTAGATTCATGTGGGTGTTTGGATTTATGCATTTTGCCTTTGGCATCCAAAGTGCTTTTAATAGCAATGGGATGGGTATGAGGTGATGGATGATGTGGAGAAGACATGGATGGAGTGATAGAGGTAGGCTTTTGACAATGATGTGGGGATGGAGGATGTGAGATAGCATGCATGGAAGGGTGTCTTTGTTGATCCTGATCATGGATTATGAATTTAGGATTCTTATGATGCGTGCTAGGGATAGGTGATGGATGGATGAAAGGATAAATAGTATGAGATGGAGGGGGTGATGTTGGGATATAAGGGCCCAAAATGGACATTGTATATGGAGGATGTATTATGGTGGATGGAGAGATGTAAGGACCCAAAATAGATGCAGTAGATGGAGAATGAACGATGGTGGATGGAGGGATGGAGGGATTTAAGGACCCAAAATAGATTTAGAGGATGAAGGAGGAAGATGGACGGTTGTTTTGAGGTAATATGATGGAGGAGGGGGATGGTGACAAATGATTTGGTAGAGAGATGGGAAGTGCCTCTCACTCATTTGGAAGAGGCTCGCTTAGGATGTATGGAGGTTGTACCAACATTTTAGAGTGTGAGTCTTGGGAGATATATCCAAGACCTTGTGCACCTGGATGTTCTTTGACCTAAATTGGCTCTAAAATACCTTGCTTATGAAGGCCTAAACCTTTTCCTTGATATGTTATGTTCTTGAGCATGTGATCTATGGTAGGGTGCATATTCTTTTGGAAGCATGATGTGAGTCCATTAGCAAGTGGAGGAGGAAGGGTGGTGCATATACTATTTTTCTTCTCCAAGAAGACCACCATGGATGAGTATGATGTTACTGAGGTGATATAAATGTAGTGTTGGGATGGTATGGTTAGGCGATGATGGAGGATCATGCGATGGAGATGATGGGATAGCAATATCCTGATTTGGAGGAGGAGGTGATAAGGGATTGAGAGAGGGATTAGGTGGTATGACAGGATTTGGATTTGTGGCAATGGGTGATAAGGGCTCCTGAGATGGAGTGATTGGGTCTTGATTGCAAAGGGGACCATGGGATGGAGTGGATGAGCTAGTGTGATCTTGAGATGAGGTAGATGGGATGGTAGGATCAGGATCTCATTGAGGAGAGGGATTGTGAGATGAAATAGATGAGGGACTATGATCTTGAGATGGAGTAGATAGGATGGTAGGATCTTGATTTAGAGGAGGGGATATGCTTGTATGCTTTGGATTAAGCTCTTGGCATGACTCATCTTGTGTGGAGGATTGTTAGCAAGACTCCTTAAGTGGGGAAGATGGAAGGATGGAGGATTCATGAAGGGCATGGGATTAGATTTCGATGAGACAAGGGCTAGGAGGGGTGGAATGGATTTGGGTGTCGCCAATGGATTGGGTGGACCTAGAAGTAGAAGATGGGGATGCAATGGATTTGTTGGGTTTGATGGTTTCAACTACTTGGACGATGTTAGGAATGGTAATGGGAGTGATAGAAAGAGGATGGGGAAGGGCCTCATCACTAGTGATTGTACATGATAGAGCGGGAGGGCATGGTTCGACAACACCAAGATGTGGATTTGGGGATGTCTCTTTTTTCATGAGTCCTTGGATGAAATTTGGAAGGAGATATTTGGGCATTGTAGGTTCAGGTGGGGTGATGGGAATGGATGGAGGATTATGGATGGGTGGAGGACTAGGATTAGGGATTGGTGGATTAGGATTAGATAAGGGGATGCAATTGGATGGAGGATCAAGTTTGGTGGGTGGATCAACATTAGATGGAGGATTGAGATAGGGTGAATTGATAGGAGGATTAAAATATAATGGAACAGAGGGGGGAGTAATACAAGAGGATGTGGATGTTGGATTAGGGTGGGGAGATTGGGATGGTTGATTATAGTGTGAATATTGGGATGGTGGATTATGATAGGAAGGTGTGGATGTTGGATTAGGATGGGAAGATTGAGGTGGTGGATTAGGATAAGAGGACTGGGTGGTGGATTTGCGTAGGAGGACATGGATGTTGGATTAGGATGGGAAGATTGAGATGATGGATTAGGATAAGAGGACATTGGTGGTGGATTTATGTAGGAGGATGTGGATGTTGGGTTGATATGGGAGTATTGAGATGTGGAATTAAGGTAGGGATATTGTGATGGTGGATTAGGATAAGAGGAATATTGGGATGGTGGATTATGATAGGAAGGTGTGGGTGTTGGATTAGGATGGGTGAGATTGGGATGTCGGGTTAAGGTAGAGATATTGTGATGGTTGATGATGATAAGGATAGGAGTATGGGGATGGTGGATTACTATTGGAGGATGTGGATGTTGGATAGGAGATAGATAGAGAGGGAGGATATGATGGATATGTGGATGGTGAGGGTACTGGATATCCCTTATCAAGGGTAGTGTAAGGACTATTATTAGATAATGATGAAGGCATGAGGGGATAGTTTGGAGGAATGGATGGACTTGGAGAGGGGATCAGAAGGAGCTTGCTCGCAACAACAGCATCAAGGGGATCTATATTAAACTCATCTTCATTAGCAAGACTTTCGTTATCATCATCCACATAGCTGGGATTCCCCTTTACTACTATTGTTTGTTGCACAAAAGGAAGATAAGGATTCATGACTTTAGATAAAATGAATATGAATGGGAAAGATAAGAATAGATGATTAGCAAGAAATAATAGATGATGAAAAGATAAATAGGGTGGATTGGAAGAATATGGAAGATGTAGGTGGACTAAAGCTCAAGTTGGGATTCAAGTTAAGCTCAGATGGGGATTGGATTAAAGCTTAGATTCGTATGATGGGATCAAAGCTCATATTAGAATTGGATTGGACCTCATATTAGGACTAGATTGAAGCTCATATTATGGTCTGAAAATGTCCAGGAGTGACAGGATTGAGAAAAATCAAAAATTAAAATTTTCTTTCTTTCTACATTGTAGTAAATCATGTTTTCAGAGGTCTTCAGAGTGGAATTTTGGGTTGAAACTTGTGTCCATCCCTAAAATTGGGTTGTTGACTATTTTAGGGATTGAATTAGTACTCTTGGAGACCTTTCCAATGGTGTGAACGGTCTTGAATTCTGAGCATCGAGTAAAAATTTATGACCCCAACAAGTTGGGGTGAATAAATTCCTTTTTTTAAAAAAAATTGGATGGTTTGGGGATGAATTTGAAGAGGAGAAATGATTACATTATGGTTTTGGACTGAGGAAGATGTAGGCTAATTGTGGCATGAAGGATTGACCCTCTGTATTTTCTATGGGAAGTAGATTCACCTTTGTGTGAAGCAAATTCACCCAAACAGAGAAGCAGATTCACCCAAGTAGAGAAGCACATTTTCCCCCTAGGAGAAAGTTCACCCAAAAAGAGAGTCAAATTCACCCAATCAGAGAAGCAGATTTTCCAAAACATAGAAGCAGATTCACCCAAGCATAGAAGCAGATTTTCCCTAAGATCAAGTTCACCCAAACAAAGAGGCAGATTTGCCCAATCAAAGAATCAGATTCACCCCTAGGAGAAAATTCACCCAAATAGAGAAGCAGGATCACCCCTAAGAGCATATTCACCCAGAACAGCTAGCAGATTCGCCCAAACAGTTGCAACACTGAAGAACGGGCAGAGGTTACGAAAGAACGGGAAGGGGTGACTAAAGAACAGGAAAGTGTGACTTTGAAGATTTTCCTAAGGGGATGAAAATTGCACCTAAATGGATTTGAACAAGAGCTTAGATGGAGAACGGGATGAGAACAGAGGAAACGGACACCAAAATGGACCCGAACGAGGTCTCATATGGAGAACGAGATAGCCAACGAAAAGAATAGATTCGCCTAAACAGACTCGGATGGAGATTCGGATGGAGGATAGGACCACTAATGGATAAATGAATATGGCTAAAGGGATTTGAATGAGAACGATGACGAAGAACGGGGCAGAAAACGATCGAATGAACACCAAAATAGACTTGAACGGGGTCCCAAATGAAGAAGAAAAGGTAGATTTGCCCCTCTATTAAGGCAGGTTAACCCATGTACTAAGCAAGTTCACCTAAGTACAAGGAATAGGTGAATTTGAAAATGGGATGAAGAACAAACGTCATAATGGGTTCCAAATGGGGAATGGGATGAAAAAATGGATTTACAGATTTGACTAAATGGATCAAGATGGAGACTCAAAGGGATGATAGTACCACCAATGGATAGATGGATACACCCAAAAGGATTGGGATGAGGATTCGAATGAAGAACGGGATAGAAAACGGTTGAACGGACACCAAAACAGACCCGAACGAGGTTCTAGACGAAGAAGCAAAGGCAGAATCGCCCCTTTGTTAAGGAATATTCACCCCTGTACTAAGCAATTTTTCCTATGATAAGGCGATGGGTGAATTTGCAAATGGGATGAAGAACGGATGTCAAAACGGACTTGAATGAGGTCCTAAACGGGGAATGGGATAGTAAGACGGATGAACAGAGACTCAGAACAGAGGACAAACACCTAAACGGACCAAAACAGAGACTTGGAATGGGAAACGGACTCCTAAACAAAGTCAAAGGGGACTCGGAATGAGAAATAGACTCCTAAACGGAGTCAACTTGAGACGAGAATAGGGAGCAAGATTACCTCTAAAGGCAAGGGGGTACTATGGTGGAGGACAACAAGCTTAGCAAATAGTAGATAGAAGGTTGGACTGGCTCAACCAAAAAGAAAAGTACAGGTATCGCACAAAGAAATCACTCCAAGCAACATGATCCTAGAACTAGTGATAAGGGTGTCTATCTAGGTTGAACAAGGCTATCTCGTGAGTCCCCAATATACACATGGTACATGGGGCACAACCGTGAACACCAGCCCATCACAAGCATGATTCGGGAACCCCAGCGAGGTACTGGAAACTCAAACCAACTCTTCACGTCTTATCTAAGTATCACCCTAGCTTCGAAGCTCCACCAAACACGACATGACTGGATTGAGGTATAGCTTTTGCTCTCCCCCCTTTATATACCCCATCGGTAACACGTGGTTGGGATCATCCCCTAGGTGATGAAATCCCAAGTAGGTCCTACTAAAGGAAGAAGACACTAGACATTTCAGTTGGTCCCCAGGATCGCACGTAGTGCAATGGGAGCGCTTAGACACAATAACGCCTCCTAGGAAGACTCTACTAGACAAGAGTGTGTTGTGATTTCTCATCACCCAGGACCGCCAAGTGGTGCAAGGGGAGTGGATACATAAACAACCCACTCACAAGCACAACAAACAAGTGAATTGACCCTCTAATTAGAGCTACGTGTTCTTAGCTAGTATGAAAAATGACAAAAAAACTAAGGGTCTCAGACTGATCATCCTATAGAAGATGTGTTAGTATTTTTAGACCACCGATCTTGGATGAACGAGAAACAGTTGCACAAATTTTTAGGAGAGAGCAAGAACACTCACAAACAACTGAGTTAGTGGATTAGTATCTAAAAATGGAAGCAAAATGACACAGAAAATAGAAAATTAGGGTTTCAGATTCACCTCAGATTTGCCTCTATGTGAGGCAAGTTCACCCCTCCAGAATGTCAACTTCGCTTGTCCATTAAAGTAGGTTAGCATGTATGTCAAGGAAGGTTCACCCCTTTGTTAAGGCAAGTTTTCCCCTCTATTGCCAGATGTAGATTCGCCTATTTTGGAGTGCAGGTTCGCCCCTCCAAGCATATTCGCCCCTGCAAGGAGAAAAATTTGCCCCTCTAAGAAGATTCGCCCCTCCAAGAAAATTTTCCCCTACAGAGAGGCAAATTCGCCCCTCTAAGTAGTTTCGCCTTTGTAACTGCAAATTTGAAACAGCAGAAAACGTGAAAGACAAGACCCGTGACGTGGGTCCCACCGGGCGTGCCAAAAATGTGTGTAGGTGTTTTAACCAAGCCAAAAATGCAAAACCAAAAGAAATAAAAACAAGGAAAACACAAACAACACCTCGAGATTAGGCCTAAGTTAAACTTGAACAAAAATGCAAGAAAATTAATGATATTACCTTGTCCAAGTTGATCGGTTGATTGACCTTGTAGATCATTTGATTTGTGCACTCCTGGATCAATTTCGGCAGCATAATGACTTGTAAATGCTTGATTTGGATGCAAAAGATGGTGGATTGAGTGCAAGCTGATAGCTAGAGATGAATGAAGTTTAATGTGATAGATTGGTTGTGTTGATTGAAGATTGAGATGATGAGAGCTTTAATGTTGAATGTGATGCTCAGGGTTACAAAATGGCTAAGTGTTAGCCATTTAGCCAAGGAGAGATGGATGAAGCGCCAAGATTCATTCTTGGCCAAGGGCAAGAGATCAAGGGTGGAGATCAAAGGTTGACCACAAGGAATTAAAAATACCTTTTTAATATGCATGGGGAAGACAAAAGGAATAAAATACTCCTTGAAAAACCTTGGGTGAATAAATGGAATTTAAAATTCCATTGGAAAGGACATTGGGATTGTAAATGGAATTAAAAATTCCATTAAGGGTGTTGGAAAAATAAAATAGAATTAAAAATTCCATTAGGATGTGGGAGAGTTGACTAAATGGGGTTGATTAGACTAGTTGATGAAGGATTAGAGGAAATTTAGGTGGCTAATGATGATTAGGAGCCAACTTTCAAAAGTTGGATGATGTGACACATCCTAATCATGGATTAGGAATGTGTCACATCCCTAATGATGAGATTAGGAGATGAATTAGGATTAAGTGTGGATGGGACATAAAGAGAATTAAATAAGTGGGTTATTTATTTAATTCTTTGGCAGAAAGGGATAAAGGGGCAAAGTATTTAATTATTTAACTAAATACCTTAAGTATTTAGAGGACTTTAGGTGTATTAATTAAATAATAGTAACATTATTTAACTAATGTGGATAAAAGGATATTTAGATGAAAAGGGTAAATTTGACCAAATATAAGTGGTCAAATTTGGATGTCTACACCCACACTTATATACCGGGTGGAAGTCACTTGGCTTTAGCGTGTTCTCAGTTGGGTCGTTCCCTGGGTGATTACTTTTTCCCACTAGGCAAGCCCTCTAAAGATAAAATTGCAATAAAATAAAAATAATGGGTTTGGATTTTTGATCACCTAGCTAAGGGGAGAGCATATGTCTACCACTCTACAAGCACAGTAGACATGTATGTTCAATTATCCTTCTAATTAAGCTAAGTGCCCAATTTAATTAAAAAGAAGACACAAATAGCTTCAGCCCCTACAAAACAACCCTTAGTAGTTTCAGATTATTTGGCTTTGACAACATTCTTATAGTTTCAGCAAAGTCTCTGATAGCGTTTAAAATACCTTCAAAACAGAGAGATGTAGATTAGTTCTCAGAATTATGGATTTTTGCAAAATAAATCAAATGTACCATAATAGAGACTCAATGCACTAGAAGATCACACAAATGTGCTATAAAAAATATTGTATGCGCTAGAATCTCTACTTAATCCGCTAAAAGAAATACTAAATGCGCTAAAAGACCCCTATATGCGCCAAAACATAAGCCAAATGCCCTGTAAAATAGATGGGATGCATCGTAACAGGGACCATATGCGCCAGAAGATGTTTCAGATGCACCGAAAGAACTCACCGTCACACTAAAACTTTTCCCGTGAAAACCTGTAAGCACACTTTCTAGAAAACATCATTAAAAATGGGGGCTCGTGCCCTACGTTGAGCGCTAAAATGTATCGTGTGGTGAATTGTGTAATGTGATTAAATGAGTAACAAAACCAGAAAATCAATGAAATGAATTATATTAGGGAAATCGAAATAACAAATAAAGTAATAACACTATTCCTCAAAACCGTTTCATTATTTCCTATCTCTAAGGATTCCTTGAATCATAATGGCTCTCATATTTTTCTTACACTATGACTTTTTAGAATGACAACCTAGAGAATGGATGTTGTAAAATGCAAGAATCCCAGTTCCTACATGATTCGATGAGCTATGTGATTTATGCCATGATGCTATGATAAAGATGTTGTTTTGATAGAAATGAAGATTATGCTATGGTACAAATGATGTGATATAACTATTATAAGGAGAACTATATTGATAATTAAAGTGCATCTACTAAACTAAGCCATGATTCTAAGTTAATATGATACCCCAATTTTAAATGCTAAATGCTTTAAACTCTAAATTCTCTAAGTTCTTCAATGTAATTTATGTAGAGTAAGTTTTCTCAAAAGATGAGATCCCAAATGATGGAGAATATGTTGTATTTATAGGATTTCCAAGGCATATTGTGATGTGGTAAGATTCAACGGTCAAGATTTCAGCTGGAAAGATGAACGGTGGAGGATGAAGAAGATAGAGGGAATCATGGAGAGTGTTCCCTTTAATAGAACACTTTACCAAGTGTTGAAGAGAATAAATGAGATGGAGAAGCCAAGTGTCCAAAGCTTGTTTCAAATTTGTTGAGGATAATTCCATTTAAAAATTAGAGTTATTTAAATTCATGAGACACTTGATGAGGAGTATGATGAGGTGGAAGGAGGTTAGAGAGTTATGTAGAAATGTGACAAAATTGAGTTTATAAATTCAAATTTAATGAGAGGGAATTAATCAAATAAAGCAAATTAGTTAAATTTTTTTATTTAACTAAATCATGAAGAAAATGATTTTAGGAAGAATTTAAGAAAGTGAACTATATAAATAATTTTTTCAATTTATTTATAAGTAGAAGAATTAAGAGGGTTTATTAATTAAATACCTTGTATTTAATTAATCGATTATCTTGATCAATTTTAGGTGTATACAGCCATATCTTCCTAATATTTCTCCTCATCATCTCATGATACATTCTTTGAGGAGGTAGCCCACCAAACCCCCATAGAGAATGTGTTTCCATCTCCATCCTATATACATCATGCATGATCTCGATTCAAGTGATCAAGACTCATCAACATCATTAGAGGATTTTTCCCAAGATACCCAAGCCTTGGAATTGATGTATAGATACATCATGAACCATCCTGACCCATATATCCTTATGCTATCAAAAAAAGGTTCCAAATTAACCCATGATTTTGACATATCTCAAATCATCCAACAACCTCCTTCTACACTCCCACCTTCAATTCATCATAACCCTACATATCATCCATCTTCTTCTAATCCTCATGATTTTTCACCTCTCCCATATTTTTCCAATCTCCCCATTTCATCTCAAACCCTCAATCCTACATCACACTTACATATCAAGGTCCCCTCTCACACCCAAGACATTCCATCACACATCCTAGAACCTCAATATTACATCTCATCTCCTCACATCTCAACATCCGTCCCATTTAACCCATCATATCATCTCCAAAATTATAACCCAATCTCATCTACCCATCAATACCTCCAATCTTCCAATCCCATTTCATCCTCTTACCAATACCAACACATATCATCCTCTCAACCTCCCATATCCAATTATCAATAACGACCCTTCAATTTCACAAGTAATTTGGCCCAAATGTGCATCAAATAAAGGATAAAATTAAGGGAATTCAACTAGGACATCACAATAAATCATATACCTTCCAAGATCTATGTCCCTATCCTTTCAACAAGTCCACCATGATCCCCTTTCCCCAAAATTTTGGAATGTCTAAATTTGACAAGTATAAGGGAAAGGGATATCTTAGGGAGCATCTAAAATAATTCTACATTGCATGCCAGGAATTCTTCTATCCTAACGCTTACCTCTTGAGGCTCTTCCCTAGAAGCTTGGGTGGACAAGCCTTTGATTGGTTCACTCACCTCCCCTGTGGATAATCACAACCTTTTCCAGGTTAGCCAATAAATTTTCCACTCACCTTTCTTATAACATACAAAATTATATCATCATGATAGACCTTTTCAACACCAAAAAATAATGGTGAATCATTTTTTGCACAAATGATTGTCATTGCACCAAAAGATTGACTAGTTAATGCCCAATACAACCACTAGAGTTAATGAATCCATGAGAAGTAGTTAAGCCATATCACAAACCTGAGAACTATGTTGAAAAAAACAAGGAGGCAAAGGGTGCACACCTTGCAACAATCCCCCTAGTGCAAGCGAGGGGTTTGAACCCGTGACCCAGGCTCTGATACCAATTGTTGCATAGACAATTACCATTGCACCAAAATATCGACCTGTTAATTCCCAACACAACTGCCAAAGTTAATTAATCCATGGGAGGTAATTAAGCCATGTCACAAACCTGAGTGCTATGTTTCATAGCATGAGGACACCAAGGGTGCACACCTTGCAACATTATTTGTCGTGTTCTTGTAAAGATGGAGACATCTTACTAGTCACTTTGCATGGCCCATACTTGAAAAAAAATTGTCATAATATTTGTTGATAACTTAAAAACTAAATTGGATTCCATCTCCACATGCAATATTCTCACTCCTTTGACAAAATCATAGACAAATGAGTAGCTATTGAAAAATCCATCATCCCACAAGGCCTACTCAAGACATAAAAAGAAGGCAAAGAAAATAATCCCCAATCTAGTGACAAAACCCATTTTTGGAATACAAACAAAAAAATGGTCAATTATGGTGTGATTGATTTAAAACATGTTCAAAATATTCAAATACCTCCAACATCATCATCTCAAAATAATATAGCTCCCCAAAACATCTTTTTATCCCTAAAAGTCAACATAAATGACACACTAGATGTGAATATGCCCCCTTGAGTGAACCAATGGAAAATATCCTCCAAAAGATCATCCAAGCTAGCATGATCCAATTACCCCCCATCAAACCCTTGGTCTTGATGTTCCTAAACCCACTTGGTACAAAGAACATGAATTTTGTGATTATCATAGGCTCCATGGACATAAAACCTCCTCATACATGAAACTAAGGAGATATTATTGATTGAGGAGATATCTCTACTGAAGGCCATACATCCCCTAATGAATATTTGGGTATGTACAAGAATCCTTTTCTTTAGCATAATGATGGTAAAACTTCCACATATAATGTAATGCCTTATACATACAAAAACAATATCACATCTAACTCCATCATTGGTTGCATCGAGAAAATTCCTTCCCAAGTAGCCACAATAACTATCAAAGTTCCTAATCATGTCATCACTATCCAACATGGTCAAATCACTATCTAAGGAACTTCATCATCCTCCTAACGTATGCATCACTTTGTCATCCTAAATCAATTAAAACAAAATTCTAGCACAAATATATATCCTTGAGCTACTTAAAACATCTCATCTCCATAAGGACCTCCTGAAGAAATCCCTCCATAAATCTCATGTCCCTAATGACATTAATCTTGTTCAATTTCAAGCTATTATATGACACTTATCATCTCCAAAATCCCTCACCTTTTCTACTAATGACATGCCTTTTATTAATCCATCTCATAACCATTCACTTTTCCTACAAGCCTATATCTATAAAACCATGATCAAACATGTCCCAGTAGATGGTGGATCAAGACTTAACCTTTGCAGAATAAGCCTAATAAAGAAACTGGGATATTCTGATGATGTTGTTGATCCCAAAACTAAAATTACCATCAAATCATATGATGAATTTGAGCATGAATCTAAAGGCTCTATCAAGCTACTCATCCAGGTCAGACCAACAACAATTGACACTACTTGTCAAATATTAGAACTTGATCTCCCCTATAACATCATCCTTGAGAAACATCACTCATCCTTTGTAGCTCTTCAACCCACGCGCTCCTTTTTTCAATTTTTTTTTCTTTTATAGCTTGATGAATCGGCCTGGCGGGGGCCTCATCAGGACTCCCCCACCTATGAACTCTGCTCTCTCTGAGAATGGCGCATCATCTCCTTCTATGGGAACTAAAAGAATGCCTAGTACTTCACACACTGCTTTGCCTGGGGGTTTGAACAAATCTATTTCTTTTCCTAGGGGTAAGGATATTTTGTTAACTGGTGAAAACTCTACCTCTTACATGAAAAAGCTCATTGGAGGTAAGGTGTTGTCTAAAACACCTCAAGACTCCTTGTCTGTCTTTTGTTCTGTTATGGGGGATGAAGTGGATGTACCAAATGCAATCACGAATGATTCCTTGGAGGGTCTGAAGTTGTCCTTGGTTGGGAAGTTTTTCGTTGGATGCCCTAATATTGACTAGGTATGCAAGTGGGCCACTGACACTTGGAATCTCAAGGGAATTGTTTCTATTAGTGCTATGCCTTAAGGTATTTTTTTGTTTACCTTTGTTATCCCAAAGGATATAATTAAGGTTCTCATGGGGGGCTCATGGGCCTTCGACAAAAGTTTTAAGAATATTTTGTCCTTATGTAAGTGGAAACCAAGGTTTGATGCCTCTGCTAACTTGGGGAAAGTCGCCCCCACCTAGGTTAGGCTTCCTGGTCTGTCACTAGAATTCTGGCACCAGAATATTTTTAAAGGGATTGTTGACTCTTTCATAACTCTGGTGATGGTGGATAAAGTGACCCTTCTTAAGTCATGTTTGGTGTAGGCTAGGATGTGTATGAATGTGGCGGTCAACACAGTTCTTCCCACCTCTATGACCTTAAAATCAAATTTTGGAAGATGGGTTCAACCGTTAGAGTATGAAAAAGCTAATTTTTTTGTCAAGGGTGTAATAAATTTGGGCATTTGCAAGATGCTTGCAACCAAAACCCACTGGAATCTAAAAGGCCCCAACTTGAAACAAAGCAGAGCTCCCCTTTGAAGAATGTGAATCCTATGAACCTAATAAAGGATCCTAGAAGTCCAACTCCTAACAAGGGTTTGCTACTCTTAGATAAGGCAGTGCCTCATCTTCAAGAAGTACAAGATGTGAAGGGCCTAGCCTTGAAAGATGATGCTCTGATGAAGAGTGTGAGCGGGTTCTCTTTGGAGGAAGTGGTAAATGAGCTCTTCTCCCTGCCCTCTTTTTAGAAACTTCTTGAATCCGATAGTGGAAAGGGGGATAACATGAAAACCTTATCTCAAGATTTTTGTGGGTGGATAATAGCCAAGTGAGCTCCCTAAGGAAGGAGAGATTGTCAACCAAAGGAAAAGCCTCTAACTCCTTCCCCTTATTTCCCTGCAACAAACCTAAATTTGGGGGATGGTTACATGCTAGAAGGTGATAATGAGAAGGAAAGTCAAGATGGAACCAAGAAAAGCAGGATAAACTCTTGTTCTCCTCAAAAAATAGGGTGTGTTAGATGAAGAGTGGATAAATACAAAATCAAGGAAAAATTAAAAACTAGATGTAGGAGGAAATAAAAAGTGGGAAGACCTCAATTAAAAGAATCAAGGATTAAATAAATAGCAAGAGATGTGGCGGCAGGAAAGCAGAGAACTCTGGACTCTCTGGCAGGGAGCAAATCAAAAAATAAGTAAGGGAGTTAATTCTCCCACTTTCAGTATTATCAGGTCGATACTACTTATCCTCTCTTGTTTCAATGTGTATACTATCTTGGAATATTAGGGGACTTAATTAATGGCCCCAATAAACAACATTTTTTAAAGACTTGCTTGGCTGATGTGAAACTGAATATCTTAATGATTGAGGAAACTAAAATGAAAAGAGAAATCTTTGAGAAAGTTTTAAAATGGCTTTGGCCTAGTGTTAGTTTTGAATTTAGTGATGTTGAGGGAGCCTTGAGAGGTATAGCAAATTGTTGGAATTCCTCAAGGCTTGTTGGAAGGTTGAATTTAAATAATAGAAATAGTCTCTTTATTAGTTTGGAAGACAACGCTACCTTAGCTAAATGGAATATGGTCAATATTTATGGCCCTAATTCGAGGATGGACGGGCTTGATTTATGGTATATGCTAGAAGGAATCATTTCCAATATAAATGATGAGATCTAGATGCTAGGAGGAGATTTTAACTCCCTTGTATACCCATCAGAAAAAATTGGAGGCCTAACTGATTTCTCTGATAGTATGATGGACCTTTCAGGTTTCCTTAACTTTGTACAGCTAATGGATATTCCTCTAATAGGATCTCTCTTTACTTGGTCAAATCAGAGGTAGGGAAGTCACCTAATCCAAGTCAAATTGGACATATTTCTTGTTTCCTCTAATTGGAATACCTTGCAAAATATTTCACTAACTGCTTTCCCAAGAATAGGTTCTAATCATAATGCTCTCCTTTTGGAATGGGATGACAAAATGAGTAAAAGGCCTCACCCTTTTAGATATGAAATAATGCGGTCACTAAACTTGGACTTCAAATATTTGGTTGAACAGTGGTGGAATTTAACTTGTGATGGCACTCCCATATTCCAACTAACTCAAAGAAAAGGTCAAGGGGTGGAACAAGTACTCATTTGGAAACATCTTTATAACTAAGAAAGACTTAAATTTGAAAATTAAGGAGATCCAAGATCAAATGGAATTGGGAATTATGGATGATGAGACTTGTAACAAAGATAGGGAGTTGAGAGATCATTGGTATAAAATAAACAAAAAGGAAGGAATTTTTTGGAAAAAAAAATCAAGAATCCAATGGTTAAGAGAAAGGGACAAAAACACTAAGTTCTTCCATCAACCTACTTTGAAGCATAGACAAAGAAATAGTATCATATTTTTAACTACTTCTAATGGGACAAGACTTGATAGTGAAGAGGACATAGCTAGGGAGGCTATCTCCTTCTTTTAAAATTTTCCTAAATCACCAAAGGTTGATAATTCTAAATTGAATGAATTTTTGGAGGTCATCCCCAATGTTATCACATATCAGGATCTCAAAGAATTATCCAAGGTTTTTTCTATGAAGGAGGTTAAGGAGTTTTTTTTCTCATTTGGTTCTTTTAAAGCACCATGACCAAAGAGTTTTCCCCCAAGCTTCTTCCAAGTCTATTGGGACATACTCTCTCTAGACTTATTTAATTGGGGGTCATTAGATTTTATGCCTCATTTCAACGAAGAGTCCAAAATCTCACCCTCAAAGTCCAAAGAGTCACATACAAATGATTCATTTAGACACATCTTTTAGTGACAATTGGGGTTCATTATATTTTACACCCTCCTTTATGAGAGAGTACAAAATATCATAATCTACACCTATAGACTCTTGTGTTTCATTTTCTCAACTTGGTTCTACATCAACAACATCACCCCATGGTGGTGATGGGGGCCCTTCAACTCCCATCCCTCATGAGAGGAAGATGCATAACTTTAAGAAACTTAAATAGGATTTTTGTTCTCATGAAGAATCCAATCCTTCTCAAAAGCATAAAACCTCCTCATCTAAGTTGGAATAATTTTATGGTCTTGGATACAAACTCCTTCCTAAACATGGATACAATAAAAACACAGAGCAAAATGATAGAGAACAAATGAAGTCTATACTCCACCTTTTCAAGAAAGATTTAAGTTTACCTCCTTTATCTCCATCTTCATCTAAGGCCTTATCATCTATTGTGTGTATGACATCTTGTGCTAAGAAATAAATATCCCCTACTATTGATCAAGAGAGTATCTTGTCAAGACTCCTATAAGATCACTTGATATCTCTCCCTCCAAGAACATGAAAGAAATTTTACAACAAGAGTTCATTTTGTGCATATCATAGAGTTCATGGACATTCTACTAATGAATGTAAGGCTTTAGAGATAAAATCCAACATCGTAAGGATTGTGGTGCACTTCCTTGTGTTGATGCACCTAGTTCCTCTAATTGATACTAATTTTCATTCTATCATGTTTCCCATCAATCACTTCGGCTCACCCTTGTCTTGCACTTAGTGGGGGCAAGGGGTTAGAAAACCTTATCCTAGTTTAGCACTTTATGTTGTCCCTTTGGCTAATTCTCTGCCTTTCATATATACTGAACAATATTGGGATGTGGATGACCTACTATAGGTTTACTCGCATGGGCCTTACTAGTCTTGCTTTGTTTTCTTTTGCATATTCTTGTGTGATTGCGTGTGTGTAATATGAACCCACATACTATTATGTTTGATGTATCTCTCTCTTCATGTGCATTCCTCTATTTGTATCTAAATTCTTCTCTACATCGTAAACATTTATCTTTTCTTTTGTCTTATTTTTTTCCTTTTGGGGATGATGCAAGGCTTTGAAACTATTGTGCCTATAGCACACATGCTCCATTCAAAATGGGGACCCTCTCCTTTTCGGTTTCATCAGGTCGCTTTTTCTCTTCACCTCATTTTGTGTGCCATTAAATTTTGAGCTAAGTGGTCATGGACCCTAAAATTCATCATCCTTAGTTGACCAAATTCACCACCCAAAAAATTCCTAAGTCTATGGCTTCTACAGGGTTCCCTTGGCAGATTTCCTTTGCCTTTTCAGGTAGGCATCCTTTGCCTTCTACGGGTCTGCCTTTGCAGGCTTTCCTTTGTGCGTTATTGCTTCGCCTTCTATGGGTCCGCCCTTGCGGGCTTTCCTTTGTGCGTCGTTGCTTCGCCTTCATCATTCCACCAATGACTGATACAGGACGTCTGCCTGAATGCCAAGTCTCACATCCTTTGTGGCTTCTGCTTTTTTCCAACTGCCTGGTAGTCATGGCTGGGGTTCTACCCGCCTCATGGGTCTCAACTTTCCTATCGCCACAGTTTTGAAATCCATGCCAAACTACTCCATCGATCTCGTACATTCATTTAATGTAGGTCATTAATGATTTAATTCCTATAAATAGGTCATTTGACCTATCATTTTCATTGATCACAACCAAAAGTTTTTAGAGCCCAGAGTAGTCGCTACCTCCATCACGCCTACACGACCTCCAAGAAGATTCAAGGATTAATCTTCATCGATTTCTTAAGGTTTTTCAGGTATGACCATCGTCGCTAATACTAAAATGTTATTTGAGTCAAATTTGCTAAAATGTTAAAAGATCTTAAGGAAAACACTCAAAATCACCCCTAGCAGTCATTTGGTCACTAGTTTCTACACGATCCCATCTCGAAATCTCCTCACAAATTGATCAAGCACGACTCCTTAGGCCTTGTAGAACTTTACCTTCCCACGATCGTTCTTCACCAGAGCCACGAGGCCCTTGCAGCCCGCAACCTTGACACTGCCGTCGAAGGCAATGTAAACCTGAAAAATGCAAACTCCACCTCCATGACCTTGCGGGTCCAATCTCATGGACTTTCACATGTAGATGGACACAACCTCCTCACCATTGTTCTAAAGAGGCCATCTTGTGCCTACTTCCTACATAGCGAGTGCTTCCAAGACTAGTGTCATCAAGTGAACTTCGATTGTCTTTTGCGGGTTCTCCCCAACGGACTTCCATCTGCTCCTAGCCACAAATGCCTTCGTCTGTGGTGATTTCATTGTGCCTGCCCACACCCATGGACCCCACAGTCCTCTTTTCCATTTGAGTTTTGAATGAACTTTCCAAGTCTCCAATCCTTTGTGAGCCAAAATTTGTGGGGGTCCATCTGCAGATCACCCCGTCGTCATTGCCATTCATAAGCTACTAGGAACCCACATCAGTCTGCTCCATGGACCCCGACCCCAACTTTTCCTTTCAAGTATTTAGTGCCAAAAAATCACCAATTCCTAATGCATTACGAGCCTTTCCTTGTGGGCCACCATCTATGGCCCACTATCATATGATTATAATTTGATAAATGGTCATTCTTTGTCCTCCTTCTGCAAGGCGGAGCCCAAGATTTCCTCTACCATCTGACTCCTTTTGCACAAAATGCTCAACGCCAAACTGCCTTGCAGGTCTGCCAATGTGAACTACCTCTCGCAGATCATCGTCTTATCTTCATCATCCTTGAATGGCTATCTCCTAGCAGCCTTTCATGTGTCTCTGCCCGAAAACTTACTAACAACATAATTAAGCCTGAGTCATCCAAGTCGATTGCTGGTCCCACATGGCGGACCACCACATGTGATTTTTTGCCTCCTAGTTGTCATTCTCAATGAGGAAGCTACAAATATCATGATGCCTCCTATCTTTGCATGCCTTAAGCCCACATGAACAAAGCAACTAATTGAATATTTCCAAAGGCTCCAAAACTAATTTCCCAACATGTCAAACACCTCTCTAAAGAATTTAAATTCGAAACTTCAAAGGCAAAACTTTGAGTGCGGGTGGTCATCTACGGGCCATCGTGCCCCCAATGTCATCATATTTCTAAGCACCCCAAACGGCCTTTAGCCTAGGGAAACTCGCATCCCTAAGCCTGCATTGCCATAATTGACTCAAACAAGCCCTGAATGTGGAATGTTAATGGATTTTATGAGCTTTTGATGATATATTGATGGATCTGACCTCTATTTTGCAAGATTCAACTAACGCCTCCTTGATTTTTCATATGAATGTACCTATTACTTCTTTGTTTACAGGATTTATGGAATCTACTATGGGACCATTGAGAGAATCTATAGAAAGGGAGAAAGGAAAGAAGCCTACCAAAGCACCAAGGGGAAAGGAAGATAAAGATCATATGAAGTATCAATTCTATGGGGTGGAAATCAATTCCAAGGCTGCCTCTAATTGGGGCACCATATCCGATACCAACCTCATACATGTGAATATGGAGGATTTTAGACAAAGGGTGATAATCAGCCCAAGAACCAAGAACACCTTGAAAATCAAAAAAAGTGGCCTCGCCAAAGCGATTAGCTTCCCACCCATCCTTGTTGCTCTAGAATTGGTAATGGCATGTATGGAGTGTTATCAGAATAGCAGAAAGATCATCAGCCATGATGGCAGAGTGTTAGTAGCTTTATCTGCTAGGTCTATAGGCCAGGCATTCCACATCCCTACATTAGATAAGATGAAAGAAATGGAGAAGGGAGATGCTGAAAACATGTGGAAGGTAGACCCATTGGAATACAAGAAATTGATCAACCAACATTGGTTGAAGGATAAGAGGGCCAACGCAGCCAAAGTGCCACAAGAGCTATTTAGAAGTGACTTCTACAAGGAGTATCATGACTTGGTTACTCTACTCAGCAAGGTAATGGGCCTCCCCACTGCTACATACTTCCAAGAGTAGATGTTTTATTTCATCGAGGAGATCATCTATGGAAAAACAAAGTTTCATTGGGTAAAAATCATTAGTGACAATATTCATAGCTAATTGATGGTTGTAAAAAAGACCTAAAAATTCTATATGACCTCCTATCTAGTGTACATGCTAGCTGAGTCATTCCCCTACAAAGGCCTCACTGTCACACACAACTCAGATCCAAAAAGAGATCTTAAGGTATATGATAGATACCCTCAACTGCAATACAAGAATTTTAAGAAATATTATCGGAGGGTGAATGATACCTTCATTGGGCATATCACCAAAATTCTTAGAGGAAACCTCAAGAGAAGAGTCTCACATAGCACCAGGGAATTAATCCAAAGATTCAGGTACATGTTCATATAGTTCCCAAAATTTACATATATAAGGGTAGAAGATTTCTCTAATAAGCCTTATAAGTTGCCACGCTATCCCAATGACTAGATGATACTACTAGAGGTTACTCGACAATTATAGAACGCTCATTCCTTGTTGAGTGATAAACATAGAGAAAAAATCTTGTAGCTCCTCACCTTTGGACAAGGAATGTATTCCTATCTTGCTTCCTAATGCGTCAACTTCTCAAAGAAGGAGATAGTGGAGTATAATCCAGAACTCCACATAGCTTGACCAAGGATTGACCCATATGGTAAGCAAAAGAAGCAAGTGGGAAAACAATATGCCCATCGATAGCATCTGGAGGACTTCTAGTCCAATTTTCAAGATGACAAAGAAGTGTGGATGAGATGTTATATACAGATGATGACCCAATTCGTGAAGTCGATAAACTTGTTCCCAGTGCCAGACCAAGTTGTGGAGGAGGATGATACAATTCTTGATCAAAGGTTTGATGTTGTATCCAAATTGCCACTACTACTAATAGATTGGAATGAGGGAGAGGTCAAAAACCTTGATGTAATAACACAACTAGTTGTAGATAGATCCAGGCAGTGGGTTGGTGCCCAAGTGACTCAACTCAAAGTATAGGGTGCATCACTGACATATGGAAAGCTCAAGGATGAGCTCGAAAGTGAAACCAATAGTGGATTCACTACTACCTCCATAGAAGAAGCACCAAAATCCCCTTTGGCCATAAGATCAAGGAAAAGGAAAGATGTGCCTAAAATCCATCCTAAGCATAAGGTATATTCACGAAAGGCCACAAAGGGATAACCCTCCAAGAAAGCAAAGAAGATAGGGAGCTTTGCAAATGGAATTCCCACCATTAAGGAGGACCCTCAACATGAGGGAGAAGAATAAATTGAGAAGTCACGATCTCCACTGGTCATCTTCGTTCCTGTCATTGTTACCATTGTTGCTACTCCTCCACCTCCTACATCTCAAGCCTTGCCCATTTCATCTCCGCCTGCCGTGGACATTTTAGTCCACCTCTCTTCCACCCTACCAATGGATTTGGTGATGGTGTTGGATTCTTCCTCGTCCATGACATCCCCACCATCGACCTCCTCATTGCCTCCTCCACTTCCTATCCTCTCTACTCCAATGACTAAAAATACTGCTACTATCCTCCAGCTCACCCTGTCGGAGGCCTTTACAAAATATATACAGGGTGTACCTTCCAAGATTTTGGGGGTGATTATTAACTCTACTACTCAAGCCCTGATGGCTTAGATTTTCATTGGTTTTCCCGGTCCTCTGCCACCTATAGAGCCACCAAATATTGAGGCAATGATGAGAATATCAAAAGAAATGGAGAAACGCCATAAATAAGTTGGCAAGGGAATAATGCAGGAGCTCGAAGAGCCCTAATTTGAACATCCAGAGGGAAGGCTAACTATAAATTTGGACAAAGTAGTGACTAATGAGGAAGAGTCACAATCTTTAGAGGAGGACGCTAAAGCCCTAAACATGAAATATATAATAGAAACCTCAGATCAAGAGCTAGAAGAGGAGCTATCCCAGCAGCTCAAAGATATAGGTGAAGACGTCAAACTAGGGAGACCCCCCTCCAAAGAAAAGGAAGACATTGAAGTCAATGTGGAGATATCCAAAGAGCCTCTGAAAATTGGCCAAGATAAGGGCCACGTCCAAGAGAAAGATTTTCCTTATGAGGAGAAAGAAGAAGAGAAAGAAGTAGAAAAGGAAGAAAACAAGTTAGAAGATGCATCAAATAAGAGCCTTGAACCTGAGAACCATGAGGTCAAGCAAGAAAAAGAAGAAATAATCCCTCGGGAAGAAGATGTTGCTAAAGAAAACATAATCGTCACTGAGATAGATAAAAAGAAGACTATTCAAATTGAGGATTTTGATGAATAAGAAAAAGAAGATCAAGAGGCCCCAAGCCATGAAGAAAAATAGCTTCAACAAGAGGAAGAAAGTGATCAAGATTCACCTAAGGGAGGGGCCCAAATGCTTGATTGGCTTGAGAATCAATTGCAAAAGAAGGCCCCTGCAATTGTTGATCCTAAGGCCAGACTCGAGGCAATATTAGCTCGAGCACAGATGAAGACGAAGAAGGAAAAGAAACCAAGGTTCCACTCCCACATCACAGTTGATGCTTTCGAATTGAGAACAATGCAAGTTTCCACTCTAGTGATGGACAGGGAGGTTGATGTTAGTTATAAAATCTCCACTATCAGCTTAAGCCCAGCCACCCGAGAATAGAAAAATGATAAGCTTCAAGTGTTGGTGGCTACAATTGTGCAACAGATGAACAAGGACCAATCCTCCAAGGAAGAGCTAAAGGCACAAGTGGTGGATCTCATCGCCTATATTTAGCAATGGATGTCCTTGGAAGAGGAGGCTCCCACTACATTGTCTACACCCTCTCTTCTCTCCCAAGAAGAGCTCACCTGAATGGAGAAGATGAAGAACCAGACCAAGGCAATATAAAATTGGTTCCAACGGGTACTATACAATGGTGACATGGGAATATGTCATGCTGCTAGAATGTTCAACAAATTTTGAGATTTGCAAAAGTAGCTAAAAGCTACTGAGAAAACATGTCACATGTTTAACGAGATTTATAGAATTACTTATCCTAAGCTCGAGGCCATTTTGAAGATATCAGAGAAGGCATGGGAGAAGGACTTAGAGCTCATTGAAGATGATCATTGGCTGGTGGAAACTAGGAAATTGAGCCTAGATCACAAGAAAGAGGTCCTCGAAATGGTGTTTCACGAGGTCGAGCTAGACCTTGAATGGATTGTAGAACATAAAACAGACAGCGAAGACTACCTTAAAATGATGATAGATTATGACATGCCTGCCCTAGAATTGGATCCAGAGAAAATCAAGCCATACTTCCATAAGAAGATGGAGCAGGAGGCATTAAATGCACTTACATCAAATTTTATGGATTTTGATGTAAGGGCATTCACCCAATCTGAGCAAGTAGTCAAGGCCATGCCCAGAAGCACCAAACACTAGGAGAAATCACTAGGAGATTCAAGAAGTTATCCTTTCAAATACTCCAATCTGACAATATGGAGTGGGATAAGCTTCAAGATTTAATTAGAAAATTTGTGGAGTATGCAACCCTTCAAAAGAATGCAAGAAGGCTAGTGATTTATGATGAATTCTTAATAGTGTAGCTAAAAAGGAAGACAATCCACTAGAAGACAAAAGTGCTACAACTGCAACCACTACAAGACAAAATAAGAATGAGACAAAAGGTGTATTTTATATTCTTGTATATTTGGGGGGTAGGTGAAACCCTAATTTAAAATGAATCTTGGCCACATAATGAAAGTAAATCTTCACCACTCATTTTTCTTTTTGAAAACTATAAATAGGGGTCCCCTCTCATTTTCAAAGAAAGAGTTGAGTTGTTGTAAAGACATGTTGTAGAAATTCTAATAGAATTTCATTGTTTTGGTGGATTCTTGTGTTTCTGACATGTTGTATGATTCATCTTCTCAAAGTTGATAGATTTAGTTAGCATTAACTTTATTGTTCTTGGTGTTTCAAGTTACTTTTAGTAGTTTAGTTCATGTTGTCCATTGATGTTGAAGAATGCTATTGTGTTGATGCCTTTATTGTTCATGCTTTTCGTTGTTTATTTATGATGAACAACAATCTAAAGATAGTCTGAACATTAACTTATTGTTGCACTTAAGCTTCATCTTTTATTCATGCTTCATGGTGAATGAACAGCTGATAATCTGTAGACCTTAGAAGATAGCACTAGTTTCATGAGATTGTTAGACATTTTGGTTAAGTGGAACTTAGTTTTGGGAAGGTTGTCCACTGTAGCATCCTTCATTGTCACGGTTCATAATTAGTCATAGGTCTAGGAACTCTTCTATCCCTTTTCCCTTTTGACTTTTCTTTGAGAATAGAAGTTAAGGCAAGATTCCAACATCCCTTTAAATTTAAATTTGATGTTGAATGTGGCATTTTAGACTGTTGTTTTGAATCTACAACAAGTGCATCCCATTTCTAGAATTTCATAAACTCCATTTTAAGATATAATTCCTTCCAACTTAGTGAACCATAAATGTCCTTTGTGATTACCTATGAATCACATCAATCAACTGAGTTGTTTTTGCAAGTCATGACCTGACACATGAGAGACCTTGGGATAATTTTTTATAACTTGTTGTAGGAAGTTGTCTTTCAAGAGAGGTAGTTCACTTGTGTGTTTCCTGTGTTGTGAAATTTCAAAAACACCCATCAACAAAACTGGCACTAGAAGGAGGTCCTTCCTTTTGCTAAGTTGGATCGAATTGGTTCCTTCTCCCTAGAGACATTCTAAAGAGTGTTAAAATTACACAAATAAAGGGGAGTTCCAAGAGCTACCACCCCCTACCAAGGCTAAGAGAGATAAAAGAGGGGAAGCATCCACCTCAAGAACTTCCAATTAGCCCACTTCACCTCCATCCTCACCTTCTCCTTCCATTCTTCTTCACCTTTGGCAGCACCTTTCTCTTCTCAACCACTCCAAACTTCCTTCCAGACCTCCATCTCCCACAACCAAGGCATTGCCCCTTTCCCAGCACATCCCTTCCAAGGTTTGTCCTAGCTACCGTTGCCCCTTTGCAACCTCAAGTCACTCTAGTGCACCCTCCTCCACCTCCATCTCTCATGGCATGGTTGGGTAACAACCAATCTTCTTTGCCTTCAATGTTTATCATGACATGCCAAAGAGTTCGGAGGGCTTTTGCACTAAGTTACATCCCTAGGATCCACAAAGGATAGTACAAGAGCACATTAAGATCTTTCAAATAGCCTTGAAAGATATGCAGATTGAACATGAAGACGTGGCATGCAGACTCTTTCCTTATTCCTTATGGGAAGAGGCATTTTATGTAGAAGCTGTCAAAACCAACTTCACATTCCAAGAACACCTGCATGCAAATGGATACCTATCACAGGGAAGAGAATGGACGAAAAAGCAAACAAGGGTTTAAAGCTCTGAAATATTCAGAGATTATATTATCATATCAAATGAATGAATAATATACAATGGATCAATCCTTAAGAAAGGAGATCATGCAAAACCTAAAATTACCCCTAATAGGAAGACATTTAATAATTAATATAATTATTAAATGTCACATTATGCAAACTAAAGTGACATCTTAAGAAGGGAATAAAGGTAACTTAATTAACACAATTAAGTTAAAACCTTTACTCTAACACCCCCCCTTAAGATGAGCAAGAGTGCAGCTACAAACATGTGCAAGAAAGCAAATGTAACTACAATGCATGAAAGCAAACAAGGGTTTCAGCAACTAGGCCTGATCAGGTACCCGAATACAACCAAATCTCTGTAAAGTGGAGAAATGGAGAAAACCTCATGGAAAAAACTCTACTCCAAAAAGAGATGCAAAAAGAAAGTAAAAATGGAATGTCTCAAGAGACTCTCTCAGGAACATATGCATGTATACAATCAGATACCCCTCCATGAGAGAGAGTGGATACTCCAAAGCCCCCCCAGAATGAAAGAACCCATGTGCCAATGATCAAACCAATGTGTCTCCTCAAAGGAAGAAACAGATCCAACGTTTGAGGAAGAGGAAATCCCTGGATGTGAGGTGAAAATGGAAGTCCTGGATGATGCTCACTAAAGAACTGAACTGCAACATGAGTGTTTGAATAACAAAATGGTGAATCAAACAACTCAAGATGATCCTGAAATGGAATCTCCAGTGAAGAAGGGATAATAGGTGTGTTGGATCTGTCATCTGTGAGGAAAGGAATATCCTCTTATATGGCCTCAACAACTGCACTTGATGGCTTGATGAGTGGAGCAACAATGCCAGTCATAGCTGAAGAGGAATCTTGTTGAACAGATGTGATCTCAACAGGAGGAAGAGGTGTAGAAGTCTCAACACTAGTCTCATGAAAAGATGGAAGAACACATAAGTTCAAGTGACCAAACTTCTCCTCAGATATTGCATGCTCTCTTGTAGAAAGAGAGGAAGATGGTGGACCAAAGTGTGTGAATGCATACAATTGAGAAGAATGATCATTTGTCCCTGTTGCAACAATGTTACCATTCTGAATGTCTCTGATGTGCACTGAATCAGGTGTGAACTCAATTGTCTTCCCTGTCCCACTGTGAGCAATCTGATAGATGGAGAGAAGGTTAGTGGAAAAAGATGGTACACATAGTACATCATTGAATGTACCATCATCAATGTCGATAGAACCTTTCCCACATACACTCATATAAGTGTTATTACCCATCAATATGTGTGGTGAGGATGCAGCCTCGAAAGATGAGAACATGTCTTGAGAAGATGCCATATGGTGTGAAGCACCTAAATCCAATAGCCATCTAGATGAATGTGAACTGGTGGTTGCACATAATGCATGACCCTTATGTGGGGCCAGTCCATCTATCTGGAATGATGGTGAAGAAGAAGACCCACCTGATGTAGATGAAGAAGAGTGATGAATATGGTTCTTCTCAAGAAGAGTTGTCAAATCTGAAACCTTTTTTGCATATCCATCTATCTTCTTCTCATAACACTTGGACTCATCATGTCCTAGCTTAATGCAATAAGCACACTTAGTTCTATCTTTCTTCAATGATTCCCCCTTAGGACAAGGTGAATCAAAAGTGTTATGTGAACTAGAATCCTTCCAATGCTCTGTGGTCTTTGGTTTTTGCTTCTGCTTCTGCTTCTGCTTCCCCTGAGATGACTGTGTTACCAATGCTTGGTGTGGTGATCCTATGAGAGCATCCAACTATGATATCTTAGCCTGCTCTCATGTCAAATGATCACAAAATGCCTCAAAAGAAGGCATGGTAAAATGTGCACCCAAGGCATCCATAGTGGAATGGAAGGTAGATGAGAATATCTAAAAGTTCCCACGAAGCTTTGACAAAATCAGGTAAATACACTCTGTATCAGTCTTAACCTTACCACAACCCTGTAGAAGAGATCTTTGTTGTTTTAATTTCATCATAATATCCTCAATGGAGGGAAAAGAATCAGGTACAAGTGAAGTCAACTTTGCCTCAATTTGTAGTACACAGAACTGATTGATGGTACCAAATAAATCATTGAACTTGGTCCACATTTCAAGAGGACTATTACATGCATCAAGATGAAACAACAAGTTGTATGAAACATGTAAGGAAATCAAACCCATAGTCTCATCCATCTTATTTCTATGTTGCATAACCTCAAATGGCCTTGTCAAAACTGGTTGAACCATATCTAAACAGGACCACAACCCCTTTGATCTGAGAAGACTTGTGATGAATACCTTCCAAATATGATAGTTATGAGGTGTGAGAAGTTCAACAGTATAAGTGTTTTCGGCCATGTTTGGAGAGGTTTTAATGAAATTTCAAAGTGAAGAGTTTCTATTTTTTTGAAGTAAATGATAGAAAGCAAGAAAAAAACTCCCCCCACAATACAAAAAACCACACCCCAGTAGAGATTTTTCAACGAAAAAATAGGAAAAATGCAAAAATGTTTCAGACTTAATCTTGTGTACTTGGTAAATTTTCTGAAAAAAATGATAGTATATCTAAATAGATTGCATTCATAGCTTTCCAACGCCTATTCGTTTTCGAAAAACGGAGCAAAAACGACCAAGTTATGCCCTCCGAAGTGCAGAAAAAACATCTGACTTTCACTGCAAAAAAATACAGTCAAACTGTAAAATTTTGTAAAATATCCTGCACCATCATGACGGGTTTGGAGCCAGCTTTCCAACACCTATTTTAGTTCTAAAACGGAGAAAAAATGCCCAAGATATGCCCATTTGAGTGAAAGTGGGTAAAAAATAATTTTTGGAGGGGCCTGGTGGCTCCTTGGTGGCACTTCGGTGGCTGGCGGCGCAGGGGCGGCACGGTGGTGGCACTCGAGCGGTGCGGCAGTGGAGTTCTGGTGGTGGGCTAGCAGAGGTTGAGCACCGACGGCGGTTGGGTGGCCAACTGGCGGAGGTGGTGACTCGGCGGCAATGGCTAGCGGTCGCCGCCTCTGTTGGTGGCTGCTTGGCTGCAGGGCGACGGCGGCTTCCAATAGACTTGGAAGCGCAAAAAAAAATTTAAAAACTTTTTAAAAAATGAGTTTAAATTTTATTTTTGTTTTTTTTTTTTTAAATTTTCACCTTGGAAGGCGTGCTATACGGCCTTTGGGCAAAAAAAATTTGCCTCCTTGATCAACTGTGACCAAAATCGATGAATGAACAATCGATTTAGGGGTTTTTGGATGCAGTGAATCCAACGGCGAGGTCTATTTGGGCCCAAAGTGAACCCAAAAAATGAAGTGTGCCGGATCCACAAAAAATCACCCTATAAAACTGTGAATGCCTAATCCAACCCTCGTAGCTCCAAATTCTTCAAACAAGAACAGGCTGCAGCAGGTCCGCTCTGATACCATGTAGAAGTTGTCAAAACCAACTTCAGATTCCAAGAACACCTGCATGCAAATGGATACCTGTCACAGGGAAGAGAATGGACGAAAAAGCAAATGAGAGTTTGAAGCTCTGAAATATTGAGAGATTATATTATCAGATCAACTGAATGAATAATATACAATGGATCAATCCTTAAGAAAGGAGATCATGCAAAACCTAAAAGTAACCCTAATAGGAAGACATTTAATAATTAATATAATTATTAAATGTCACATTATGCAAACTAAAGTGACATCTTAAGAATGGAATAAAGGTAACTTAATTAACACAATTAAGTTAAAACCTTTACTCTAACATTTTATTGGTACATTCACTTGCTGACAGGAACCATAACCACTTGGGACTTATTAAAGAACACTTTCTTGTAGAAATTCAAGATCCAAGTCAACCCCTCTGAGTTGTATCAACAATTCATGACCATTTGAAGAGAAGTCAATGAGTCGATCAACTCCTTTAATGATAGATTCCATCACGCTTATATGAGGTTGTAGATGCCCTATGTGGTTGATGATCCTTATGCCCGCCTAGTATATTATCCAGCCTTGGACAATCTCACTTTTGTATTGGTGAAGAGAATACATCTGCCGCCGACCATGTTGGTGGATGCCTACACGGAAGCAGTCATGACAAGCATAGATTTGGTACAACACATTGTTGGTTTGCTGCCACATTTGGGGCTAGTTGCCCATCCAAATCAAATCCAAGGGCTTACCCATGCCTTGGCGCATCAAACACCATTGATGAATCAAGTTTTGCAGCTCCCGATAGTGCCTCATCTGGGGAAACCATTGAACCAGGCACCTCTTATGCCTCAATACTTGTAGCCATAGCAGAAAAAATTTACTCTCAGCTGCCCCAAGTTCCTACATACCTCTAGAGTTATGAGTTCCCATCCGCTCAACAGAACCAACCAGCAGTACAGTCGGTCTTCCTTCAGAATTCAGCCTAGCAACCGAGCAACACATAAAAGGATCAGATAGATGAGTTGACATAATTGGTCAAGAAGATGTCAACTAAAATTACATACTTGAGGAATCACAATAACCAACTATAAGCATCTCAACGAAGCATTCAAGCTAATATCAATTGTGATAACCATGACAGTCGGGACGTAGGTGCTTCTTCAGGATAGAACTATGAAAGAGGACAAAATTCAAGGCATAACTTTGACAGAAGGCACTCACAAAGATAGAACCGAATGTGGAACATGAGACCAAACAACGGTGGTGTTCCCACGCCTCTTGACCAGCCCAATAGTAGTGACAAGATGACGAGTGGGGTATACTTAGCAAAGGCCGCTTTATCTGGTTGGTGCTGCATCCACAAGATAAGTTGGCACTCTGAGTTAGATTATTCAAAGTTCCAGATTGATGCTGAGATCTTCCAAGTGGAGGTCTAGAATGTCATTGATGATTTAGGTTGTAGAGACTTATTTCCTTCTAATTCATATGATTCATCAATTTTGGTGGTTAATCAAGCTGCTTTCTTGAAGGGCAAGAGCAATGTACCCAAGAAAGAGACCGCTACCCCAAAGGATGATGAAGCAATAAAGATAAGTAATGAAAGCCCTCTATCCCAGCTCTTCAATTTAGTAGATAATGGTCCAATAGATGAGGAAGAGCCTCATGAGGATGAGGTCCAAATGTTTCACCAAAGAGCAACTCCATATAATTTGAGAAATAGACAAGTAGGTAGCCCTTTCACAACCTCTACCCTGCTTAATAACTTTATCACTCCTCCTAACCCAAATGCTAGTAATAACCTAGGTTATCCTCATGTACCCACCCGATACTTTAGCAAGAATAGATAGTAGGGCCAAACCCAAAGTCAACCCGTCAGCTCCTCCCAAAGTAACTCTTTTGAAATTGAGACTAAACAAATAGGGGGGTATGTGGCAAAAGAATTTAAGAAGGTTAAGCTAAGCTTATCCACTTTCAAGTTACTCAAGGTCCCAGTAGTTAGGAATTCTTTCTTTTGAATACTTAATGGGAAGACTTCATCCAAATCTACCTAGGAGGTGCCCGCCAAGAGATTCTCCTTCGATGACTCACAAAATGAGTTTGTCATCCAACAAATCTTTGGAAAGAAAGCAGATCAGCCCATAAATCAGCAAGTAAACAAACAACCTACTAAAGAATAGGATCAAGCCCAAACCCAAAAATGGAGCAATGATAAAGACAAGGGTCAAGTAGCCCAAGTTGGCATTTCAGGGGGGTTATTTCAAAGTAAGCTTGAGACCTCTCCCTTCCTGACCATAATCATAATTTTTGGAAAGAATCTGCATAACTACTTGCTTAACTCAAGAGCCTTCACCAACATCATGCCTTTGGTGGTGTGCAAAGCTTTTGGAATAGTTCTGACCCCCTCCCAACAAAAGGTGATGCAACTAGATAAGACAAAGATCAACATATTTGGAGAAATCAATAGAATACCTATGTAGATTTTTGTTGATCCAAGGGTGCAACAGATGATTGATATTCAAGTTGTTGATATCCCTAATACCTATGGCATCATATTAGGAAGGGATTTCACCCGGGCACTGAACGGATATGCTACCACAAACTATTTTCACTTATGGCTACAATGGAAAGGGTTGCCAAATCAGATCTGTATTAAGAGGGAACCCCATATGAAATTCATGATTATAGAGTATAACACAAATGAGGTATTATTTGTTGAAATAGAGTTGGGGAATTACAACCCCGTGGCACATCCAAATGAGCAGACATATTATGAGGAAGAATTGGTTGAAGAGGTCCTTCTTGTGTTATGTAGTTTACCTATCAACTTGGCCCACACACCTAAAAGTATGGAGGCATTAATTGAATCAGACACTGAAGAATCCTATGAGGATAGTAATCTTGGATTATAGGATGGTTTTCAAGACTTTATGGAGAAATGTGTGCAATATCAGCTCAGCCTAGGAGCAAGAATGGACTTTCAAGAGCTCTTATTGCCCAGTTGGTGCAAGGTCACAATGTTTCCCACTCAAAATTTGAATGTTGCTTGTGCCAAACAACAATTGTAAATATCAAAGGATAGGTCACCCCAAAAGGGGAATTTCAAATGGTACAACCAGATCAAGGCCATGCTAATTCCATTCAATCATCTGAATTTGCTTAGGAAAATACACCACCGAGCGGAGAGACGAACTCTAAGAGTTCCAAGATCAAGGATTCCTCCAAGTTTTGGACACTACACTTTGATGGGTCCAAATCCAAGCAAGGAGTTGAAGCCAGCTTCAAATTGATCATCCCTACAAGTAAGATGTACTTTTCTACTCATAGACTTCAATTTTATTGCACAAATAATGTAGCAGAGTATGAGGCATTAGTTCTTGGTCTCTTGATGGCATTAAGAAAGAAAGTTAAAATGCTCCAAGTATTTGGTGACTCTGAGCTAGTTGTAAAACAAGTAAGGAAGTTGTACTCCTACCATGATAGGAGACTAGAAAATTATAGGCATAGGGTATTGTATCTCATAGAAGGATTAGATGCATTTAACGTTTAGTTGATTCCTCATTCTAAGAACTATACTACTGATGCCTTAGCCCAAGCAATCAATACCTTACAACCCCTCTCCCTAGCCGGCTTGAAAAATTGCACTGTTGAACTTACTGCCACTCCGTCAATGCCAGACGATATCACCAATTTCTAGGTGTTCAATGATGACAAACATATCTTATATTTCATCACAAGCTTCGATGTGTTTTCAACTCAAATCATCAATGAGATAGAGCCCGAAGAGGCTAAATTTAATATAGAAGGAGTCATCAATCTCAAAACAAACACAATACCCAAAGGTATGGTCTAGTTAGAGCGGATATTTGATTTAGATCAAATAAGGGACCAAGATCAGCAAACAAAAAAGGATTCCATTAATAATCAGTGTGATGCTCACAACCTAGTGACGACCGAAGAAGCCAAGAATGTGTTCATTGGCAAAGTGTGCACACCAGAAGAAAGGAAAGGGATCGTTGATTCCCTGTGCAAATATCATGATGTGATTTCCTAGAGTTATGAAGACTTGAAAATGTATCATACCTTGGTTATTACTCATACCATTCCTCTCAAGCCAAATGTGAGACCCCTTAGGCAACGTCAGTGACCAATCAATGCATTACTAGAGCCCATCATTTACAAAGAAGTTCAGAAGTTTCTATCTACAAGGATCATTTTCCTAGTCATACACTCCACTTGGGTAGCACATTTGGTTCCAGTCAGGAAGAAGACCAGAGAAATTAAGTTGTGTGTGGACTTCTACAACTTGAATAGATCCTCAAAGAAAGATAACTATCTAGTGCCCTCACTAGATGAGGTATTACAAATAGTTAATGGATCACAGATGATGTCCTTCTTAAATGGGTAATCAGGATATAACCAGGTGATGGTGTAATATGAAGACAAGCACAAAACAACATTCACCACAAAATGGAGAACCTTTGCATACAGAAGAATGTTGTTTGGATTAATCAATGCTAGCGCCACCTTCCAATGTGCGATGGATATTGCCTTCAAGGACATAAATGTAAAATACATAATTATTTATATGGATGAGCTTATTGTGTTTTTGAAGAATAGATGGAATCATGTCTTTGATCTGTGTAAGGTCTTCTAGAGGTACAGAGAGTTTGGCATTTCTTTGAATCTGAAGAAGTGCATCTTCGAAGTTATCAAATGCAAGTTATTGGGGCATGTCCTTTTAGAAAAAGGAATCTCAATAGACCCCAAGCGAATCTAGGCCATATTGAAAATTCAGCTTCTAGGTAGTAAGAAAGAGCTGAAGTCTTTCTTTGGAAAGATAAATCTTGTCAGGAAATTCATCACAGGTTTTGTTGAAATAGTCAAGTCGCTAAATGCTATGTTGAAGCAGGATGCCAAAGTCGAGTGGATGCTGAAATCCAAGCAGGATTTTGAAGAAATTAAGAAAACAATTTTTGATGCACCAATGTTGGTCAGCTCGAACTACCTAAAACCGTTCTATATTTATTCATTTGCCTCATACCACTCTTGTGCCATCATATTGACTAAGAAAGATGATGAAGGAAATGAGCATCTGATAGCCTTCATGAGTGCTCCACCGAAAGATGTAGAGTTAATATATCATAATATTGAGAAAGAGGTATACGCCTTAGTTAGAGGAGTTAAAAAAATTTGGCACTATATTTTGCGGAACAAAGTGTTCACAATTTTGCCTGACCCAACAGTTAAAACCTTGCTAATGCAGAATGAGTTGGGGGAAATAATAGCAAAGTGGGTCACTTTACTACAAGAGTATGACATGGAGATTCAACCCATGAAGCTAGTTTGAGGGGAAAGCCCTAACTCAAACGATAGCTAAAACAATCGCTGAGGCTAGACCCAAACTCACCGTGCAACAGTACCAGCTAGAGGATATTTCTCTTACATAATGGTATGACGATATTGTCTACTATTTTCTCAGTCACAAGTGCCCTTCCTGATTGCAAGGATTATAGAAGTGTGCTCTAAGGCTAAAAAGTAGTAGCTATATGTTGCAAGGGTTTATATTGTATAAGAGGAATAACGAGGGGGTCTACCTCAGATGCCTTGGCAAAGAGGAAGCAACATGAGTGATAAAGGAATTCCGTGAAAGATTTAGCACCGGCCACGAAACCGACCCTTATATCGCTCATCAAATCTTGTGAGCTAGGTACTATTGGCCGACAATGTCTAAAGATGTGCATAACCATGTAAGAACCTGTCACATTTTCCAGACTGTTGCTACAAGAGAAAGAAATGTTGCTCTCCCACTTCAACTAGTCTTAGAGGTCAGATCGATCACTTAATGGGGGCTCAACTTCATCGGTTTGGTAAGCCCACCATCCTCTACAGGCCACAGGTAAATTCTAACCGTTTCTGATTATTGCAATAAGTGGACAAAAACAATAGCATGTAGACAATGCACTACTGAGGTGGTAACTAATTTTTTAGAAAGTTTTATTTTGAATCACTTTAGTTGCCCCTATGCTATTATGTGTGATAATGGCCCCGCCTTCTCCTTGCTTAAGTTTTCTAGTTGGGCCTTCGATTATGGCATCACACTCAAATTCTTGTCCAACTATTACCCTCAATGTAATGGCCTGGCTGAGTCAACGAACAAAAATATGATAACTATGATTAAAAATCTGCTTGATAAGAACCTCAAAGATTGGCACACCTAGTTGTGTTTTTCCCTTTGGGCAGATCGTACGCACCATAAGGCTTCCCTAGGTGATTCCCCATTTCATCTCATCTATGGTTTGGAGCCTATCTTTCTTGTACACCTAAAGATCCCCACCCTCCAGTTTCACAACACATATTATGTGGAGTGAGACCATCGAGAAGCCCACTTGGCTGAGTTGTTGCATTTAGAAGAAGTCTCTGATAAAGCACTTGAAAATTTTACCAAGCACCAGGGCATAGTCAAAAGATGGTTCAATCATCGAGCCAAAGTAAAGGCCTTTAGAATTGTTGATTTGGTCCTTTGTTGGGACAAGGCCCATGAGAAGAAAGGGGGACATGAAAAATTTGACAAGCTTTGGCTTGGCCCCTTTTAGATTTTAGAAATTTTAGGAGATAATTCCTTTCACCTTAAGATAGTCATCAGAGAGGATGTCCCATTGCATGTCAACAAGTAGCGTCTTAAGCATTATTTCCTTGTTTGATCTTCCAAAGCTCGCCTTTGTATGTAGTTGTATATAGGTTAGTTTAGGTTTCCTCGCTTTGTTGCTTTGCTTTTTCTTTTGCTTGTTTCCGAGTTGTTTTTCTTTTACTGATGGTGTTTTTTGTTCTTAATGCGGTGGTCATTCTTAACTTGACAAATGGTTTACTTTGCTACCCACTCTTGTTTTTTCTTTGGATAAATCTTCATTCTTAACTATTGGTTTTTTATCATCTTTGTGGAGTTGGTTTCCTTATTTGAACTCTAACCTAACCTAGGATGGAACCCTTGTTTGAATATTTTCACTTATGTTGGATCATACATGAAAGCACACTTTAAATTGTTTCCAAAGAGTTGCACAGTAGTTGTTAGGAGGGTTGGGCAAGTGAAAAATCTTAAGTCTACTCTAGTGACCACTGTGGTTCCAAACCCGCCATGAGCTTCAATGCTTACGCATTTTAGCAAAAGAGAAGAATACCAAAAGAACATATAAAGGAAAGAAAAGAAAAGAAAGCAAGCAAGGTTAAAACATGCAATTGTGTGGGTGTGTGAATAACTCTATCAGGGATATGGATGCCTGACTAGCAATAGAGAAATGTTCCTATGGTCATAGCGATAACTCTATCGAGTCTATGGATGTCTGACTGGTAACAGAGCAATGTCTAGGTTACTTTAGGGGATTAGAAAACTTACGTAACTTGCTTTGCTTGATCAATGGTTGTTTGTGCAATTTCTGAGGAAAGGGAATGAATTCAATATGCACACACTTCCGAGATATTCATGTGACTTGATTCAACTAAGGATCTCATCCTCCTTTGAGTTCCTGGTTCACCTATGGAAATCAGCTTCTCGTCTGTGAAACCAGAGATTCTAGGTTCTAAATGAATCTTTATCCTTAGAATGCTCAAGATCATTCTCCCAATAGAGTCGCCATTTGTTGTTCCTGTAGCACACATGCCCTATTCGGAATGGGGACCCTCTCCTTTTCGGCTCCATCGAGTCACTTTTTTTCTTTGCCTTGTTTTGCATGCCCTTGAATTTTGAGCTAAGTGGTCATGGACCCTAAAATTCATCATCCTCAATTGACCAAATTCAACACCCAAACAATTCCTAAGTCTTTGGTTTCTATAGGGTTCCCTTCACAGATTTCCTTTTCCTTTTCAGGTTGGCATCCTTTTCCTTCTACGGGTTTTCCCTTGTGGGCTTCCCTTTGTGCATCGCCGCTTCGCCTTCACCATTCCACCAATAGATAATGCAGGATGTCCTCCCGAATGGTGGGTCCTGCATCCTTTATGGTCGCCTCTTTTTTTTTACCACCTGACACTCGTGGATGGGGTTTCACCCACCTCACAGGTCATGACTTTCCTATCGCCACTATTTTGAAATCCGTGCCCAACTACTCCACCAGTTGTTGTACATGCATTTAATGCAGGTCATTAATTATTAAATTCCTATAAATAGGTCATTTGACCTATCATTTTCACCGATCATAGCCAAAAGTTGTCAAATCCTAGAGCAACCATCATCTTTGTCATGCTCGCATGACCTCCAGGAAGATTCAAGGCTTAATCTTCATCGATTTCTTCAGGTTTTTCAAGTATGACCGTCGTAGCTAAGCCTAAAATGTTATTTGAGTCAAATTTGATAATTGTTAAAAGATCTTAAGGAAAACTCTTGAAATCACCCCTAGCGGTCATTTGGTCACTAGTTTCTATGTGAGCCCATCTCAAAATTTCCTCACAAATCAATCAAGCATGACTTCTTAGGCCTTGCAGAACTTTACCTTTCCATGGTTGTTCTTCACCAGGGTTGTGAGGCCCTTGCAGCCTACACCCTTGATGTTTCCGTCAGAGGCAATGTAAACCTAAAAATGCAAACTCTGCCTTTGTGGCCTTGCGGGTCCAATTTCATGGACTTCCACATGCGAATGGTTCTAGCCTCCTCACCATCATTCTAAAGAAGCCATCCTGTGCCTGCTTCCCATGTTGTGAGTGCCACCAAGACTAGTGGCACCAAGTGAGCTTCGATTATCTTTTATGGGTTGCCCCCAATAGACTTTCGTCCACTCCTTGCCACCATTTTCAAACACCTTCGTCCGCAGAGATTTCATTATGTTTGCCTGCCCCATGGACCCCGCAGTCCTCTTTGCCATCTGAGGTTTGCACGAAGTTTCCAAGTCTCCAATCCTTTGTGGGCCAAACTTTGTATGGGTCTGTCTACAGACCGCTTTGTTGCCACTATCGTTCACAAACTACCAGTAACCCACATTGGTCTGCTCCATGGACCCTAACCCCAATTTTTTCTTCTAGGTATTTAGCACCAAAAAATGACCAAGTCCTGATGTATTGTGGGACATCGTCTATATCCCATTGTCATATGATTACCATTTGCTAAACGGTCGTGCTACGCCCTCATTCTACAAGGCAGAGCCTAAGCTTTCCTCTATCATATGACTCCTTTTGCATGAAATGCTCAATGAAAAAAATTCTTGTGGGTCTGCTAGTGCGGACCGCCTCCCATGGGTCACCGTCTTATCTTCACCATCCTTGAATAGCTATCTCCTAGTGGAATTTCACATGTCTCTACTCGCAAACTTCTTAACGAAAGAATTAAGCTCAAGCCGTCCAAGTCAATTATGAGTCCCACATGGCGGTTTTCCACATGCAGGTTTTCACCTCCTGGTCGTCATTCTCAATGAAGGGGCTCCAAATGCCGTGATGCCTCATGTATCTGCATGCTTTGAGCCTACATGAATAAAGCGACTAATTGAATTTTTCCAAAGGCTCCAAAATTGATTTCCCAACATGCCAAACACCTCTATGAAGAGTTTAAACACCAAGCTTCAAAGGTGGAACTTTGAGTGTGGGTGGACGTCTGCAAGTCATCATGCCCCTAGCACCATCCTATTTCTAAGCACTCCAAATGGCCTTCAGCCCAAGGAAACCTGTATCCCTAGGCCCACATTTCCATAATTGACTCAAACAAGCCCTAAATGTGGAATGTTAATGGATTTTATGAGCTTTTGATGATATATTGACAAATCTGACCTCTATTTTACAAGATTCAACTAATGCCTCCCTAATTTTTCGTATGAATGTGCCTACTACTTCTTTCCTTGCAATATTTATGGAATCTAATATGAGACCATTGGGAGAATCTGTAGAAAACGAGAAAGGAAAGAATCCTATCAAAGCACCAAGGGGAAAGGAAGACAAAGATCAGATGAAGTATCAATTTTATGGGGTGGAAATCACTTCCAAGCTCACCTCTGATTGGGGCACCATATTTGATACCAACCTCGAACATGTGAATGTGGAGGAGTTCATACAAAGGGTGACAGTCATCCCAAGAACTGAGAATGCCTTGAAAATCAGAAAAAGTGGCCTCGCCAAGGCAGTCGACTTCCCTCCCATGCTTGTTGCTCTGGAATTGGTAATGGCATGCAAGGAGTGCTATTACAATAGCAGAAAGATCATCGACCATGATGGACGAGTGTTAGCAGATTTATCTGCTAGGTCTATAGTCTAGGCATTCCATATCCCTACATTTGATAAGATGGAAGAAATGGAGAAGGAACATGCTAAAAACATGTGGAAGGTAGACCCGTTGGCATGCAAGAAATTGATCAACCAACATTGGTTGAAGGATAAGAGGGGCCACACAACCAAAGTGTTGTAAGAATTATTCAAAAGTGACTTCCACAAGGAGTATCATGACTTGGTTACTCTTCTCAATAGGGTAATGGGCCTCCCCACTACTGCTTACTTCCAGGAGTGGATGTTTTATTTCATCGAGGAGATCATCCATGGAAAAACAAAGTTTCATTGGATGAAAATCATAAGTGACAATATTCATAGCCAATTGATGGTTTTAAAAAAGACCTCCCAGTTCTATATGACCTCCTATCTAGTGTACATGCTAGCTAATTCATTCCTAGTTCTTGTCCCGCTACCCAATGTGTTGACTACTCAGAAGAAGGAGATGGTGGAGTATAATCTGAAACTCCACACAGCTCAGCTAAGGATTGACCCATATGGTAAGCTGAAGAAGCAGGTGGGAAAACAATATTCCCTCGATCGTATTTGAAGGACTTTTGGGCCAATTGTCAAGATGACAAAGAAGTGTGAATGAGACACTATATGCAGATGATGGCCCAATTCATCAAGTCGATAAACTTATTCCCATTGTCATACCAAGTTGTGGAGGAGGATGATACAATTCTTGATCAAAGGTTCAATGTTGTAGCCAACTTGTTGCTACCACTAATAGATTGGAATGAGGGAGAGTTCAATGACCTCAATGCAATAGCGTAGCCGATTGTAGACAAAACCAGGTAGTGGGTTGATGCCCGAGTGGCTCAACTCAAATTATAGGGTGTAGCGTTGATATATGGCAAGCTCAAGGATGAGATCAAAAGTGAAACTGACAGTGGAGCCACTACTACCTCCACAAAAGAAGCACCAAAAATCCCTCTGACCACAAGATCAAGGAAAAGGAAATATGTGTCTGAGTGCCATCCTAAGCATAAGGTATATTCATGAAAGGCCACAGAGGGAGAACCCTCCAAGAAAGCGAAGAAGATAGGGGGATTTGTAATTGGAATTCCCACCATTGAGGAGGACCCTCAATATGAAGGAGAAGAAGAAATTGAGAAGCCACGATCTCCCCCAGCCACCTCTATTCATGTCACTGCTACCATTGTTGCTACTCCTCAACCTCCTAAATCTCAAGCCTTGCTTGTTTCATCTCTACCTATCATGGACATTTTATTCCACCTCTCTTCCACCTTGCTAATGTCTTCAGTGATGGTGTTGATTCTTCCTCAGCCACAAATTCCCCACCATTGACCTCCTCGCTGCCTCCTCCACTTCCTATCCTCTCTGCTCCAATGATTGCAACTACTGCTACTATCCCCCAACTCACCTTGTCGGAGGCCTTTACAAAATATATGCAGGGTGTACCTTTCGAGGTTCCAGGGTGATTATGAACCCTACTATTAAGGCCCATGATGGCTAAGATTGCTACTACTTTTCATGTTCCTTTAACACCTATAGAGCCACCAAATACTGAGGCAATGATGAGAATATCAGAAGAAATGGAGAAACTCTAGAAAGAAGCTGGCAAGGGCATAATGGAGGAGCCCGAAGAGCCCTACTTTGAACATCTAGAGGGTGGGCTAACTATAAATTTGGACAAAGTAGTGAATAATGAGGAATAGTCACAATCTTCAAAGGAGGATGCTAAAGCCCTGAGCATGAAATATATAATAGAAACCTTAGATCAAGAGCTAGAAGAGGAGTTGTCCCAACAACTCAAAGATATAGGTAAAGATGTCGAATTGGAGAGGCCTCCCTCTGAAGAAAAGGAAGACATTAAAGTCAATGTGGAGATATTCAAAGAGCATCTGTAGATTGGCCAAGATAAGGGCCTTGTCCAAGAGCAAAATGTGCCTTCTAAGGAGAAAGAAGAAGAGAAAGAAGTAGAAAGGGAAGAAAACAAGTTAGAAGATGCATCAAAGAAGAGCCCTAAGCCTAGGCACCATGATATCGAGCAAGAATAAGAAAGAATCCCTCAGGAAGAAGATGTTGCTAAAGAAAACATAGTCATCGCTGAGACAGATACAGAGAAGGCTATTCAAATTGAGGATTTTGATGAAGAAGAAAAAGTAGATCAAGAGGCCCTAGGCCATGAAGAAAAACATCTTCAACAAGATGAAGAAAGTGATCAAGAGTCACCTAAGGGAGTGGACCAAATGCCCAATTGGCTTGAGAAGCAATTGCAAAAGAAGGCCTCTGTAACTATTGATCCTAAGGCCAGACTCAAGGCAATATTAACTCAAGCACAGATGAATATGAAGAAGAAAAATAAACCAAGGGTCTGCTCCCATGTCACGGTTGATGCTTTCAGATCGAGAACAATGCAAGTTGCCACCCCAATGATGGATGGGGAGGTCGATGCTAGTTATAACATCTCCACTATTAGCTTAGGCCCAGCCACCTAAGAACAAAAGATCGATGAGCTCCAAGGGTCGGTGGCTATAATTGTGCAATAGATGAACAAGGACCAGTCTTGCAAGGAAGAGCTAAAGGCACAAGTGGTGAATCTCACCACCTATATTCAGTAATGGACATCCTTGGAAGAGGAGGCTCCCACTACATCGTTTGTACCCTCTCTTCTCTCCCAAGAAGAGCTCACCTGAATGGAGAAGATGAAGAACTGGACCAAGGCTACAATAGATTGGATCCAACGGGTGCTATACGATGGTGACATGGGCATACATCATGTTGCTAGAATGTTCAAAAAATTTGAAGATTTGCAAAAGCAGCTGGAAGCTAATAAGAGAACATGTCATAGGTTTACTGAGATTTATAGAATTACTTATCCTAGGCTCGAGGTCATTTTGAAGATACCAGAGAAGGTGTGGGAGAAGGACTTAGAGCTTATTGAAGATGATCACTAGCTGGTGGAAACCTATAAAATGATCCTAGGTCACAGGAAAGAGTTCCTCGAAAGGGTGTTGCACGAGGTTGAGTTGGACCTCGAATGGGTTGTAGAACATAGAACATACAATGAAGACTACCTTAAAATGATGACATATTACGACATGCATGCCCTGGAATTAGATCCAGAGAAAATCAATCCATAATTCCACAAGAAGATGGAGCAAGGGGCAGCAGATGCACTTACATAAGATTTTATGGATTTTGTTGCAAGGGCATTCACCCAATCTAAGCAGGTAGTCAAGGCCACACCCAGAAGCACCAAACACTAGGAGAAAATCACTAAGAGATTCAAGAAGTTATCCTTTCAGATCCTCCAATCTGACATTGTGGAGTGGGATAAGCTTCAAGCTTTAATTAGAAATTTTTTGGAGTATGTTACCCTTCAAAAGAATACAAGAAGGCCAGTGATTGATGATGAATTCTTAATAGTGTAGCTAAAAAGGAAGGCAATCCACTAGAAGACAAATGTGCTACAGTTGCAACCACTATAGGAAAAAATAGGAATGAGACAAAAGGTGTATTTTATATTCTTGTAGATTTGGGGGGTAGGTGAAACCCTAATGTAAAATGAATCTTGGCCACATACACTACAACAAATCCTTGTGATTTGCTCCATATTTTGCTCTGTTTTTTCCTTCCACCCAATGTTTTAATGTATTTTTTTCCAATTTTTTAAAATTTTCAGCGCTATTTATCAGGATGGCGTTATTTTTGGTGTTTATTTGTGTCGATCAGGACTAGTCGATGCTAATTTATGCCAAAATTATCAATGCCTTTAGCGTTGATATTGGCTTCGAGTGTAGCACCACCGTTAGCGTCGCCTTTGGCTCTGAGTTTAGCTTTGATTTTAGCACCACATTTAGCCTCACAACTTGAGCTTCGAGTTTAGCTTCTAGTTTAGCATCGGTTTAGACACCCCTATGTCGAAGAGACTTATTTATATATGTCATCGATGATGTAAAATAGTGAAATGTCAACAAGATACGGGCATATCGAGGAGAGAATCACTTATGTCATATCGACAAGGTATATCTACAAGTGCTCGGCAAAACACAACTCTTGGATATAACGAAGTAATGTCGATGAGACATTGAGATATCGGTAAGAAAAATAAGATTGTCTCATCGACACTCTTCAAGTAATGATCAAAAGCATACACTGCTAGAACATCGGGAGGGTGAGCAATATATGCGGTAGAGCGGTATACACCGCAACCCAGCAACAAGAAGCCTTGAGCAAGGCAATAGTGAAATAAATAGTTGAAGAGAAGGGAAAAACACCGCCATATCACAGGGATAATCATGAGTCTCCTCGACATGGCAGAGTTACATTGATATATAAAGAAATACCGCCGAAGGAAAATATTGATGAGACAGTGGCATATCAGCAAGAGATATTAACTTGTCTCATCAACACCGGCAACCAACATTAGAGGAACATAAGATCTAATGTCGATGAGACATTGAGATATTGGTAAGACAAAGAAGATTATCTCATCGACATTGTTCAGGTAATGATCAAAAGAATACACCGCTATACCGCCAGGAAGGTGAGCAACATATGCGGTAGAGTGGTATACACTACAACCCTACAGCAAGAAGCCTTGAGCAAGACAGTAGTGCAGTAAATAGCTAAAGGGAAGGGAAAAACACTTCCATACCATAGCGATAATCATGAGTCTCCCCGACATGGCAGAGTTACACCGATATATAAAGAAATAACGTCGAAGGAAAATATTGATGAGACAGTGGCATATCGACAAGAGATATTAACTTGTCTCATCGACACCGGCAACCAACATCAGAGGAACATAAGATCTAATGCCAATGAGACATTGAGATATCGGTAAAACAAAGAAGATTATCTCATCGACACTCTTCAGGTAATGATCAAAAGCATACACCGCTATACCGTCGGGAAGGTGAGAAACATATGCGATAGAGCGGTATACACCACAACCCTGTAGCAAGAAGCCTTGAGCAAGGTGGTAGTGCGGTAAACAATAGAAGGGAAGGGGAAAACACCGCCATACTGTAGAGGGTATAATAAGAGACGACAGTAGTACAGTAATCATGGCAGCAAATCACGTTAGTCACAATATATTTGAATCAAGAATATAGCCAGCCAAAATACTCTAAAACTCTAATAAACATACTCTAAAAATTTCGTCAAAATCTTATTTTCAAGCATAGCCCACCAGAATGGAGTTTTCATTTTAATAAACATACAATAAAACCTTTGTTGAAACCTTATTTTCAAGCGTAGCCCGCCAAAATGGAGGAAGTGTTTCAGTAAAGAATGATAGAGAATGGTAAGGAGATGTGTGTGATAGGAGGCATAGGATTCATTATTCTTTATCAATTCCAGCTCTTATCAACAAGGGTTACAATGTTCATGCTACTATTTGTAATCCAGGTATTTAATTGACATATGTTTGCATAATCTCAAATTCCTTCAGATGTTTTTGAACTATCAATGTATCCTATATAGGGTTTAAAAAAATAAATCGGATGCTTTTGAAGTATCAATGTGTCCTATATAGGGTTTAGAATAATTTCTTTTAATTTAAATAAATAAATAAATGATGTATTTTCATGTGATTAGATAATGTGGAGATCTCCTAAATCTTCCCTAGCACATTGTCCTCTTTCACACTGTGTTCATTACTCCAGCTGCTAGGGTTTTGCATTTGACATTTTTCATATCTTCATGATAGTGGCTTTTAAATATATCTCAGTCTTTTCTTTAATCTTTATCATGGTAACCCTTGAGTTCCCTAATCCACCTTCAATATCTTATAAGAATGTTGTCTTAAGCTAGATTGCATAGTATGCATATAGAGATCTCCTAAATCTGCCCTAGCACACTGTGTTCATTACTCCAACTGCTAGGGTTTTGCATTTGACATCTTTAATATCTTCATGATAGTGGATTTTAAATAGATCTCAGTCTTTGCTTTAATCTTTATCATGGTAACCCTTGAGTTCCCTAATCCACCTTCAATCTCTTCTAGCAACGTTGTCTTAAGCTAGACTGCATAATATGCATATAAAGCAAGTCCTTCATACTTGCCATTGTTCCAAACTGCCACTCACTGCCTTGCTTAAAATGTTGCCTCCATAAGCACAATACCATGTTTTAAAATCATGGTTTCCAGTGATTGACCATTAATTTCACTACTTTCATCAAGATACGATAAGATTTTTGTCTTCAAACTTAAGGCATTATGCGAGATAACATTGTGAATTGTTTGTTGTGTACAATTTGTTTTTCTTGCACATTTACTGCTTTGTTAATTGCCTTTAAGATTGGATATTGCACCATCAGCCACAATCTCAAACAACTCACTCTCTATCACTTGAATATTCCTTTCATGAGCATCCTTGTATAAAATCAAACTATGCCCTATAGACTGCCTACTTACTTACTAATATAGGGGACTCATTGTTTCATGATATTTTGAGTTTTATTTAGAAGGGGTTAACATGTGGCATTTTTATGTGCAGGAAGAATAGATTGTGATGTAATATTCGGGTATGGACAGTTCAAGCAAATTTTGATTGCTATCAGTGTCATAACCAGGTTGGATTGTACCTTGAGCTGGTGTGAAACACTTCTGGGTGTTCTCTTTAATCTTGCTCTTTTTTCCCTGGTATGGTTTAAAGGATGGTTTGGATCTCGTCCAAATCTCAATAACCCAATTGGATCTTGGGTATTAGTATGTGTTTAATCAAAATATTCTACCTATGAACAAATGCAAGCATTATTTAATGTTTGGCAACAATTAGAATGGACCTATCTTTTTAAGTTTCTATGTTATGTTAATTATGCTTTAGTTAAGAAATGATGTAACTTTTGTGAACGGACCTGAAGCTTGTTGCTTCCCGTACAAATAGTGAAACCAAGGTCTGATTTTGATCATCATATCATCATCATTTCAATCCATTAGAATAGATACTAGACTATCTCATCCACTTATTCATATCAAAAGAACTCATGTTATGTATGTTTATATTTTGAGCAATATAATGGAGCAGATACATTATAACTCGTAATCCATCTTCAGTGTTCAATTGTTGTGTCTATTTTCATGCTTATTTATTGCTTTGTTGTCTCCAAAGTGGTCTTTTCAAGTTGTTTAAATCTGCAAGATTTATCAGGGCACATTTTTTGTTGATGTTTGGTCCAATTTGAGGTGCAATTGTAAGGATTTGTCTTTTTAATTATACTTTATGACATTTCTATCGATACAAATTGTTACTTTAGAATTATGATATTTCTTTTCTTCTAATGTTTTCAACCCTCATTTTAGGGAAGGGCTCTGAAGATGGTTCCTTCAGATGGAGACTACACTTTTCTACTATAGGTTCCATCTAGAAACACCAGAAGCTCGGGTACAACAAAATTTGAGGTTACCATGTTCTCCTTGATACAAAATGTTGTCCTTCAATCCCTCTTTATAAGCAACATTCACTATTGTGGACTTCATCATTGTACCTTTCATGAATTAGATTTAATTTGTTATGTGGAAACATGTCTCTGTCTTTGCAAGTGATGACTATTGTGTAAGCTTTTAATCTACATGACTACCCCTCATGTTCAATTCTTGTGACTATTATGATGCTTGGGGCTGCTTACTTTTAACCAGGCTATTAATGAAAACTATCTTGGAATCCTTGATGATCAGTTTTGTTAGAATCATGGTTATGTTGATAACTTTCTTGTTTTCCTGGACATCTATGGTATGCAAGTTATTTTAATGCACATGATGATCAAATTATATGTTTATAGATGTATGCACATATTTTGACTAGTGATCCTTCATTGCTCTAACAACACTCTTCTCACTCAAATGCAGGAAACCTAGGAGCAGCAAGGAAGACATCAATTTGGAGGCTTAGACAAGTGGGAAGACTGAAGATGATGCAAAACAAATTAATCAGGATTCGTCATTGAGGCAATGACGGGTCCCCTTTCTCTTTATGTGCATATTTCTCTTTTGTATCTATAAATGTATAGTTTTTCAATTATATGCATTCAAATAGTTAGTTCCACGGCTTGTGTGGAACAACATACATTTGCATTATCAATAAAGACTATATTTTTGAAAGGATTGTGCAATCTTTCCTATATTATATGCATCTGCATAAGCGCAATCTAGTAATGTAATCTTCTGATTTTGTTTATGCACATGAATGTAATGTAGCAGAAATAAAAATGTACCTTACTCTTCATTTGAAAATCACAAAAGCTCTACCTGATTGAGCTATTAACTTTTGTGTCTTCACGAACATATGTTGATACAAAATGAATGGAAGAAGCATCCAAGTAATCCTATTTTTCGCTTCCAACAATTCATCCAAGCAATAATAAAAGGAGGAATTGATGCTTGGCATTTGCAAGGTGTGATTAGGAAAAGTATTGTCTATGCAGGAAACACATTCCACCATTAACTGATTTGACTGTATTTATTAATTAATTGAAAATAAAAAGTGCATTCACTTTTTATTTTCAATTAATTAATAAATACAGTCAAATCAAAAATTTGTTGCCTGCATAGACATTGCCGAAGCAGATACCCTATCGAAATGGGCTCTATCTTTTGCAGAGGTGGAGGAAATGAGAATAAAATATTTTAGTGGAATTCATTTGGAGGAAATTTGTCTATTGTAATTAATGTAGGAAGGAGTTAACGTTAGCAAGTAGAGGAATGTGTTTTAAATTCCTGAAGGACTTGAAGCATTGATGAAGATATTGTTGGCGATGTTGGACGCATGTTTGGCATTAATGGTGAGGGTTGACAATATGATATGTTTTGAAGATGCACAAGGTATTTCGTCTGATGCTTCTCGGTTTGCGGTGGCAAGGAATGTAACAAGTCTATAGTATGAGGTAGTTTGGAAGCTAGCATACCAGAGAAGAAATGGAGGCCAATTTCACTCTACGTTCAACGAGAAAATTGGACCCTTTTGTTGGCTTAAAGAATGGAGGCCAATCATCTCCTTCTCCGTTGGCTAGAAGAATGCATGCTTAATGTTTTGATATGTGATATCAGCTCTCTCTTCTACTCTCATGGTTGAATACCTAAATCCATTATGGTGGGCCTCCAGAGTTCCAGTCATCTTTCTTCCTCTTCCACCAAATGCTGGCCCGATCCACACGTCTACTAGCCTAATTGGCTTTGTTTTTGAAAGCTGAAGTTTCTCCTGAGTCACCAATGTAGCTCTCTCTACCTTTTTAGACTCTTTCATTGCTACAAATCATCTCTAGGATTTAATCATTTATACCACATGGTTGATGTGCTTTGAATCCTTGCATCTAAAGGAAATTTCCTTAAAATTGGCCACCAGTTCAAGTTCATTCTGCTTTCATAATACTTTATATCCATGGAGTTCAGCCATTCCTTGATTCCACCAAACGAAGATTGAGGAATGGTGTACATTTAGAGTACATCCCGCTTGAAGTCTTTGAAAACAATAGCCATATCAAATGCCTTTTTCCCAAGTCCTAATCTCTCAAGGTTAACAATTCTCAATCTCACTAATAGCAATTACTAAGAAAGGTAATTCCACCAACTCTACCAAATAGTTTACCATAGGAACAATAAAAGCAGAGGCTTTGAAAGGAACTCCATGAAAACCAAGCTCTCTAAATGGTATATCAAACTCTAGTTCAAAATATTTTAGATGAGGCTACTCCCATAGCTCTCTTACTCGCTTGACAGATCTTTAAGGAGGAGGAGCAACAGGAGGACGAGGATATGTTTCTGCCTTAGTATTTCATGGATTTGATGGAATTGTGATTGATTTTCGTTGCAGTAGATCGGCAAAGGTTCAATTTTTTTTTAACAACAGATTTTTGTGCTTCAAAACAAGGTCTGCGGTGCTCATCTTGGTTCACAATTTACTTTTGTTTTTTTATTTTCTTTTGTATTATATTGCAATTCCCTCTGTTTGTTTATGGAAAGTGTTTAGTGCATAGGCTAGTCTATTTAAGCCTTGAAAGGCCTTGCATGTATATGTTTTAAATTGATGCTCCTTTTTAAGAATGCTTTAGTAATAGTTGGGGTTTCAATGAAAGCATTTATTTCTAATCTACCATTAAGCTTGCAAGGATTTGTTAAAGAAAGAAAAAATTGTGAGACAAGGTAGTGAAAATGAAATAAGCTCTGTGAGTCTCGATCTCTTGACCTCTAGACACAAATATGTGGTCGAATACTTTTTTTCTAGAAGCTTCAATTTTATGTGATTCTTTTTTGCTTTTTCTTCTTGGGTTTTAGAGGGGCCTGATCTTAATTTTGGTGTTTGAGTATTTTGTGTTTTTATTAGGTTTTTTTTTTGGGGGGTTTTGAATTTATATCCTTGACTGTTGAGAATTTGGGGTTTTGTTTGTGAAGGGTTCATGATTTTTGTGATTGTAAGGGGAGGAGGAGGAGGGAGTTGTAGAAATAAGAAACCTAGACTAATTGTAATGAATTTTTTATTTTTTTTGCAAGAGCAGCTTAAGGTGAGACTGGTGGTCATATAAATGAAGAGAGGAAGGGAGGAGAGCTACATGGGGGGTGCTCAAGTGAAGCACCCTTCTACATCTAGAGGCAATCGTAAGTTCTTGTCCTTATCCTTGTTAATTCAAAGCTAATTGTTTTATCATCATATGTTTTTGAGAACTCCATGAAAATCAAGCTCTCTAAATGGTATATCAAACTCTAGTTCAAAATATTTTAGATGAACTTGCTCCCATAGCTCTCTTACTTGCTTGAAAAATCTTTAATGAGGAGGAGCAGCAGCAGGACAAGGATATGTTTATGCCTTAGTATTTCATGGATTTGATGGAATTGTGATTGATTTTCGTTGCAGTGGATCGGCGAAGGTTCAAATTTTTTTGAACAATGGATTTTTGTGCTTCAAAACAAGGTATATAGTGCTCATCTTGGTTCACAATTTACTTTTATTTTTTATCTTATTTTGTATTATATTGCAATGCCCTCTATTTTTGTGTGGAAAGTGTTTAGTGCAAAGGCTAGTCTATTTAAGCCTTGAAAGGCCTTGCATGTATATGTTTTAAATTGATGCTCCTTTTTAAGAAGGCTTTAGTAATAGTTGGGGTTTCAATGAAAGCATTTATTTTTAATCTACCATTAAGCTTGCAAGGATCTGTTAAAGAAAGAAAAAAAATGCAAGACAAGGTAGTGAAAATGAAATAAGCTCTGTGAGTCTTGATCTCTTGACCTTTGGACACAAATATGTGGTCGAATACTTTTGTTCTAGAGGCATCAATTTTATGTGATTCTTTTTTTCTTTTTCTTCTTGGGTTTTAGAGGGGCCTGATCTTAATTTTGGTGTTTGAGTATTTTGTGTTTTTATTGGGTTTGATTTTTGGGGTTTTGAATTTATATCCATTTTGACTATTGAGAATTTGGGGTTTTGTCTGTGAAGGATTCATGCTTTTTGTGGTTGTAAGGGAAGGAGGAGGAGGGGGTTGTAGAAACAAGAAACCTAGACTAATTGTACTGAATATAATTTTTTTTTTTTGCAAGAGCAGCTTGAGGTGAGACTGGTGGTCATATAAATGAAGAGAGGAAGGGAGGAGAGCTACATGGGGGGTGCTCAAGTGAAGCGCCCTTCTACATCTTGAGGCAACCGTAAGTTCTTGTCCTTATCCTTGTTAATTCAAAGCTAATTTTTTTTATCATTGTATATTTTTGAGAAAATTGTTAAACGAATTTAATCCCTGGTTACTATGTATGCTTGTATTTTACTGGGGAGACTATATCTCTATTTTTTTTTTTGAATGCCTTAAAATGAGTGTGTGCATTATGGATAGCATGATCTTATTTGTGGGATATAATCAGTCTACAGTTTTAGCATCTTTCCTTTTTTACATGTTTTGTGTTTTTGCAGTCCATGATTATGTAATCTAATCTTGTAGATGAGACTGCTCCCATAGCTCTCTTACATGTTTTGTGTTTCTGCAATCCTAACCCCTTCTTGTTGTTCTTCTTCAATTTCATCAGGATCATACATTGACCTTCTTGCCCCTCCTAAAGTTTGGACCGCATCCATTACCTCTACATAAAATTGGACATCCTTGGTCTTCTTGGTTCCCACACCATGATATGGTTATGCAAATGAAAATGAAGCAAAGTAATCATCTTCTTCTTCGTTGGCTGGAAGAATGCATGCTTAATGTTTTGATACATGATATCAACTCTCTCTTCTGCTCTCATGGTTGAATACTGAAATCCATTATGGTGGACCTCCAGAGTTCTAGTCATCTTTCTTCCTCTTCAACCAAATGCTGGTCTGATCCACACGTTTGCCAGCCTAATGAAGAAAAGTAATCATCTCCTTCTCCGCTGGTTGAAAGAATGCATGCTTAATATTTTGATACGTGATATCAGCTCTCTCTTCAGCTCTCATGGTTGAATACTGAAATCCATTATGGTGGGCCTCCAGAGTTTCAGTCATATTTCTTCCTCTTCCACCAAATGTTGGCTCGATCCACACGTTTTCTAGCCTAATGAAGCAAAGTAATCATCTCCTTCTCCACTAGCTGGAAGAATGCATGCTTAATGTTTTGATACGTGATATCAATTCTCTCTTCTGCTCTCATGGTTGAATACTGAAATCCATTATGGTGGGCCTCCAGAGTTCCAGTCATCTTTCTTCCTCTTCCACCAAATGCCAGCCTGATCCACAAGTTTTCCAACCTAATTGGATTTGTTTTTGAAAGCTTAAGTTTCTCCTGACTCACTAGTATTAGCTATAAATTTTTAAAAAAATTAATATGGTATGTGCACTTTGATATGATGTAATATGATTATGGTTTCGTCTCATATGTTGTAATATTAGATAAATAACAGAAAAATAAATTATTGCATGAAATAAATAATAAATTTTCATTTTAAATGGTTTTTTTGTAGAACACGGGTCTTCCAAAAGATCAAGATGATCCTCAACATGATATAGATCCACAAAATATTGGTTCTATTGGTACAGATCACATGGTAGAGGATGATGATGATGCAAATACGGAAGACACCTAGGCCGATGACAATGATGATGATGAGACAGTTGGTGATAGTAACCAGTGACATTCATGATCATATAGACTACATCATGGATCATTGTTGATATATCGTTATGATGACTCTTTTCATGGTTACTATCATATGTATCATTTTCACGGCCTACAGTACTATATTGTTGAGTGTATCATATTGGCATGTATCATTTTTGACACTATATCATTTAGACATGTATCATCTTGACTTGTATCAATTTGAGTTACATAATTTATCAATTTTATTTATATCATTTGTACTTGTATCATTTTCACTTATGTTGATTGAAAGACATGTATCATTTTGACATATTTTTGATGTACTAGCATATTTGACTTTCACTTGTTTTAGTTATATATGATGATGATCTTATTAGTATTGACTTGTCAATTTATATATATTAAAAGTGGTCAATGATTTTTGGATGGATATTTATTAAGTATAATGATTTTAATTTACTGCTCAAGATGGATGTTGTCAAATTCAATTAAATTATAAATATTTGACTCGCTTGTTTTAATTATAGATGATGATCATGTTACAATAATTATATTGTTATTTAATCATATGAGTTAAATAATTAAATTACTTACTCTATAATCATGAGTTATTTAAGAGGCATGATATATTTAACTAATCAAATTGAAATAAAATATATTAAATTAATAAATGGAAACAAAACAAGAAGCATATTTAGAAGCAAAAAAGGAAGCAACAATGGAAGCCAAACTAGAAGCAATCTTGAAATCAAAATTGGAAGCAAAATCAAAAGCAAACCTCGAAGCAAAACTGGAAGCAAAATTGGAAGAAAAACCGGAAGCAAACCTGGAAGCAAAACCGGAAGCAAACATGGAAGCAAAATTGAAAGCAAAACTAGAAGCAAAACTGGAAGCAAACTTGAAAGCAAAACTAGAAGAAAAACCGGAAGCAAAACTGGAAGCAAACCCGGAAGCAAACCCATAAGCAAAACTAGAAGGAAAACCAAAAGCAAAATTGGAAGCAAACTTGGAGGAAAAATTGGAAGCAAAACTGGACGTCAAATTAGAAGCAAAACTAGAAGCAAAAATGGGAGTATACATGGAAGTAAAACCGAAAGCCAAATTGGGTGCCCATTTCGGTGCAATTTTCAACGCTATTACTTGACATAATTTTAGGCGTCAACATTGGTGTTATGATGTCTCGGTGCTAAATACGATGCTAAACATGGTGCTAAATCCAATGCCAAACTGACCATGCATGTTTGCGCTGAGTTGGGCGCTAGCCAAATTGTTCAATTCATGCACTCAAATACACTAAATTTTGGTGTAAAAGTCGGTGCTAATTGCCTGTTGTGTTGTTGTGATAATGAAAGTAAATCATGGCTACTCATTTTTCTTTTTGAAAACTATAAATAGGGGTCCCCTCTCATTTTCAAAGAAAGAGATGAGTTGTTGTAAAGACATGCTACAAAAATTTCAATAGAATTTCATTGTTTTGGTGGATTCTTATGTTTCTCACATGTTTCATGATTCATCTTCTCAAAGTTGATAGATTTAGTTAGCATTTACTTTGTTGTTCTTGGTGTTTCAAGTTACTTTTAGTAGTTTAGTTCATGTTGTCCATTGATGCTGAAGAATGCTATTGTGTTGATGCCTTTCTTATTCATGCTTTTTTCTATTTATTGATGATGAATTGTAGTGTAAAGCTATTCTGAACATTAACTTACTGTTGCACTTAAACTTCATCTTTTATTCATGCTTTATGGTGAATGAACAACTGAAAATCTGCAAACCTTAGAAGATATCACGAGTTTCATAAGACTGTTAGACATTTTGGTTAAGTGGAACTTAGTTTTGGGACGGTTGTCCACTATAGCATCCTCCATTGTCATGGTTCATCATTAGTCATAGGTATAGGAACTCTTCTATCCCTTTTCCCTTTTGACTTTTCTTTGAGAACATAAGTTAAAGCAAGATTTCAGCATCCCTTTAAAGCTAAATCTAATGTTGAATGTGGAGTTTTAGACTATTGTTTTGAATCTGCAGCAAGTGCATCCCATTTCCAGAATTTCTTAAACTCCATTTGAAGATCCAATTCCTTCCAACTTAGTGAACCATAAATTCCCTTTGTGATTACCAACAAATCACATCAATCAACTGAGTTGTTTTTGCAAGTCATGACCTGACACCCGAGAGACCTTGGGATATTTTTTTGCAACTTGTTGTAGGAAGTTGTCTTTCAAGAGAGGTAGTGCACTTGTGTGTTGTCTATGTTGAGAAAGTGAAAAAACACACATCAACAAAGACGTTTAGGTCTCTTTCATGTTGACCCAAAATCTTTTTCTTTTTTCACTCTTTATGTGTCATTCTTCCTATTCTGTGAGTATTTGGGGAATGATGACATTTCTGAGCTCTATAACAAAATTGTAGCAAAGATATACTGACCCCGAATTTGTAGATCCCTTATGCATTTTCATTTTGGGGGAAACCCCTTCCTCTCTTTATCATGATGTAGCTTCATTCGAGAACATATGACTTGGCATGGGGCTTTCTAAATAAGCTCTCATATCTTCTTCATTGGCTACTTTAAAGAAAAAAATCACAGCAATGGTGTAGCAATTTCTTTAAAGTGGGGGCATACATTAGCAACTCTCATGTTCCATTGTGCAATTTTCTTTCTTCGTGCGATGCATACATTTCTTAGTGGTGTCATTGGGTTTGATGTCCTCCGAGAGCATGATATTTATTTTATCCTAGACTTTTCCTCTCTTGGAGACATTAGGCACGATGTTCCCTAAGAAGAGACCTTACATGAACTAAACAAGATCCATTTGAACAAGCCTTACCCACATTTTTTTCATAAGTGTTTATCATAATACAACTTCTTAACCTTGTGAAGCTTGAACCCCTCTTCAAGGCCACCAAGCATAACACACCTTGCTTGTCAATGGAGCCTTTCCCTTGTTCATAGGTTCTTAGCATAACGCAACTTGTTAGGCCTTATGAAGCCCAAAGCCTTAATTGTGTGGCACCCTATCAGAGTTGTCAGAAGGATAACTTTGGTATGGTTAGTACAGTGAGAGCTTGTAGACCTGGCATGACTTTCTCACTAAGCCACTGTCTTGGGGGCTCACCTAGTGGATGACTTGAGGTTCCATTAGCCCAAAGTGAGCGTGCAAATTTTTTGCAGAGTGGACATCGAGTTCTACTTGTGAATGTTCTTGGACAAACAACCGAGACATGTTCAACATTGCATTGGACAGTCAAAGCTTGATCCACTTCTCTTTTCTTCTAGTCTTTGATGTTGTATGATTGAGTATCCTTGTCATTGTTGCATACATATGTGTCTTGAATATCTACTTCGGTGTGAGTTTGACACAGGGTCATCCTCTCACTAAAGTGGGGGCTAAATGTAGTGTAGAAATATGTATCCCTTTACATTTTCATACCTAATTTGAGAATTAAATATTAAAATGAATTAAATGATGCCTTAATTTAGTGTAGTATGTATTTTACATATTCACATTAAGTTTAGGGCCCTATTAATTGAAATGGACTTAATTGTGCCTTATTTTTAGTGTTGTAGAGTGTACCTCTTTACACTTTCACACTTGTTTAGGGATCCCTTAATTAATTGAGGTTAATTTTCTTTAATTGGCCTCTTTAATTCAAATCCAAGCCTAATTAATTACATTTTTCGAAGAGGAAACTTGACATTCATTAATTCTTAAACATAACACTTCTCATTGAGCAATGTGTGTCCTAGGTGAGTAACCTAGGACCCATTCGCCCATGGGCAAATGGGTGAATGGGTCCTCATTTAGACCTAGGACCTAAATTTAAATTATGTTTTTGGTGGTATTTTAATGAATTCAAATCCATATTCACATGTCGGCTTTGTGTTATTTTAATTTTGAGAAATTCATGTTACATACCTATAAATATAAGGCCATTTCACTAAGTTTCATCTAAGACTTTCAAGCAATCTAAGAGTACTCAAGTGAGCATTATTAGAGCATTTTCAAGATCATTTCAAGGTGTTCAAGAGAAAATTTATTGAAGATTTATTGCAGCAATCAAAATCCAATTGTCATGTCAAAGTCTTCTTGCATCATGCATGTTATTGGAGCTAATATGTTGATGTAGATTTCATGATCCATTCAAGCATTAGGGCATTATTTAAAGATCGAGATCCACATCCATTGAAGCCATTTCACGCAAGTTGCAGATCCACATTCCAAGGTTCATTCAAGGGTTTGGTGGGTTGTGACATAAAGTTGTTCATTCATCATTCCTTCCATGCTATTTCATTTCATTACAAGGTTTAACTACCAAAATGGGGTTTGGCAAAGGAAAAACCCCATTCACCATATAAAAAAAAAAATTAGAAAATTAAAAAAAAAAACATTTTTCCCTCTTGATTTGTGTTTGTAGATTTAGGTGAAAGATATCGTGGAGATCTCTTGAAGAGAAAAATTGAAGAAGTTGACAGAGTTACAAAAGTTGTTAAGAAAGTTGTCATCTCACGGAAACTCAATTATAGAATTTATTTTCAACTTTTCGAACCTAAAACCTAAGAAAAATGAGAGAATCAGATCTATTATAGAGGCTCCCAAAAGTTGCAGAAAAAACATAAACCAAAGCCCATTCGTTGTTGGGCGAATGAGTCCCAGATCAGCTTCAGCAAAGCACTTTTGGTGATTAGTACACAACATCTTTCCTCTCTTAGATCTAAGTTGTAGATTGCATTTTGGAGAATGTTTTTAATTTTTAATCTTTCTCCCCAAAGTTTTGTTTAATTAAGACCCCATCCTTGCAAAAAAAGGAAATTTGCAAATTCACACTTTGACTTGACTCACCTCAATGTTGATAGTCATTTCATTGTGTGGATCTCATTTCCTAATGAATTAAGGAAGATAGGTCCATCACAACCCTATTTCCCTTCATTTCTATTGGTGAACCTATTTTCTTTCATTTCAAAAATCAATTTGTATTTCTTCATCTTCTTATATATTGTAATTTTTGGGTCTTATTTGGGTTGGTTGTTGGGTTCAAGGACATGAAGACAACTAATAGTCTAAGCTTTGCAAGGTAGATGCATGTAAATTAGGATATTCTAAATTGTGACTTGCTTTACCATTGTTATTATTAGTTTTAGGCTAACTTTGTTCCTGCAAGATAAGGTATTGGTCCCTGACAGTTGCATCTAACCTAACACCTCAATTTTATAAATAATGAACATCCATAGGAAGGTACAAATTATTTGAGTATTCTTGTCTTCATGGATTTTAATGAATCAAATGATAGGCCTAAATTCTTGTTCATTTATCACCCCTTTTCCTATTTGATATGAAGATAAATCAATATGTGTAAGTTATTTTTTCACAATGCTAGAAAAGGTATAAAGGATCATCCTTGCACTGAATAAATATAAATCCTTTACTTAAAAATATATGAATGTGTCAATTATCCATATATCTAGGGTTTTTAGCTACAAACTTGTATGAAACCAACATGATCTAAGTTAGTGATAAAAAAATTAGGCTTATGTATTATTTTAGTTGAACTTGGTTTTATTTTTATAGCAATGTTTGTCAAAGATATTTATTATTCATTAAGACCCTCAATAGGATTACCCTCTTGAGCCTTATGGAGCTCAAAGTGTATAATATAGGATCCAATCTTGTCTAATTGGCTTTTTCTTGTCCTTGGTTCAATCACATGGTTGTCATTTTAGTCAAATTGGCTTCATCCTTTGTCTAGGTGTTGAGTCATCCTTTAAAATTGAGGGTAGCAAGAAAAAGAACCAATGATCACAATATTATGTTGTAAAAATAAGACAACAAGAGGCAAGGCCTTGGTACCATGGGAGGAAAAATATTAAGGAAAGGATCAAAATGCACCTAAAAACACATTAGGAGATATAGACACCAAAGAGAGTTCAAAACATAATACAAAATTATAAGGTATGTAATATCTACCTTTACACAAGTTTTATTGTTTTATTATAATGAAATAATAACAAAATCTTTATTAGAAAGCATTTATTTTAACCTATCAAATTCTTTTTATTGTTGGAAAATTAGGATTTTATCCTTGGAAAGAGTCAATACGTAGAGTATCTTCTATTTTTTGTACAATCCAACTCTTGATCTTGCTCCATTATCTATAGGGATACTTTACCCTTCACTAGGCATTGATTAATAAGGATTCTAGAAAGTTGGAGAGGGATTTATCCTCTTTTTATGTTGATTTGATGATGATATGGACTCCCTTGAATTGATGGTTCTTGCTCAAAGATATGAATATCTTTAGAGATATCCTCAAATGTACTTGACTATGTTAAGTTGTAGATTCTTTCAAAAGCTTGATCTTCTCTAAAGATGGTAGAAGGTGGTACTTCAATTTGGTACCTTATGCTTCTCTAAATTGGAGTGGCATTCCTCTTAATTACATTTAATTCTCCAGTTTCCTCCTATTTGAGAAATAAAGTGCAAATGCCTCACTATCTCCTCTAGTGTATTTTCTAGTGTGAGTATCTCTTCCCTACCTTTAGTTTGTTTTTCAAAAGGTTACCCTTCTAGCAGTGGTTGCTTTGGAGTAGAGCTTGTGGTTGTTGTTGATGATTCCAATATATTATTTATTTATTTTGTTTTCCTTCTAATTTTTTTGCCATTTTTCTTCCCCATTTGGCTTCTACAAGAGTGGTTTTTAGAAATAGTTGAATGAGGCCACAATGTGTTGACCATAATGATGTGCTGAGAGGGGGGTGAATCAACATACATTAAAACTTAATTATTCCATTTGCAAATTAACAACACATCACAATACCTAAAAAGAACATAAGAGAATGCATGCATCACATATAGACACCAAGATTTTTTACATGGAAAACCCAATGAGGGAAAAACCATGGAGAGGATTAAGACACAATATATGTAGCTCACTGCTGACAAGTATTGCAATATGTTAAGGCTCACTACCTATGGACTTGCAAACTAAGGTATACAACCTTAGAGAAAGATACAATGGACCCAATAAGACTCAATGTCTTAGAGTAGGATACATGAAAAATTAGAATAATAAAATTGGTTATGAATTGCTTTGAAGAAGCATATAACACATGTTGAAGTTGTAGTCACTATTTTGTACAATTTTCCCTTCACATTGATTTTGGACACTTCATCTTTTTCATTCTACTCTATATTTCTTTGTTATCAATCATCATCTTCACAAATGAATTTGATCTTCTATATATATCCTCCATAACAACTCAAAACCTTTATTATGTCGACTCCAAGATGACCTTGAAAAAGAACTCTTGAAATATCATTGACCGATTCCAGTTATGTATAATATTTGCAAGAGAGACAAATGTGGATAAGCACACGATATCATAGGATCCAAACACATTATATCACATTCTCCAAAAGAAAATGAACTAATCAGGAACAATCATCGATGACAGAGACAAGTCTGTCGACCCAAATAATTAAAAAATCCATCTGTCCACCTTTGTACTCCCGAGGAGAGACCAAAATTATTATGCATACCAAGAATAAATCATTACAACTTATGCACAATATCTCCTCAATCTTCTCTTGCAGAAATTGATCATTATATGCTAGCGCAAAAGGAGAAACCCACCGAATATAGAGGAATAGAGCAACCCAAACAAATTGTAGCTAACTTTCATCCAAAAAATGAACTTGTAGACCACTACATTACTTGATACTACTGAGTAGTATGATTTTATCATTACAAAACATATTTACAAAACTGCAAGATCATTCCTTCACTTCCGAAGGAATGTGAAGCATTCTAGTAAGCCTTCATTGGCACAATACTCTACCAGAACTCAGACCAAAACACTGTTACATGTAACTTTCACTTTAGAAGGTGTGATGACTTGATTTCTTGGAAATAGAGCCTCCATAACTTGACCAACATATCATCTGAATCACAATACATAATCTTACACAACAAAAAGATGCAAACCAAAAAACCATGACTCTTCCTTAGAGTCTCCACTATAAATGCTTTAGTAAATTTTTGCACCTTGTTTCTATGTATTTAGGACTCTTTGCAAGTGAACATCACCTGAGTCCCAACACCATCCAACCAGTGTTCCTTTTTCCATGTAAGCATATTAGTCACAATATAAATATTAAATAATTGCTCCTAGACCTACGAATTTGTGAGGGCTACAACAACACCTAGTAGCATAGTCCTTACAAGTAAGATGGTGTGAAGAATTTTTAATGAACCAAACTACTTATTAAATATTTACACTGAAGAATTCATTTTCAACCCCAATCTCCACTAAGATTCTTATGAGGCTTCAAGTTTTGTGCTTAAATGCTATAATGACACTCTTATAAATACTTTGGGTTTCACCATTCTCTCCACCCAATTTGGATTGAAGGAGATACTCAATTTATGTCATGTCATTCCCAACTCTGACCAATTTTAATTTATTCGTGGACACCCTTGGTTCACACAAGCCCAATTTATGCCCTTATTTATTTTCCAATGTGTCAAATTTATTTATGGTGATGGTTTGGTGACCATATTATGTCATGAGTACTCACCCTCTCTGAGATTGATAACTTTACCATTAATTTATTTGTCAATAAACCCATACGATTATAAATGAACATTAGGATACTCTCTTTAAGCTCTAAAAATTCTTCAAAGAACAATAATAATATATTCATAAGATCAATCCATCTCTTACTCTTCCTCCTCTAGAGCCACTCACTGTCCAAACATGGAGGAAAAAATTATGGGGCAACATTGAGGACATTGCTCCTTTGTTCCACTTTTTCTCTCTTTTCCTATCTTATAATTACACTATGTTCCTTCCTACCATAACTACCCTCATACATATACCTCTTCCTTTTTCCTAAAATTGATTGCCTCTTATCACATCCAATCAATTTAAGGTTGGAATATACTCTCCTACACGTTATAGACAACCAAAAGCACATGCAATGGCTAAACCAACACTTCATGTATCCTACACCCCATACCATTAGTTAAAATGGTTCTCCACAATCCCTACACCATATTTTCATTGTGTTAGTTCCTTCACAATCATATCCCATCTCCTTTGTATAAACTCTTTCATAGCCCCATTCTATACTATCTATCTCTCATTTAAATGATCCTTCATGGGTTTAACATTCTCTCACACATCTATTGATGCTAGACTGATTTCAATTCCATGAGAGAATTTCCCTCTCCCAGTTCAACAAAATTTAAGTAGAAACAATGGTAGAAAGTCTGAAACTTATTCTTATAAATATGTTCACATGTTGAACACTAATTTCTCTTCTTGTATGTGTTGTAGATTTAGAGATGAAACTCAAGTAGAAGATAGATACAACAAGTTAGTGGAGTTCTTTAGTATCCTTTTCTACATCCCCTTTTCTCAAGTATTATAAAAGTAATTTTATTTACTTTAGCATACTTGATTTTTTGTAATACACATGTACATTAATGTGGGAGAAAGATGTATAATTCTCTTTTTCTCAATTGTTTTACACTTATTTGAGTGCCCACTTAAATAGACATTTAACTTTGAGTATGTTGACCCTCTTAAAGCACTATTGACCCCAAAAAAACCCCCTCTTCTTAGACATGACCCTTCTCATACTTAGATCTGTGTTCCATCCTTATTTCACATAATCTTGCTACCTCAAACACATGTACCATGCTAGTGACAAGTTGGTCACTACCATGCATGATTATGTCTTGCATGTTTAAGTTTATATTTTCCTTCTTAAACGCTTTCTTCCCCCTAAAACTAATGCACGCCTAATGGTCAAATGAGCCTTATACACATTTATTTAAGGGACTTACCTAAAATGGAAATGATGTATCTTTTAATACCTACACCAACTCACACACTTTCCTTTATTTTGATATCTAGGGTATTCTGCATTGCTATTGCACACATATGACCTATAGTGTCACAACTCTATTCAACCACTATATGACCACATACAACTCTTCAACTATATAATGTTGAAACACACTACTGGAGGTTTGACCAAGGAAGCTCCTAAATGTGCCATAAGCACCCCTTCTCCCCAATTTTTCGCATCTAAAATGTACTACAATACTTGGTATAGGTGTTGATAGCCATAACATATTCATGCCACTAAGCATAGATGCCACAACTACAAGAGTATGATGGGTCACCAACACATTGGCTTAGACACTACCACATCTCAAAGGTCATAGACATGTCACAAGTTCATATCTACATACATTGTTGTGCACACTCATTTTCTAACATAGTTTGTCATAGAAACAAAAAATCATTCTACAATTGTCCAAACCCTCTTGTGTCGCCTTCTCAATCATCTACAACTTCAACCTCAAAAAACAAACAAACAATCTTCTTCTAATTCTATCTTCTTTCTTTTTTTAATATTAATAAAATCTCAATTTTCATTCCTAATTACTTAATTGAATCTGAAACATAATCTCATATATATATATATAAAAAAATTACCATCTACAAAATGTCCTAATTAAATATCCGAACCTTTTTATTTTGGGATAATTTTACATATATTCCAATTTTTTTAAAGGACCTTTGTTTTTATGGTATAATACTGCCTCAAAAAATTGGGGTAATTAAAAAAGTATCCGCTGACACTTTTTCGTTAAAGATTCAAAATCACACCCTAAAAATGTCGAAGAGAAGAATTCCAGAAGATAAAGAAACTGTCATTCTTTTTAGCTTCTAATCTCATAAATTATATTAAATCTCCTGGATATTTTTAAAATAATAATATTTCTTGGTACAAAAACCAATCTGATGCAAAAATCTTCACCATTTGTGGATCAAGCCTCGTATAGATAGTCGTCCACGTAGGTTACTTGGTTTCAAACCGCTAGCGTGAATTTTCCTTTGATACCCTACAATCTGTTCTATGGTACACCTTATCTATTGACGATTCTCATTCACTTGAAACTGGAATTGCCAGTCTCACTTATCTATATATCGATATATAACAACGACATATATTCAATGTTTATAGTTCGTCAAAATCAGTGTGGGGTGTTGGTGAGTTGGGTCCCTCGAGGTTCGTGGAATTGACACTACAGATTTATAACCATCCATCTTCCCACAATATTACCAACCTCAACACTCCACAAGATTACCAACCTCCTACGCTGAGTTCTTCATCGGAAAGTCAAGCCCCATCCTCTCTACCCGTCTCCAGCTGCCACCAATTCCACATTTCTTTCACAGAATCTCTCAATAGCCCTTAACACTATTCAATTGCAATCCCATATTAACAATACATACCCTTAAAATACCCACTAGGTGCCCTTATCTTTTGAGGCACACCCGCATTGTTTTGGGTCATCTCCCAATTAATAGGTCCCTTCCCCAGAAGGCCAATCACACGTGTCTTACACGAAGAATTCGGTGGAGGAGTTACAGCCAAAATTTGGAGGTGTTTTGCTCCTCCTGCTGGATTGATGAATAAGCAAAATTCCTATAGTTTTTTAAGCAGTACCCAATTTCGTCCCACCATTTTTTGCAAAAATCAACAATTTTTAAGTTCAAAATATTGGTTTAGTAGGAGCCTAGAATTGAAGCGTGGATTGATAGAGAAACTTCTTTTGGTCCAACTGGCTGCCCAAATCGGGGTTGTTGGACGTCTGTTTCCATTCCTACAAGGTCCTGGGAGGGTATTTTGTGTGTATATCACTTTTTATCTTGTGTTTTGGAGGTCCTTAGGACTGCCTAACTACTTATTTTGTTGTAGGCTGTTCTGGATTTTCCTTATTGATCCCTTTTGAGGTCAATAGGTCTCTGCAACTTTAATGAGTCTTGCCAGCATGGAACTGGGGAAAATGAAGCTGGGTACTTCATGGAAGTTGCAGTCCTATCCTTATTGCCCTTCTCAGGATGCTGCAACAGGGAAATTATCAGTGCAGTTTGCTGGGCACAGGAAAGGAAATCAGAAGCCACAGACATGTTATAATCTGCAGCTGGTGGTGGCTCCTGTTAAAAAGACAGTCTCAAAGGATGTTAGATTGTCCTCATTTCAGCCCCTCTCGTGCACTTTTCATGGAGGATATGCTGGTAAGCTCTTTCACATTAAAAAAAGATGATAGTACTCTATCCAAAATTTTGTGGATTGGAATGGGTTTAAGAATAGTAGATTTTGCAACAGGGATTTGGCTTGCCTTTTATCATAGTGACATTGCTTGAATTAAGAAATGTGGCAGAGATTGGCGTATATCTAATTTTGTTTTCTTTATTTGCGTCTGTCACATGTCGGATATAATATATATAAATAAAAAGGATGAAATTGATCTGTGCATCTGTTTCAAAAGAGTAATGAGGATCTAAATTTATCAGAATAGATGGCAACATATAGAAAGACATTTCAGTGTAAATGATAATGCCAACCTCCAGGAAGAAAGAATAACCAACATAGCTCAATGAGACTCAAACGACAAAGAGTTACATAGCTAATCAAGAATGCCTACAACCAAATGTGAAGTATCTAAAATTAACGCTGGGAAGCAATGAAACCAAATAAGAGGAGGGATGGACCACAATGGTTAATACAAAGATAAGTCGGTATTTACTGAGATAAGTCAGTATGTAAAGGCCAATATAGATTCTGATGGTGTCCTTAGGTTAATGGCCTGAGCTAAGATGGCTTGTCCAGACAATCATAGGGGAAAGCAGGAGTGATTGGATTGCTTTTAGACATCAGATTTATTTGTCAGCGGAAAATTGAAAGCTTGAGAACTTTCTCCTTGAGTTGATGTCTTAGATTAGATTTCATGTAGTAATGTTTCTTTGCATCAATTCTTATTGCAGTTCTATCACCATAAGGTTTAAGTATTTGAGTTCATAATGTTGTTCATTTTTCACTACACTCAATACGGTTTTTCCCCCAAACATTTTGTATTACATTATGGGTTCAAAGCAGTCTTCTTTTTTCATTGCATGTCACCTGTTAATTTTTCCCTAAAATTGTGCTTTTATTATTCTATTTTTTAGGAGTTTTCATTTTCTTGTCTAGATTTTGGGATTGCATCTTTTACTTGCTGCGGAGAAATCCATTGAATTAGGTGCTTCTGTCTTTACAGCATAGCTATTTGGCGTGTTTCTGGAAGCTAGTGACATCAACGAAGACCTTTCGGTACTAGTTTTTTGGACATAATGATATTTTTCCTTTTGGTACCTAGCAGAGTAGTTATCAGGTTTACTTTTATTAAACCACGTGCATTTCTTAAGGTTCAAAGCAAGGGTCACACGTAACCCAGGGCTCAAAATCTATGTTTTCATTAGTTGCTTATGTGTATTAAGAGCTGAGATTTTGATGCCTTTGATCTTCACATAACTTGTGTTTTTCATCTATGCTAGGTGCTTAAGTGGGCATGCGATCCTCATAGATTCTTGATCAAAACAGTATAGGTTATTGGATATGTACTTTTTGCATTTCAGGTGTTCTGATTATGAGCAAACAGTTTACTCAGTTTCTTCCTACTTGCATGATCTATCATTTCTGTTTTTTTTCTTTGATCAGTGCTACCTTTATTCCATTTTCTCAAGAACCTTTTATATATGTGAAGAAGTTTTATTAGGAAGGAATATATGGTGTTATACCAGTCAGTTTTCTGTTCAAAATTGAGAATATTTTGTATTTTTAATTGAAATGTACTTCATTTTACTTCAAAAACATTCAAAGTTTAGTTTAGTGTTTTTTTTGGAAATTTTAAATAGTTTTTAATGTGTTATTTTTGAGATAGTATGTATAACGGCTAAGTTTTAGTTGTTACTTTTTATAACATTCAGGGTCATTGTTCAATTTCTGATGCCCAATCATAGTCTTTAACCATCAGAAGGTTCAAACTCAAAGTATATGTAATTTAAAAGACATATTTGGGAGCTTTGGTTTCAATAATTTTTTAAAAATTGGAAGTTTGGTACATTGTTAGATGTGCTACTACATGTTATATTTAATCCAATACATCATGTACCGTCTTATTATTTCTACTATTTATTTTACAATATCTGTGTATGGTAAACAGTATCTGAAGCAGAAATAGATAACTTCGGCAGTTGGGATGAAGAGGCATTAGTACTGAAGGTGAGGTTTCATGCATTGACAAATTCTCGTGTGTAAATCAGGAGTCTACTAATACATGTAGTGAAATTTTTGATATTCACATTGAATTGCTTCTAGTTTTATACGATCATGCAGTTTTTTTTATCTATCACGAGTGCTGTCATTGATTGAGAACCTGTGACCATTTTAAGCTGCATGTGTTTAATTTAGATTCCTGATAAGAGATTTTTGATGCAGAAAAAGGCAGAAGTGCTTATTCCAGCATTAAAAGGAAGATGTATATTTCTTGTGGGTGAGTGGTGAATACCACATTTTGAAAAAACATTTATAAAACAGTAATACAAAATAGCTAGAGCAATAGAGTGCAGAACCTGCTTCTGTGAACAGGTTTTGACAAACAAAATATCTCTAATTGCAGGAATGATGGGTAGTGGAAAGACAACTGTTGGAAAGATTTTATCAGAATCCTTAGGATATTACTTTTTTGATAGGTTGGTTTCCAAGGGACTTTTGCTGTTGTATACACTTTTACTCTTCTGACGATCTCCTTTTAAAAAGCTTCTGTTTCCTGCATGTGATTATTATCAATTTTCTGTTATGAACAGTGACAGGCTGGTAGAGGAGGCTGCAGGTGGTGCATCTGTGGCCCAGATTTTTAAAGATCGCAATGAACAGGGCTTCCGAGATTCTGAGGTAAGAGTTTGGGTTTATCCTCTTTCTTAGAGTACCTTCCTTTGCATTGTTTATGGCTATGGGTTTTGGAGGTGCTGTACTATACTTATGCTCCTTGTTTGTTACTCTAGTGGCTATTTAAGTTTTCACCAGTATATATTTTCTGAAGATCCTTAACTTCTTTGCTCAAGGTTAAACTACTCTGCACCTGCAGACAATTAAATATGCCACAAAAACAATAGTGCTCTTTATCTTGGATTTGAAACTAAATGTTTGTCTTGATAGAAACAAAGAAACTTTTTGTTTTCTCTGCTTGCTTTTTGGTTGTAGGTATCCATATATCTGAAATCTAGCAATTTGAACTGGCAAGAATGTACAAGTTATACTAATGAACTAATTTGATCAACTGATTTGCTACAGAGTGAAGTACTGAAACAATTATCTACCATGTATCGTCTAGTTGTTGCTACTGGAGGTGGTGCTGTAGTTCGTCCTCAAAATTGGTAAGTTCTATGTAGTGAATTATGCTGACAATCTTCATATTCAGCACCATATTCAGTACTTCTATTGCTATTTCTTATAATGGAATTAGTGTATGACTAGTTTTCATTTGTTTTAACATTTTGTTCAAAATTCAAAGGGGCTATATGAAGCAAGGAATTACCGTTTGGTTGGATGTGCCACTGGAGGCACTGGCTGAGCGAGTTGTAGCTGTAGGAACACAATCTCGACCCCTTTTAGGTCAATCATCTGGCAATGGTTATTCTGAGGTTCATTTTCTTCATTTTACCTATATGTGTCACCATAGTTGTCATCTTTTACTGTTAAAATTAATGTTAATTTAAATGCATTTAAAATTTATGATTTCTGTTTGTTTATATTGCATTTCCTATAACATGTATACTAGTCAGCAAGTAAGCACAATTCCCTGGTTTCAAAGTTAACATGATTAATAGTTGACTGTAAATTGGCTTCTAAGGATGGTTTGTCCCAATTCTGACTGATTGATTAATTTGAAATGTGGGAATTGATGAAACAATTTGAGCTTTGGGAAAAAATAATTTTTTAAAAAGGAACTGTTAGTGGATTAAAAAAAGATAACAGCCATTGATATCTTTAAGGCTGTATATAAGTAAATGTAAAATGGTTCTCAAACAGGTAAAGGTTTATTGCTTGAAGCAATCTAAAGTTATATTTGGGAACAAAATCAACTATTCTTTCAATTAAAATATGTACAAATGCAAAATCTGTCCTGAACCAAATGCTGTCTAATATCGGAAATGCTGACTGATGTTTAAACAGAAAAATAGCTTTTCCACAGAGTTTCATGTGCACAGAGAAAGATACAATGAAGGTTTTCCAACAGTAAGAAAATATGCCAGAGATTTGGAAATAGGTCCACAATCAAACCTTTAGAAACTGTAAGCTTCAATCTCATGCACACAGAGGGGACTGATTGTAAACTCATCTTTCAATACATGTGTGCATATTCATGTTTGTATTTTGCTAATATGGCCTAGATTGAATGAGACCCGTACAAATATACTTATAAGTAAAATCTCTCTCTCTCTCTCTCTCTCTCTCTCTCTATATATATATATATATATATATTTGAGGATAGACAACAAAGCTTTCATTAATTCAATATTTGCAGATTACAATTTCAATATGGAGTCATTTCCATTTTACCAGATCACACATAGCACAGGTAAATAGCATACTTTAGAGTCTTAGACCTTCATCTTACAGACTTTTTTAAACTCAGATTTTAACACCCTACGAACTCTAAAGCCTTCAACTCCTAATGCCAACTCTTCTTGGATCTCCTTTATTACAAGACGATAAATTAAGATAAATGGAAGGGAAAAAACTGCTAAATCAATGGCCTCAGAATAAGGGAACATAAAGCCAAACAAGATATGTACATGATTCTAATTAAGCTTTATTGGTGGTGGAGGATCCTCTTTCTCTTCTGCACTGACTATCCTAGGTCCTTCCTTTTTTCAACACTAGCGACAAATGCTAGTGGTCTTCATCAGAATCATGCCAATGGAATTCAAATATGACATGATGGAATATGCCTGCCAAAATTTGGTCCCTTTCAAATCTTTGTGCTATCCTTGCATGCTTGATGGTGACACGGGAATCTTTGATCATGACTCAAGCCTCGCAATCCCAATCAAGTGGGTAAACCTCTATGCTGTGCAAGTTGTAATGCTTTGGATCCAAAAATAATCTGTCAATCTGTTAATATTTTTATAAGGAAATCCTGGTTTAATTAAATTGAGGAAATCAACCATTTCTTTATCTAATACAGCTCCATATGCATCTGCATAATTTTCAAATGGAAACCTACCAAAATAAGAACTATTTAGTAATTTACTACTCTGATTGAGCAGAGAATTATAATCTTTGATCTATGTTTAGGTAACCACCGGCCTGATGGTAAGTGTGATCACAAAACCAAATGAGAAAGCATTTCTGAGATGATTTGTGCATCCAAAAGGTCCAGAGCATCCATAATATAGAAATGATGTCTTTCTATATTATATTCCCAAGTATCCCTTGTTAGTTTTTTAACCATTTTGATCCACCTATTAACATACCTATTGGTTAATAGAATAACTAGAATCTCACTTGGCAAATAAGGTGGGTCTGTGGGATCTATTGTGATGACTACAATAATTTTGAGATCTCTAGTTAAAGCATCAGCAAGATCAACAAGGGAATTATTTTCCCTTTTAACCCATTGTATATTAAAGTTATAACTCTGGAACTCAAAATACCATCTAGCAATTCTCCCTTGGGCTAAATCTATGTTTGTTTTTTTCCTTTAACAAATTGCTTATTGGCTAACTATTTGTTTTGATTGCAAAATGTTTGTGCTTGAGGAATATTTTAAGATTTTCAATTCCTCTTTTAACAACCAAAATCTCCTTCTTATATATGTGTTAGTTCTTTTTACTTCGTGAAAATGTAGCAAACTCGTATCCACAAATTCCGCTTTTCCATCTAGTAATAGAAATCTGGAAAAAAACCCAATTAATCCCGATTTTTTAAAAATCTGCAGGTTGGACGATTTTTTCCCCGATTTTTTGAAAAAATCTTTGACCTTTTGGTCAACGATTTTTTCCCATTTCAAACTGCAAAATTGCCAAAAAAATGCGAATAAAATCACGCTGATTTTTGCGCAAAAAAACCATGAGACCATAGCTTCTTGTTTACTATTATGCTTTGATAGATTTTTTCCAAGCATCCATAGCTTGTTCGAAAGCACTTGTTTTAGGCTTTTAGCCATAGCAGCAAGGCAGTGAACTGTTTGATAAAATGCTTTGGTAGACATGTTTGAAAAATGTGGTAGCATAGACAAGGCAGTGAACTGGTTGAAAAATTGCCTCAAAGAAATGTGGTTGCTATTGATTGTCATGGCATTCCATCATCATGAGACCACATTTTTTTGAGGTAATTTTTGATCCAGACAATGAGTGGATTGCTGGTGATGAATTTCTTGAGGTTGAGGATTTTGAGATCCTAGTGGAGTCCAACTTTGATACTCATTTGACTGAACAACTTAGGAGAGGCAAAGCCTCAAGAGTTTCATCATCAGGACCTGCATCCCTCTAGCATAGCTTTGTTTATAGTAGCAACTAGCAAGAGTCATTGGCTACTTTTTATTTTTTGAAACTTTGTACCCAGTTTATAGGTTAACTTTGTACAAACTATATTGTAATTGAAATTTTGTCATCTGTCAGTTATGCATTGTGAAATAATGCTTTGAAAGATGTGGAATGCAATGTAATCAGCGATATGAATATAAACAACAAAATCTATTTTCTATGATTCATTAGTTAAACTCTCTATTTTATTTGCTCTCTATAACTCTATTGCTATGGAAATGCCTTTCAATTAAAAAATAAAAACAGTTTTTGTCTCTTATTCTACAATTTTTTAATTTTTTTAAAATCCATTTTTTTCCCAATTTTTTCAAAAAATCTTGGACTTTTGGTTTGCCGATTTTTTCCCCAAAAGACTTTTGTTGCTATTGAAGCATCTGTGTTGAGGACTAAAGAAATTCCCCACTTGTGGCATTTGCAGTGTTGGAAGTTGGAGATATTTTTGCTTATATATCTCTTTCAACTTATGTCAACTTCTTATCCTATGCCGGACTATTTTTCTTTAAGTGTCTTTGGAAGTGAGTTGTTTCTCTAACGAGATCTTCTAAGCTAGAAGCCTTTTTTGGGGAAAATCAAAATTAATCCTAATAAATGTACGGTTATTTACAAAGTGCATTCTTGATACTGTCCCTGCAAGCTGCTTAGGCTTATCTGCTTCTAAAAGTATCTGTTTGAGGATAGATGTTCTTTTGTGTAAGTGATTCAAGCTCTTCTTTTGGTCTAAGGCTAATCTTTTAGTAACTTCAGTTTCTTAAATCTTTTGAGATATCAATTGATGAGAAGTGCTTACCTTTTTTTTCTTTTTCCGATTCATATTCTTTGTCTGGACTTTCCCCTTCTACCTCTGAGCTTTGTTTGGTGCTTTCTCCTAGCTAATCATGGGAAAATTGCTTCTTGTGCTTTTTTTGTATTTTTTCTTTGTACCCAGGGTCAGGTTTCTTGGCTGATGTTTTTTTGTACCATTTGAGCTTTTTCATTGTCTTTTCTTTTTGCTTCTTAAGTTCTGAAAGTTCTTCTGTCTATTTCTTTCTCGCTGCCTTCATTTCATCCTTGGACGTTGCTTATCTATAGACATCTCTATTTTTGTTCAGCAGAAGTTATGAGTTAATAGATTTAAGCTTCTTTTTTTAAGGTACTTTTGATGATGTTATCATCGTCATTTTTGGCATCTGATGATTCTTTATTTTTCTGCTTCGGCATTCTTTCTCTAGCCAACTTGTCTCTAATCATTCTGTATTTTTCAATTGGAATTCCAACTAGCTCAAAATAATGATCTTGTGGGGCTTGCAAAGCTTCTTCCATGGGTAAACTGTAAGACATCCCACCACACTTGTGCTTCAAAGAAGGCTTTGGCAGGAAAAGTCTGATTCTTGGCAGGGCAGTATGTGGCATGGTAAAGTGTTTATATATGTGTATGTACATACCTTCATTATTAACATAGCCTAAATTCAATGAGACTCATAAAAATTTACTTGTGTTATATATATATATGTGTGTGTGTGTGTGTGTGTGTGTGTGTGTGTGTGTATTATATACATACATATATATGTGTATATACATATATATAGTATGTATATGTATGTATGTATATTGTTGAGTAAATGTGTCTCAACCTTGCAATTAGATACATAAAGTACTGTTGATACGTCCACGACACGGGGGCATAAGAGGGTTCCCCCCTGCGAGGGGTCCGGGGGCAGCACCCCCGAAAGGAAAATTTTATTTATATTTTATTATTATAAATCTGGACCTTCATCATTATGTCTCATATCTAACAACTGATTATTTTATTGGCTTGACTTGCCCTAAAAGACAACCCTATTTTATGAGGGTATTGTATTACGGTTGTGTATTGTGATGTATTTTGAAAGTCTGATAGCGGTCGTGTTGCCTCTGGATCTCTGATTGGTGATACTCCTGTGAAAAGCTTGCTCTGCAAGTATATTGTAATCTTTGTGATTTTTGAATAATATATTGGGCAGCTTTTGGAGTGTGGAGTTTTTCTTCCGAAAGGGTTTTCTCCACGTAAATCATTGTGTTGTGGTATGCATGATATTTATGTCTATTTCTATTTAAGTTTTTGTAATTGTTAAAGATCTGTAAAAGTTTTGCATTATTCTCCTCTCAAGATTAGTGTAGGAAGTTGTTCAACTATCTTAGCTTCCTTACATATATATATATATATACAACACTTTTTCAAAAAATCCCCAAATATGAAACAACATGGATAAATCCGTAATTAATACACACACATAGATGTATAAAGTTTGCTGCTTCTGCAAAAGCTTGGGGAACCTCTTGCAGTGAGTGATCTGAAGAAAAATGACTAGGGGTAGGGATTCCCCCCTCATTTAAAGAATTTTGTATATCCAAAGTGGGTTTGGAAGAGGGGTTAGTCCCAGAGTTTGGGGGACGTATATCCTGATCCACCATATTAATGTCCAGCTCTCCAGTATTTGAAAAATTTCTGTTGAAATTTGATAGGCATTATTGTACCAAAATTCTGTAAGGCAGCTATTTAATCAAAGAAAAATGTTGGTAGAATATACATCCCTTGAGAATCCCGTTTGCTGCCATTGTTTGAACTTTGATCATCACTTTGAGGAAGGTTGCTTGGCACTTTGAAATGCATTCCACCAAAATTTGTTTGTGCGCATTATGTTATTAATATTACACTTGGGAAAATGTTGATTTTTAGATACCTCTTTTATCAAGAGATCAAATACCTTTCTTTCTGTAGAAGAAGATTCCAAAGCCATGAAATGTGCATATTTGGTTAAGTGATCCATCACCAAAAAAATATATTACATCTCCCTAAAATCCATGAATATGCTGTCCCATTTGCCTAGAGCTGTTGGAGGTATTCATAGTGCTTGGAGCAACCCCAAAATTCAGTGTTTCCTGCTTATTCTTTGGCATTGGCCACTGTTTGCAAACAAGCCTCCCAGTAATCCACTCAACTCTCGACAAAACATTCTCCCAACCTTCATGTAGGTGTTCTTTTTCATTCCTATTCAGTTTTTTGCTGAATATACCATTGGCCACTGGCATTGCACCAGGACAATCCAATACCCATATTTGTCATGTGCCAAGGTAAATAGTTGTAATGTATGTAAACAAGGAATGGAATGGTTGCCATTACATGCATCATTTTATGAAGCACTATTTGGCTGCCTTGCCACAGTGAAAAGGATTATAATTTATTCTTCAACATTCAGTTAGCATTGTATTTTGGTCGAGTAGACAGTCACATATCTGGGGTAAAGGCGGGCTAACCCAAGGAATCTGTTTCATGCTTGAGAATTCTATGCCTAAGCTAGCCTTTCATAGAGTGTGTTTTCCTTGGGTCTGCATTTACTCCAGAAGAAGAGATGAGATGTCCAATTAATTCAACTCTCGTTTCTCAAAATTGCAATTGGATGACTTTACAAACAGTTTATTTACCTGTACTAAAATTGAAGACTATAATGCTCTAAACAACTCTCTGTGTTTGTTTTATACAGTAAACTCTCATTATAAGCACAAGGATAATTTATCTAAATAAGGAACAGAATCGAGTTCACATTCTTGAGAGGCTGCTGGTGCATTTACAAGTCCAAATTGCACAGGATGAAACTTTTTGTGACCTGTGTGTGCAAATATATTTTCCTATCTGACCCCAATTTAATGGTTTCAGGATCTCAAGTCTCTTTGAAAAAAGTGAATGATTGCTTCATCAATCCCTTGTTAATAAAATCTGGAACTCCCATACTCACCCATTGAAAAGGCATCAGGTGCTAAAAAGAAACTTGTGATTGGACTTTGGAACCATGTATTCAAACACTTAAACATGTTCGAAGTGATGTGAATGCATGTGAGGAGTACTAAATGCAGGTTAAAGGTTTGGAAGTAGTTAAATGATGTGCTTATTGATTAGATATGATAGCATTTGGCATCAAGCTATCAAGAAAATCAGAATATTTATATCCATTTGAAGAACAAAAAGCTGCATAATCTTTGCCTTTGGTTTTCATAAGATTGACACACGCTTAGAATCCATGATCATTTTGTTTTCATCCATGATTTTTATGTACTTTGTCCATAAACCATTTCCATAGGTAGAAAAATTTCCTTATTGAAGGTAGAAGGCTTCACGGATTCTTGAACCATCTTGGTGCTAGGTTTTAATCCACTGATCTATACAGAATCTTTCTTACTGCCATCTTGAGCACGGAGGTATCCTACCAAAGAATAACTTGAAGATCACAATTGTGTAGTCTTCAACAACCCTAATTTTGTTTTTAGTTTTTCCAAATCCACAAAGAAGTCTTTGGAGGTGTTGGACATTTATTTCGATGAGAATATTTGAATTTTCAACCATCGACTCTTCTTTCACAGGTAGACTCAAGTATGCTACTAGTGATTGGTTATGCCTTCAAGATGAGAGACGGAAAATTAGATTTTGTCTTCGTTGATTTAGGGCTTAAGAAAAAGAATTGATTAAAATTGGAGCTTGTGGCATCATATTCTTGGTTGAAGCTTGTGTTTATTTTTTCACATGTAATAGACAAATTTCTAGTTAAAGATAAGTATATTTTGTGTACCCTGTATGCATCATAATGCATGTTCAAATGGTCATAAAATGTGTTGTGGTCCTTTGCACGACTGCATTAAGCAACTTATGGTCCATAAGAATCCAGTTCATAACATATGAAAGGGAGCATATATGCTATGCAGAATTTGGTTATTTATTTGATAAATGCTATATTGAAAACAATTGTTACATCCATGTATGTGTTGGTTTTGGCAGGCTTTAACAAGGCTCACCAAACTTTATGAGGATAGAGCTGAAGCGTATGGAAATTCTGATGTAAAAGTGTCTCTTCAAAGTATATTTCTGTATCTCTTACAGTTCGTTTTGAACATGAGTTCAAGATGACAATGCACATTAATCACATTCTTGAGTTCCATATTGTTTTATATCTCTATTCCCTCTTATGTCTTTTTTTCTTTTTATTTAATTATTTTAGTTTTGCACAGAACATGATTTCATTAATTTAAAGAGAATAATACAAAGAAGCCATTATTGTTCCCAGAAATTGCAGTAGAACATGGTCACAAAGATGTCTCTCCTCTCACTCCAACAATTATTGCAATTGAGGTATGCATTCTCAGACGTTAATACAATGTTTTTAGTTTATATTTAATATTTAAATTGGACTAAACACTTAAAATATAGTCATATGACATTTCTCATGTTGTTTTCCCTTCAATTTTCTTTTTCCATTTTCATGCCTTTCATCACTCTTTTGCTATGTCAATTTAATTAATGGAACCCCCCATGCTATTTTAAATGTAAAGATATTTTTTCATCTCACCTCTAAGAGACACTAATTTGGTTTATGAGACCCTCTGGTGCAAGACATCAATGAGGGGATTATTTTATCCATATACCTTACATTGTTTTGAGGTGTACAATTGTTAACCCCTCTAAATTTAACGTGACCTTCATTATGAGTTACTCGTGGCTTTACCATCAAGCAAACTTAGGATGTATTAGAGTTTCTCAAATTCTCATTTGATTGTGTCCATGTCACTTGTCCATTGCTTGATGAAATAACTTAATTTAAAGTTTTTGCTAGTTTGTGCATTTGCATGTGTAAAACTTGGAGTCTCTTGTTTTGCCCATATATCTATTCCTTGAAATTTTGATCATTTGACCTTAAACATGATGCACCAGATTTTGTGGTTCTTTATCATAATCCTTCCTATTATCTCAAGTTTCAACAGCCTCGTTATCTTGGATCTTTGTTAAGAGCAATACAACACCAAAACTCACCTACGAATCTTGGTTTTTCCATGTTGAAATCCTTTATTTTGTTTATGGAAGTAGTGGGGTCTTTTACAGAACACGAGTTTTGTCCAATTAAAAGTTTAAAAATAATCAAATAAATTAAATCGTAGGAGTCAGGCAATTCATGGAAAATAACTAAATAAAATGATTCATAGGAATCAGGCAACACACAAACACATTTATGGGTTTACACAAAACTCAAGAATCAGTAATCAACTGATTTGGATTTAGGCTAATAGGGCCGCATAGAGAATTCTTGTGGCTTGACTTTGAGGGAGATAGGAAATGTAATACAACACATTTACCCAAGCCGACTGTCTCCATTTAATCATCGTTGGGGAGAACTTGCACTTGTACACTTAAAGAGACATCAAGCGTACCTGTTCAATACAAAATAGCTGAAGCACAGTACAAATATCTACCAACAAGATAATTTATATATACAGATACATTTTGATACAAAATAGCTGAAGCACAATACCAATGACATAATATCAAAATATGCCATCTACTTAAAATCATCCAGCACTAGCATAATTTTTTTTTTTTTTTATGGAGGTTATCCACAAATTATTTGTAGCTACCCGATATGGGAGCACGAGCCTTCTTGGGCTGGACCTCTTCGGCTAAGAGCCAAGGACTGAGGGGTATCCATTCTGCCAAATTCCCCCGGGGCACGATCCCGGCCTCATCCCGTTTTCGATGTCGGAGCCTTTGCACTCAGCAAGACTTTAACCCTGGTGGGCTCATTTAGCACTAGAATAATTTTGATATACAGATGCAAAATAATAATCAAAATGTTGAACTCATTAAGCATAAATACAACCATATATATTCATGAGAATGGTGAAACTGAAACATTGTTGAATCCTCACATATAAATCTATATAAAAAATCCATATACCTTGATAGCAATCCATATGAACATCATCAACAAGTACAACATAATGTCAAAATACAAAATGAGGCAAGCACATACATATTCACATGCATGAATCCAAACACATGATCTATACACCTCAATGGCAATAAAATTATAAGTCTGAACATTGACATTGATAATAAATCTGATAAATACATCTACAAAGTTTCCTTGGAATTCCAAATTATGAAAAAGTCTTCTTTTTAATCTTTTAATATCAGATTTTCAGTTTGGTTGAATTTTTTATTCTGCTCAATTTGATGCCTGTCCTTTGTGGTCTCGAATTAGGTGCTAACCTTTTTTGAAAAATGGGTTCAAGGTTAATATTTTTCAGGGGTGAATCTAATACTGTTTTTGATGGACATGCTCTAAAGGAGATCAGTAAGAGGTGAATCTAATGCTATTTTTGATGTACAGGCCCTAAAGGAGATTGGAAAATTCATGTCATATAGGAAATTGATGAATGCTGCTGCTGGACCTTAAACCATGAACACAAGTTTGCTAGTCTAGCTTACACCAAGTTGTAATGTTGTGCGAGTTTCGAGCAAAGTTATTGCATTCAAATCAATTTATAAATCATCATTTCTGTTTATTTGTTAGATAAAAGAGCCAATTATGGAGGAACCACGTACAATGCACATCTAAGAAGACATCTAATAATCATGCTCATATCCCTTATGTTGGCTATTAGTGGTACAGTCGTTTGTAAAGTTAGTCTGCTATGTGACACCATCACTAGAGGATGCATAAATCCATAAAGCTTCTGACAATGGTTTGAGTGGAAAAGTGCATAACATTGATATGACTGTCCTTTAGTTTGCTTATAATGTTTAATACTCTGTCAGCTAATACTCTGACGAATGGATACAGTTTTCTCAGTGGTTCATGGGGATGCATCCCCAGAGATCTGAGATGTGTATTTTCATCCTTGAGGCCCAAGGTGCATGCTATATTTTACCAAAATTTAAAAGTGCATGACATAAAATGAAATTCTTATTGGTATAGGTTTTCTCTTTTATTAAGTTTACTTACGTTAGAATTATTTTCCTTTCTTAAATATTCCCAGATTATGAGATTACAACTCAGTACTTTCGCAACTATATGCATTTAAATGAACCCACCATATTCATTTAAGAGAGGCCTCTTGATGCCAAAAATTAAAATAGACATTAATATACTTATTGCAGATAAAACCTACATCGAGCTTTAAGATAGGTTCTAAAGGCGGTATCGGGCTATGGAAGAATACATTTATTTCACATAGTATTTATTGATGAGCAACCATTAACCACAAAATGTAAAATGTGAATGTATTTAAACACAACACAAAACATGCACCTGGAACACAATCATTTTTCTTTTGATCAGTCCAAAAGCAGCCATAAGGTGGTGTTGGTGTGCGTTTTGAATACCCACTGTACACAAAATAAAATGCCCAAGGACACTTTATCCTCTCTTGAAAAGTGATTGCAAATGCTAAGAAGATTGTGCAACAACTCCAAGGTTTCTTTAGTCAAGTCATGACATGTGGATAAGACCAGTGGGCGTTGTGATTTGCTGGTAATCACAAGGGGACTTTCGTTAAAATTTATTTGCAAGTTGAGGATTTAAACGGTTTTGACATTGAGGCTCTTTTCATTGGGTATTCCAAATTTTCCAAAAAAAGTTTAAGCTACTCTTAAGAACTCAAGAGATGGCAGTGACTAGATAAAACTGGAATAACCACACTTTGTTTCGCCTCTTTTAGGACAACTACGCAAAGCGGGTGCAATCTTCAATGGAGGTGATATTGATTTTCATGTTTGAATTAACAATTATCCAAACAGAAGTTAAGCATCCACAACTTAATAGCTCAGGCTAACTTTACACATTGAATACAAATCATCTATTCAACAAAAGTATGAGCTTAATTTCATCCACCACTGCTATCAAATCTATCATTCACTAACAAACATACAAATAAAATACTAGTTTAACTTTACTCTAAATGTTGAAGGAGAAGATGTAAACCTCGCACACTATTTGAAAACAAAAGTGGTTCTAAGCAAATCATGCACTAGAGCTTTTATTAACGGAAATAGTCTTATCGCAACAATCTCATACTACTCACTTCACACTTTACAAATGAGGGGCGAGCTCAATTTATATGCTCCCCAATTACAATTCAATGGCCAAGATTGATTTTGAATCAACAACTGAGATTACAAAATAAAACCCTAATTAGGGCTTGTCATAATTTACTACCTCTCGACCAATGAGAAAATTACAATTTGGGACACTTGTCCTTCTTGCTAAATATAAACCAATTCCATGGATAAGTCAGGTTCATTGAACCTAGATATGTTGACTTGGAACAATTTGATTGGTTGGAAGATGATGAGGCGCCACCTCAACGTGTCGGATGTCCTCCTTGGTCTCCTTATTCTTTTTCCATGTACTTGCCTTAGAATATCTTCCTTTGCCGACGACTCTGTCCTTTGTCCTTGTGCCTTCCTGGCTTTGATCTTGGATTTCCTTTGAGATTTTGATTTCTTCTTCTCACTTGCATTTGAAGTTTGGAAGTATCCCCTTGGAGCAATTATTGAACTTTTTCTTCCTAATTGTTTGAAATTCCTTCAAGTGCCTTGAATTTGGAGAAGAACTCTCTTGTGCCTTCACCATAATGAAAGAAATTGGAACTTTCTCTGTGAAGTATTTCCCATACTTAGCCAAATTTTGGCTATTCAATTTCATTATGTGACGCCTTCATGTTGACCATTCAATATTTAGCCAAGATTTTGGCCATCTTTATGCTCAAATGAACTTTGCCTGTGGATTTGTCTTCAATTTTGAGTTTGGCTTGTGCTAAGTAGGACAGACTCCATCCTTGGGCAAGAATTTTATTCATTTCCTCTTTATTCCTCTTCATTTTTCTTATTTTTTTTCCAACACCTAGTCAAAATTTGATCCTTTTATTGTAGGAAAATTCCACACTTAGCCATTTTTTTGCTTCCTCTTGGCAAATTTTACCATGTTTGTTTCTAACCTTGGCGGACTTTGGCACATGTCATGCCAATTTTCTATTATGCTTGAGTAGACTTCCTCATTGGCAAGCCAATTCTTTTTCTTTCTCCTTGGCGGACTTGGGTGTGTCTTGGACAAGGCGGACTTTGACGCTGGCTTGGATAAGTGCATGGCAGACTTCAAGGTTGGCTAGACATGCTTTGGCGAACTTCATCTTTGGCTAGACCATGTGCACTTCCATTTGGGTGGACTTTGTCTTCGGCCTGCCATCTTCATACTAGGCAAACTTGGTGAGTAAATAGACATTCTCATGCTCGGCACACTTTGCCAATGCCTTAGAAATTTTCCTTGCCTCCAAAGTTGGGCGGACTTGGAAGCTTCTTTGCCATCTCACATCTCTCCTCTAGGCACTTCATGCCTTAGATATCTTCCATCTTGCTTGAGGGTGGACTTTGGAGTCTTCCTGCCAATCACGCCTTTTCCATGCCTTAGAAACTTTTACCATGCTGGGAAGGGGGGCGAACTTCAAGATTTTCATGCCAAGGGCGGACTTTGAAGCTGGTCAGACGAGATGCATTTTCCTCTAGGCGCACTTGACCCTGTGGTTGGACACCTTCATGGCGGGCTTCACCAATGCTTGGACATGCTTCCCTGTTGGAAGGCGAACTTTGCCTTGTGCCTACCATTTGACTTAGTCAAAAATTTCAAATTCTCTCTCCTTTTGGGTTGGACGAACTTGAAGATCTCTCTGCCATTTTGTACTTTATTCATGCCTTAGGAATTTATTTCATGCTGAGTTGGGTGGACTTGGTGCTTGCCTTGCCAGACATTCTTCCTTCCGTGCCTTAGAATTTTATTCCGTCATGCCGAGGAGTGAATTTTATGCTAGCTTGATCCCCTCTCTCTCTAGGCATAATTTTTTTTATCCATGCCTTAGAAAAATTTCCTCTTCCAAAGTTGGGCGGACTTCAACCTCTCCTTGACATTGGCGCACTTGGCATCTTACCTGTCCAAGGGCGGACTTGGCACTTCATCAAGCCATGGGCGGACTTGGAGGCTTGTCTTTCCATCCACTTCTCTTCTAGGGCGGACTTTGTGCCTTCTTTGCCAAGGGCGGACTTGATGCCTTGTCAAGACATGGGCGGACTTGGAGCTTGGCCTGCCAATGGGCGGACTTGGAGCTTGCTCATTCCATGGCGGACTTTGACTCTTTCCAAGGCATGGCGGACTTGGAGGCTTCTCCAGACATGGCGGACTTGGAGCTTGGCCTACCAATCCCTGCCTTTGGACCATGTCTGCCATTCCTTCTCATGGGCAAACTTCTCAGACTTGTCATTTTTCATCAATATTTTACCTTTTACCTTGATTTTCATGTTGATTTCTCTCAATCTGGAGGAGTGTTGACTTCATGATTAGTGGGACCTCGAAATAAAAACTTTTCCAAAAATAGAAAAAAGCATCCCTAAAAAATAGGAACTCCAGAATGGCCTAAAAATGCCAAAAATTAAAAAAAAAAAAGCAAAAAGCAAAAAAACAGAATCCCTAAAAAATAGGAAGTGTCGGAATTGACTCAAAGCAATGGTGTTCCTCGTCTACTGGTCCTTCTAAGCACTTCCATGACATCTAGGCACTGATAAGGGCTTGAATTCTCTACTTGGCTCAGATGATTTCTACAAAACTCTAACTCCTCATTGTAAATAAAATGGTGATAAGCAATTGCGCTGCCAAGGCAAAACCCAAAAAGCAAAAAGAAGGGGGTCCCCATTTGTAATGGGGCGATGTGTGAAATAGGTCACAACAGTTGGTTGAAACCAATGTTATAATATGTAAAGATAAACCAGGTACATAAGCATGCCCTTGAGACAAGGGGTGCACCAATGAAAGTAGCCCAACAAGGCCAACAACCTCACATCAATAGATTCTAATAAGCACTAAGAAAGAGACCAAACAGGAACATCCACGAGGAACCACACCAAAACAAATACACAAAACAGGATAGACCCATCACAGAGCACAAATCAAGCCAAAATACCTGAAAAAAGCTTAACTTTTTTTATTTTTTAGGAACACAAACATCATTAGTACAATGGAAGCTTGTTAATAAATGGAGATAAAAACATTTATGAAAACGACTCTAGCCCATGGTGGGCAAGGAGTGAAACTCCAACCCTCAACTTCGTATACCACCAAATTGGATCATTCTGCAATAAATCTATGAATTGAATCAATGTAGATGGTTGAATCAATGTCTCTAAGAAGTACATGTGAGATACTTATATAAGCACACAACCTTGCTATTTTTAGGATGTCTTGCCTCAACTTCAATCACATCTATAAAATCTTTTTGCTCAATTGCAATCACAAATATGCATATTATTTCTAAATAGAAAACAATTCATCTACAAGTAACATAAAATCTAAATAATACATGTTACATGGCTTATTTTAACATATATGCCACTTGCTTGCAACACATATAGATTCAAACAATTGGTTGACTCCTTGCACCTCTACTGATTGCTCTATCAACTTTGTTGCTTGTCATACATAACATCCTCTTTTGCTTCAAGCACACTTGTGTTTCTTTCCACATTGATAGCCTTGGCAATTATAGTTGCCCCTTACCCCTTGCAACCCCTTCTTATTGGTTGGACCTTTACCTTGTATGGCCCTTTACTCATGTTGGAGACTTTATTAATACATGGAATTAATAAAATTTGTCATATATTTAGAATAAAGATAGGTTATGGCAACCTTCTTATTTTTACGTGTTGCCATAACCCTAATCTTATCTTCAAAATCTATCTTTATGCTAAATATGTAATAAATTTTATTAATTTATATGTATCAAAATTTTATACTTCTATATATTCAATTTATTTTTGGAATGTAGCTTACAAGGAGAGGAGATATTGTTTATACCATTCCCTTGGTGGCCTTCCTCTTATTTCGTTGAATATGCTTAATCCTCATTTTCTTTAATATTTGACAAATAAGTTTTTTTTTTGTCATCTTTGATTATGGTTTGTAAATAGAGTGAGAATTTTCAACCTTAAAAAAATTCAATGATTTTTGTTCCTTTGGCTTTTATTGGGCTAACCATATAATTGGGTTGGAGACTTTGTGACACTTAAACCCTTTGTTATAAGCCTTTGTTTTCCATAGGTTCTCCTATAACTTCTTACGTTGCCACAACTTTCTACCTAAACACTTTGAAATTCAAATAATTGTTTGACACCCTTTGGCATGCACTCTACACCTACATTTGTTTGCTTCTTTAACCCTATTGCTTGATGTTCACAACCTCCTTTATTGACACCAAACACTCTTGTCTCACTTTCAACATTGATTTCCTTAGCATTTGTAATCTCTCCTCACCCCTTACAACCCTTTCTCACTAACTAGTCCCTTTGTATCACTCTATTTTACCCTTAGGTCATACACAAGGTTTTATTAATACATGAAAAATAAATACATATGAAAATGGCTCTAGCCCATGATGGGCTAGGGGCCTAGGGGCTTTATTGGATAAGCAATATCATAACATGTTTATTCGTAATGAGTTATTTAATATTTGGAAAAAAAAGATACATCTCTAAGTATTATGGATTGAGAAGGTAATTATATTAATTTTTTTCATATATTAGGTGCAAAAGTCCAGAAGGGATCTAGGGTTTGGTCTAAGGGACAAGGAGTTGGGTTAAAATATAAATATAAATTCATCTCTTTATTTTTAGCAATCATGAGGTCGCAAAGAGAAATTGGTTATACTTGATGTAGGGATTACATATGTATTTGTTTAGGCACGAGTGGGTGAAATGATGAAGGTGTTTGTACACCACATAGAACACACATGTGAGGAACCCCTTTCATGGATCATATGTTTATGTCCACTTTATGATTCTAATTATTATGGTGATTTAGACATTTGACCTGGTCCTAGACCATGATTGATGATTAATTACATATGTAGAATAGTTTAGTTCATGTTTTAATAACTATATGTTTGAAAGTAAATTAGAACTCTTGATGCTTAGGTGAATTAAAGTAGAATGAATAGATTTATAAATGAATTATATAATGTTTGTTCATGACTATACCTTGTATGAATTAATTATGCAATTGTGATGATTAAGAATCTTGAAGATCATGTTTAATTGAATTTGAAATAATTGTATGTTATTGAGATGTCTCTTTGAGTTAGTGAAAAATAATTTATGAATAAATGTGTGAACGTGTGTTTTAATTGTGTTGCTTCAATTATAATATTTCATGAATATATTGACACGTGAATTTGAGTGTGTAGAACAATTCCATGGCCAATGGAATAAGAGGCTTTCAGGAACTCTAATGTGATCAAATTTGTGATGTTAGACTCTAGTCTATTTGGAGGAACTATATAGTTCTTATGTGATGTAATATTTGTAATGTGGTTTGTGAATGTTTAATTGATATTTTTTTTGTGTCTTGAGGTCACCAAGATTATAACGTGTTGGATTGACATCTTAGATGGTTAAATTCATATTTGATTTTTTTGGAAATTTTAGAGGGTCTTAAAATGATTTATTTTACTCTTTTATGTGATTTTTAAAGCCCTAAGGCGGGTATCTATGGGTAAGGTACCATTTGACCTCATATCTTGGACCCTCTTAGATGCCCATAAAGATGAGTAACAAGTTTGAATGTTTGAGCATGTAGGATGCCTGACTTCTTTCACTTGCATCCCCATTTTTTCAAAATTCATTTATTAATGAACTTGTCTTGCAAGACTTTGAGGTTTGAGAGTCCAAATGCACTCTTCCTCTTTAAATGTCTCATGTACATTTTGAAGACTTTCACGGATTGAGTGCAAAACACTCACTTCCTATTTAAATGATTTCCACACATGATACTTTGTGGGGATGTGTGTTGGAAGATGAATGGAAAAACACTCCTTTCCTCTTTAAATACTTTCCACACATGATACTTTGTGGGGATGTGTGTTGGAAGATGAATGGGAAGGTGACAAGTGTCACTTCCCCATTGAAATAATTCTAAATTAGAATTCTATTTATTATCCCTTTTGGAGTGAAGAGGGGGTCTTTTGGTTCTTCATTCAAACTTTTTTTTGAAGTTTGATCATTGTGAGGGGGAGGTCTTGTGAAGAAGTTGGAGTTGAAGCTTGGAGCTCTTCATCAACTCATCTCAACCATCGGATAAGTTTGGAGATATAGGCTCCTAAGCTCTCTTGTTATCTTTTGTTTATTTATGTATGTGTAGGTGTTTGTAAATAGACTATTGCATTGGCATTTTATGTCGTTTATCTCCATGTTGTATTGTGTGGGATAAGCTCTTCCTCTCAATGAGAGCATCTCCAGTGAGGTGTAGAGAGAGGTTGGTCTCTCCATGGGGATATGTTTCTTCCTTTGAGAAGGACTTTGAGTATGAGTACCCATGCGTTTAGTGTTTTGTTTGGGAGAAAAAATTGTTGGTTGTGTTTTTGTCCAAGGGTTAAATTTTGGGCAGGCATTTGGTATAAGAGCCTAGGTTTCAACACAAGGAACTTTGGGAGTTAAAAGTTGAAACATGTTGATTAATTAAATTGTTGTGGCATTTGGTAATGTAGGATGTCACCTAAGACTACGAGAGAATGTGCATGCACACATGTTAATACGGTAGGAGGAGAATGACCTCATTCGCCACTAGTAGAGGGGTGATCCCACAATATTGGTTTACAATTTTTGGCCAAACTAGGCACTGAACTAATTTTTTTAAACTAAATCTTCACTTTCGGGCACTTATAGCGGCTAAACCGTGAGTAATTTGAAGATGATGCAAACTAGTGATTTGTGATATTTTGTCTGTAGATTATAAATATATTTTTTTAAAAAAATTGAATCAAATTGCATTTCTTTTTCCATCTCCTTCAAAAACTAGTTTTTATCAGTAAACACCATTTTTAAGGAGTGATGTTCACCGTATACAATATAAATTTTTTCCATGAAAAATAAAATTCTATTTTTTTCAAATTTAGATTTGTAAGTACGATATCTAACAAGTTCATTTGGTTTCATAGTGTTTTATTGAATATTTTTTCCTTAATTAAGTTTCGAAGTCAAACTAATTACAATTTAGACATAGGAGGACCGTATATAACATCTTTTTTTGTATGTATCAATTTTTTATTTATTTTTAACTGGATTAAGGACATCAATACCTAGCCCAAACATATTTTTCAAAATTCATAGCGTAGAGAGCACAACAAATGTCCCCCTCTTGCTCATGAGGAGCATTATGGTGAGAAGGGGATGGATTCAATCCACTTAGATCGACTGCTCGAGCTCAACAATTGGAGGTAGTAGTGAGGATGAGAGCATATTGAGATGTAAGAGACTAGATTTGAGATTTGTTGTGTTTCAAACCTTCTACTTTCGTAGGGTCCATGGATGGAGTGGAGGTTAAGTCTTGGCTTCTGAGCCTAGATAGGTGCTTCAAGTTGTGTGCTTATGAGAGCAACCTAAAAGCATGTTTTGCAGTACATCTTTTGAGAGGCATAACCTCCACATGGTTGCATTAGGAGGAAGACAAATATCACCTCCATCTTGGCACTCACATGGGACACGTTTCTAGAGAAATTTAGAGCATGATACTTGTCAAATAATTTTCGTTAGCATTGCATAGATGAGTTCCATGATATGATCTACATTAGTGAGGACTATATGTAGCACATTATGAGAGTTAGTTTGTGGAGCTAATGTAGTATGTTTATTACTTGCAAGACAAGAAACTTCTCGTCAACCAATTCATTAGGGGCTTGAATGCAAGCATATCAGGTTCCGTTTGCATGATTGATCTAGAGAACCTTCAAGTTGTTGTGGAAAAATCCCTTATAACAGAAAAGACTTGGGAGAATTCTCTGGAGACACGAGAGTGGTTTCAAAATTGTAATCAGGATCATTAGGATCAAGGCTTCCACATACGTCCCCCTCCACAAAAGGGAGTATCTAGACCACCACCAGGGTCGCACATGCCACAATAACAACAACAAGGCTAGAGGCCTAGGCCCTAGCAAAGATCATAGGGTTGTCACACTAGAATTTGGAAAGCATAGGGTCCTTGTCGTGATCAACAACCATCATCTATGTATTGATTGTAGTCAATTGAATAAGGTAACGATTAAGAATTGCAACCTTTTTTTCAAGATCGACAATTTATTTGATCAAATTTAGGGTGTTAAGAGTATTCTTGAAAATAGAACTTAAGTTTGGATACCATCAATTAAGGATTGTAGAGAAATATATTCATAAGACAACTTTCCAAGGTAGGTATGGTCACTACAAGTTTATAGTGGTACATTTTGGATTGATGAATTCCCTCGCAATATTCATGGGCCTCATGAATAGGGTATTTCGTACCTTCTTAGATTGGTTCATGTTGGTGTTCCTTGATGACATTTTGATATACTTACAAACAATGGAGGAGCATGAGGAGCACTTATGACATGTGCTACAATGTTTGAGAGAGCAACAATTATATGGCAACTTGTTTAAGTGTGCATTATTTCGGTTAAAAGTTCATTATCTAGGCCACATTATATATGGTGATGGTACCTCCATAGATCCATTGAAGATTAGAGCTATCATGGATTGACCAACACCCACCAATGTGACAAAGGCTGGGAGTTTCATGAGCCTAGCAAGATACTATCATAGATTTGTTGAGGGGTTTTCTAGGATTTTGCATCCTATCACTTCCCTTCAACAAAAAGGGAAGAAGTCTGAGTGGAAAGAGTAGTGTGAGAGGATCTTTTAGGTCCTCAAGGAGAATCTCACTAATGCATCTATCCTAGTGGTACCCTAGTAGTTGTGTATTTATTAAAGAAACCTCTAAACAATTATTAGAGGTTACATGTAATGTTGATAGGTCCTTAGGGATGGTGAAAATAACAAACTTGTCATGACTAGTCTATAGATTTATTTTTTGTTTCCTAGAGGAAGTTTAAGGTTCCTTATAGAATTTCCAAACATATCTTGAATCCTAAGACCCCGTAGAAGGATTGTGAAGCCATTGAGAAAGTTATCTAGGGTTCTCTATGAGTAACCAAAGCAGTTTATTGTTAATAAGCTCAATAAGAGACGAGGAACAAATAGCGATAGTGCTAAAAAGAAAACCTTTGATTATATGTGTTATCAAGAGTCTTAGAGATAGTTACTAAAACCCTACGAGTTTTTCTAACTCCTTACAGAGATGTCAAACATGCATGAAGAGTTTTTACAAGCACACATGAGAAGTGAAATCATCCCTATCATTGATATTGCTCTTTACTCCACAAGGATAGAAGGACAACAAGAAAGTAATTGAGTCTATTTTGGAATTGAATGCATGAAGAACATAGGAATTAGTTTTAAAAGGTCATGCATATAATGTAAGTGGTGATAGATTGTATAAGGGGTCATGTAGAAGAAATTCAAGGATCATTGAAATAGGGTAGAGCTTCCAAGTCTAAGGAACATAAACAAAGGCAACTCTTCCACCTATTAACTATGATTGTTGCTAAAATATTTTTTTTCTTACAATGAATAAGGTTACAGTCAAGTGTGCAACAATGATATTCAAATCATGGTTGGGAAAATTCTTCAAGTGATGGTGGACAATTTTCCATCCTTTCATACCATACAACCCTAAGGCTATTAAAATTTATGCAAATATTTGTAGGGTTGTAGTTTGTGCACATCATCTTAGAGTATCCACTCATATAGTGATGATTAGATTGTCAAACTATGTTATAGGTGTTTGAGAGAAGACAAACACGTTCCTTCAAAATGTCAAGACCCTATACAAGCCAAAGAACATGAAGATAAATGACTGATAATGAAGGATAACATTGTCCAAGTAGTGGAAAGACCTACCAAAAGAGCTTGGGATGGACTTTATAATGAAAAAACACTATGGAAAATGCCTCATACTTATCAATTGATGAGCTAAAGGGGCTCTATACTAAATGGTTCATAAGGCACAACACTTGTTGGAGGTTTTGCAAATGGGGTTGCAAGCTAAATGGGCTTAACCTTGGGGAAAACTCCATGGTTGAGTGCGCTTGAGCTGGAGTAGTATTGGGACGGGTGACCCCTCAGGAAGGGTGACCCCTCGGGAAGGCCGGCCCAATGCTTCACCTCTATGCACATCACCTAGATGCAATGAGTGATAAGTGGACCATTCATTATCATGAGTGATGGGTTCTTGTGAACGGCTACTCATGAAACATGGATCAATAAGTTTGACTCGTAAAACTACACGATTGAATCTTGATAAAAACATCACAATGGACTTTATAGTTCATGAGTGGAAATTATAAATGGATAGTGCATGAAGGATTCAAGTAATAGGTCAACAACATGACAATATCATAAGGGAAATATTACATATAGATGGCATATGTTCTTTGTGTCAAGTGAGATGATAGAGTTCAAAGGAAATCTAATTATAATGTTGTAGGGGGGAGTCCAAAAGTAGCAATGACAAGCTTATCCATTTCAATGGTGTTCTTTGTTGGAGAGGGTACTGGACTACTTAGTTCCTTGTGTAAATTTATAGCAAAGAGGACAGACAATTGATGACAATAAAAGGTTTTTTCTTGTTTTATGACAACCCACTTATGTATGACAATGTGCAATCATAAAGGATAATGAGAAGTTAAACTTGTGTAAGATCCAAAGTCTTTATTGGCCTTAGTACTCATAAGAAACTTGTGAAATAACTACACACATGTAGGTGGTAATGATACAATGGTTCTCCATGACAAAGTACCATCCCTTGAAAGTCGCGTCTCTAGTTGATAGTCCCTCAAAAGGACAATACACAAGTAATTAAAACATAATGGCGGTTGATAGTGTTTGAGATATAGTGATGTTAGAAAAGCCCACAATGAGGATTATTGTCTCAAAACCTAAAAGGTTAATGACTTAAGCACATGACCATATAATGGAATGGAAATTGTTATCAATGAGAAAGAATATAATGCATTATGAGGGTAGTCACAGGTGACTAAGATCTTAATCATGATTGTCACAATCAAATAATAAACAATGTTTGATAGACATCAAAAGGAGAGTCACCAAATAATTATCACAAAAGGTAGCCATAGAGGCCTATCATGACATTTGTGTTAGCAAAAGAGAGCAACATAAATGAAAGCTAGCATGCACAATCCAGTGAGCATATGAAAGGGGAAGAATTGGAAAATAGGACACTCCATAAATGACATTTATACTAGACACAATCCTATGGTAGTGACAAGTCATATGATGAAGTAGAATTCAATGTGTCATAAGGTTTGTGTAACACATGCCACTCCAATGCATAGCTCAGTGTGTTTGAAAGGTGTATGAAAACATATATGGCAATCATCATGAAGACCAACTATTGTGTGACAATCCACACATCATAAATGACAAGCATAGGTAGAAATTATGACAAGCAAGTAAGTTCTATAGGATAGCATATTGTTGTAAGGAGTCTTGCATAGTGTGATCAATCAAATATCATCTTGTGATGAGAAATGGTAGAGATAACTGTGAAGAAAGTATGATCATAGGACAAGAAGGTTAAGGTTCATTAAGAGTTATTTTAAGATGCCTTGAAAGGGAAGTCTTATCCAATGCCCTCAAAGAGACATATTTCCCCTCAAATTTATCATAAGCATGCCTTATTATTGTGCAAGTAGCAATTGAGGAGAGTAAAGTTCAGTTTGAACAATCAAGATAACAATATAGGCAATTTTCAACACTTTGCAAGTATCTAGGAGAGTGGAGGTTGTTGATTGGAGTCTTTGTAGGAGCATGCAAAGGAGAAAAGGCTTGAAAAAGTCAAGAATTCAACCCCTTAACACCTAGTTGGAGCATCCTAAGGAGTCAAGAAAGGAGGTTGGTTCCCAAGTGCCCAACGAAGCTAGTCAAATAGTTAAGGCAAGCATCTTCATTTGTTACAAGACACATGTCCTATAGTTAGATGTGCAAAGTGGACGCCTAGTAAAGGCAAAAAGAGATGTATTTTTGCATGAGAACTTCTAATGTAATAGATCTATATCTAACTATTTCAAGCATTGTAACTCAAAATTTCCGAGAGAAAATATTGTATACAGATTTGTACTTAGATGATATGTCGTTTGATCAATAAAAGAGCTATTATTACCTACTCACAAGCGATGTTTTTGTGCAAAATCATGGATTGATTGATCTTTTCCTATGATAAACTATTTATCCTTGATTTTTTGTCTCATTCATCTTGCCTTTATACATTAGTATATCTTAAATTGCAGGCCATAGTTTATGTTTGTGTCAAGTTTATTCAAGTTTCAGTTGTGAATGATATTCCTTTTGAATGCTAGTATAAACTTAAAGCCTTCCAATGAAACACTTATGCAGAAATATGTCAAATTGTGAGTTGTGTATGGTGTTGTTAGTTATTTAATCACATTGTGTATACTATAAATGTAAATCACTTAATATTTTGATTCATTGCCCCCTTTTTTCCAGTTTTTTAAATTCAATGTTTAGTTAAGTTTCTACTCTTTTTCTTTGCAACAATAGTAGAGTAAACTTAGTTTTAGGTTCTATACTAGGGGAACTAGAACTCTCTAGAGATTCACTCCAAGTTATAGGTCGCCCACAACCTAGGATTTTTTACATTGTGTTAGTTGGAATGAGAGTTACTACACTAACCCTCCAAAGAGTGCATTATAACATGACAATAGTTTTTGGCACGCCTAGTGGGATTGTTTGAACTATTACAATCTATTAGTTTCTCACTCATTATTGATCTCTAGTATGTGTTTCGATCATTCATGCAATATTTGACATACTTGGCAACTTTGAAAGCTTAAATATACTGGTCTGGAAAAGATTTAGTGTTGAAAGATTATGAGAAGAGTGTAAACAAGAGGAAGCTCAAAATTGTGGAGTATTTGCAACTATCACCACCTAGGAGGAAAGGAATATCAAAATTGTGGAGTATTTGAAACTATCACCACCTAGTATGAGAGGAATATCATTGCAAAAAAATCCAAGGGTTTCAATGAGAACATGTTACACACCTCCATTTGGTAGATTTCCTCCTTACACTCCTCAAGATCAATCACCCCTGATTCATATGGATGCTCTTAAGAATCAAGTTTGTATCCCATTTAATAAGGGATTCCATTAAATATTTCTCAACATGATGGAATTCCTATAACATCCCTCAAAAGTATTCGTTTCTTCAATAAAGAAGATACAACTACTCCCATCAAACATATCAAATATGTTCCAAACATTTGTGCAATGCATCAAGTGATTGCAGAAAATGTTTTTGTCAGGTTATTGACTACCTCATTAAAGGGAAAAGCCTTACAATAGTATAGAATTTTAGGGCTAAATTCTATCAACACATGGAATAAGTCGGGAGAGGAGCTCTTGTGTAAACAATTTGTACACAAATTAGATCACTTGTCCCTGGTGAAGGAATTGACAACCATCAAAAAAGAACCATATGAACATATGACTAATTTTAATTTTAGGTTTCAAGGAACATGGAATATGATTCCACAACTTGTAATACCTTCACTTGAATATGATTTTTTTATTTATTTGAAAGCATTGAATAGTGACATTTCAATTATGATCCAATCTATAGGTCGAAGAACACTTTCAAATGCTTATGAGATAACTATTAGGGATGAGAACTGCCCTATACAACCTAGGAAAATTGCACCTAGACCTCCTATTCCCATATTTTTATAAGTATGAAGGTGTTGTCATTGATGTCAACTGGTTGCTATTGTCATTGATGTCAACTGGTTGCTATTGTCATTGATGTCAACTATGTGTATGGAAGTTGGTTATTGGTTGTATATGTCGAGGATATTGAGAAAATTGTAATAAAAAAGGTTTGTATTTTGGGCATGTATAGTTGAGATGTTGAAGAAGTGATATAAGTACATGGAGTTATCCTTATGTTGCTATGTCTGGAAGAGTGTTAGAGTGAAGTAATGTGCTGAAATGATGTCTCAAGTACTTGGTTTTCAAGTGCTTTTGAAAAAATTTGATAAATAGTGAAAATAGTGTTATGTAGGTATTCAGTGTTTGCTCTGAGATATGCTCCGCATTTCTTCTGGGTTGATGCTATTCTTGTGAAAATTTGAGGTATTATTCATGTCTATTGGTAGTTGCTATATTCATAATTTTGGCTTCTAGATCTTTGTACAGTGTGAGATTTTTTCACCAATATGTGAACTTGCATTTTAGTGTGTCTGGTTGTGGTCTGGGAGAAATGTATTTGCTCCGTATTTCTTCACATTTTGGTTTCAGGAATTTTGGTTATGATAATATGTTGATAAGGTTGTTCTCTTGCTTGGTTCAAGAGGATTTGAGACTTGGTGTTTTTGTTGATGATTTTATGAGTTACAAAGTATTATAGTGGTTGACAAGGTTATTCAAATGTATAAAATATTCATACTTTTCAAGTGAAGTTTGTTGTGATTCTTCTGGATGAATTTACATGTGTTTATTACATACTCCAAATCATGTTCAAGTGAAGTTTGTTGTCCGAAAATATTGGACTGAGTTAAGGATGTGTGTGCTTAGTTTTTTTATGTGTTTGCACAGGTGTTGGTCGACCTTGTGTTAAGCACTACTTGTGAAATTCATAGAAGTGTGTTGAGTCATGTTGGGACTCATTTAGGTCCTCATTAAGTATATGTATGGGTCGCCCTCATTCTCTTCCACCATGGGAATGCTTTGGCGCTGACCTGATTTGAATTTGTAAATGAAAATTATGTATGGCCAACCTTGAGAGGGTTTCAAGGTTGAAGACGTATAAATATGAGTTGATATGTTTGTAAGAGACATAGAGAGATGTGCCATATGTGTGTGTGATGCGATTTTGAGTAGATTAGTGCGAATTTCAAAGTGTTGAGTTCTTGAAGGCAATGAGATGAAGGTGTACTATATCTTCCAAGCATGTCTGTAAAAGTGTGAGCGAATTGTGGTGGAATATTTGTTGCATTGAGATAGTTTTCTCTCTCTAACAACTCTATTCTATCTTCTTTGTAATTTTTGGCAGCGATCCTGGGAAATGAGCTCTCATTGGATAGTGTGTCCTATCTTGGGAGTGAGCCTTTTGTATTCGATTTTGGAATTCTTTATATTATGAGCTAATCCTAACTATGGTATTTCCCTCATTGGGTTTTCCATGTAAATTTGGTGTTCTTGTGTGTGTGGTTAATCTACTTTGAGTTTTTTATTCTACTTTTAATTATTAACACACTAGCAGTGCAAAGGTTATATGAATGCTTGTATATCTAACTTCTATTGAGGGTTTTGAAGTTTAAAATTTTTACAACCAATTCACCCCCCTCTTAGTTGTCTTGTTCAACAATTGGTATAAGAGTGAGGTTCCTTGCAAAAGAGCTTAATCACTTAAGGAAGGTTCGGGATGGTGAAAAGATCACTATTGAGTGTCCTAGGTTTGATGGCACTGAGTATGCATTCTACAAAATGAAGATGGAAGGATATTTGTCATATTGTGGATATGAGATCAAAAAGTCTATTTAGAACCAATATGTTGCTCCTGCAAATAGTCCAAGTATCAAAGCGCATGAAATCAACAATAAGGCAAGGTTTATTATTGTAAATAGTCTTTCACATTCTAAATTAGTTAAAGTTGTGAATTTGAAGACTACTAAAGAGGTCTAGGATAATTTGGAAAAGATTTATGAAGGAGATGAAAAGGTTAAACAAGAAAAAATTTAGAACTTGGAGGCACAATTTGAGATCCTATGAATGGTCGAAGATGAGAACATCAGATCCTACATGCATAGAGTAGATGAGCTGGTAGGTGGAATGAGAGGACTTGGTGCACAAATAGATGAATCCAGGATAGTGAAGGTACTCATAACTCTCCTTGATATATACCATGAAAAGGTATCTGCAATAGAGGAAATTATAGATTATAATACTTATACTAAAGGTCAGTTGATTGGTACTCTAACTTCATTTGAAATGAGAAAGCTTGGTTTGAAAAATGGAACAAAGATAGAAACTGCATTCAAGGCTACAAAAGTGGAAGATCTGGATGAAGAAAATCTTGATGAAGTGGAAGCAAATTTTGTAAGAAGAATGAAAAAGGGCTTCAGTAAGTATCAAGGTAAATTACCATTCAAATGATTTAGTTGTGGAGGAATAGGTCATTATGCTTCAAGATGTCCAAAAAGAGCTTAAAGAAATAAACATAGAGAAAGTAAAGAAAATAAAGGAAAGATGACCAAAAAAGCATATTATGTCAATGAAGATGTTAGTATTTCTAATGATGAGTCTGATTATGGAGATTTTGATGATAATGAATGCTTGTTCCTAGCTTTAAAAGATGAATCTACTCTTGAAAATTTTGTGAAGGAAAGTGCTCTGAAGAAAGTTGAAGGTACTATGGTCTCTGCTCTTCATACTAAACAAGAAGAGAACTACTGGGTTGTTGATAGTGGCTGCTCAAATTACATGACCAGTGATAAAAGTAAGTTTGTTCAACTTGAGAAATATGATGGAGGCTTAGTTAAGTTTGGAGATGATTCTGGTGCTAAGATCTGTAGGATAGGTTCAATCAATTTTTATGGAAAGCATAATATTGATGGTGTCTACTATTTTAAGGGTTTGAGACATAATATCTTGAGTGTTGGACAGATGTGTAGAAAGGGATATAATCTTGTGTTTAAGGATGAAAAATGTGAAATCAAAAAAAGTTCTCGAACTGTGATTGTTGTTGGCAAGAATACTAAAGGAAACATCTATCAACTTAAAGATATTGATGGACATTTCTTTATGTCTCAAATTAATGATAGTTGGCTATGGCACCTGAGGATGTGTCATTTGAATTTTGACAACATGGTGAGAATCAGTACAGTACAAGTTGTGATATATTTACCGAGAATTATAAAGCCTTTTAATGCAATCTGCAAGGACTGTTAGTTTGGAAAGTGAGCTAGAAACAACTTTAGGTCAAAGGAACAATCTTCTATCAAACTATTGGAATTGATTCGTATAGATCTTTGTGGTCCTACAAGGGTGAGAAGTCTCCAAGGTGACAAGTATTTTATGCTTTTGATTGATTATTACTCTAGAATGACATGGGTTACTTTTCTTAGAGGGAAATCCGATGCATTAGACAAAGTCAAGGCATTTAAGGCTATGGTTGAGAATGAAATAAAGCTGAAAATAAAATGCTTGAGGTCTAACAAATGTGGTGAATTTTCCTCTAATGAGTTTAACATGTGAAGACCATGGAATAAGAAGACAATTGTCTGCCCCTAGAACTCCTCAGCAGAATGGAGTTGTTGAAAGAAAGAACAAGGCAATTCAAGAAGTTGCTAGATCAATGATAACAAAGGCAAGTCCACTAGATGTTTATTAGAGAGAAGCAATTCACACTATTGTTCATGTGTTCAACAATACGTGGATGAGACATACATTGAAGGATATTAGAGTTATGTATGATGATCCCATTTCTATTTTTTGTGATAATACAAGTGCAATTAACGTTTCAAAAAATCTAGTGATGCAATTAAGGACAAAGCATGTATCTATCAGGTATCACTTTTTGAGAGAGAAGGTTATGGAGAATGAAGTAAATCTTGAGTATATACCTACAAAGGATCAGATTGTTCACATATTTACTAAGCCTCTTCCTAAAGATACTTTTGAGTATCTCTAGGAGAAGTTAGGGGTTATTGCCCCTCCTTTCTTAAACTAGATGCATATGGAGATGCATCATTCAAGTGGATCTATGGATCTATCTTTCTTTTGGATTGATTTCGGTGGCTACCTCTCAGGGGTGGCAGGTAGTATCATGTGTTGTCATTGTGCAGTTAATTGGTGAACTCCTAAGGGGGAGTATTTAGTACTAGTATAGATCTTGGTTCAATATCAAAAGGAGAGAACAATGCAAAACATCTTTTATCTTTTCCATTGATGTCAAAGGGGGAGAGAAGCATCATGTGAAAAAATTGTCTACAAAGGGGGACAAAAAGTAAAAGAAATCATGAGAAAGTGTTTCAGAGCTATTGTGTTGTCTTTGATGGTTTTTCACATCATGTGTTGCCATCAATGACAAAGGGGGATATTGTTGTAAGTATGAAGGTGTTTTCATTGATGTCAATTGGTCGTTGTTTTCACTCATGTCAAGTATGTTTATGGAAGTTGGTTATTGGTTGTATATGTCGAGGATATTGATAAAATTGTAATAAAGAAGGTTTGTAGTTTGTGCATGTATAGTTGAGATGCTAAAGAAGTGCTACGAGTACATGGAGTTATCCTTATGTTGCTATGTTTGGAAGAGTATTAGAGTGAAGTAATATGTTGAACTGATGTCTCTGGTACTTGGTTTCCAAATGCTTTTGAGAAAATTTGATAAATAACTTGAAAACAATGTTATGCAGATATTTAATGTTTGATCTGGGATGTTCTCCTCATTTCTTCTAGGTTGATGCTATGCTTGTGCAAATCTAAGGTATTATTCATGGCTATTGGTAGTTGCTATGTCCAAAATTTATGCTTTTGTATCATCGTACAATGCGAAATATTTTCACCAGTATGTGAACTGTGCATTTTAGCGTGTCTAGTTGTGGTTTGGGAGAAATGTATTTTCTTCGCATTTCTCTGCATTTTGGTTTTAGGAATTGCAATTCTAAGAATATGTTGATAAGGTTGTTCTCTTGCTTGGTTCAAGAGGATTTGAGATTTGGTGTTGTTGATGAGTTTCTGAGTTATAGAGTATTATAGTGGCTGACAAGGTTATTCAAATGTACAAAATATTCATACTTTTCAAGTGAAGTTTGTTGTGATGCTTCTAAATAAATTTACATGTGTTTATTACATATTCTAGATCGTATTCAAGTGATTTTTTTCTGGAAAGATTGGACTGAGTTAAGGATGTGTGTGCTTAATTGTTTTATGTGTTTGCACGGGTGTTAGCCGACCTTGTGTTAAGCACTACTTGAGAAACTTATAGAAGCATGTTGAGGTTTGTTGGGACTCATTTAGGTCCTCACTAAGTATATGTATATGTCACCCTCATTCTCTTCCATCATGGGAATGCTTGGGCACCGACCTAATTTGAATTTGTAAATGAAAATTATGTATGGCTGACCTTGAGATGGTTTCAAGGTTAAAGATGGTATAAATATGAGTTGAGATGTTTATAAGAGACATAGAGAGATGTGATATATGTGTGTGTGATGTGAGTTTGATCGGATTGGTGTGAATTTCAAAGTGTTGACTTCTTGAAGGCAATGAGCTAAAGGTGTACTCTATCTTCCAAGAATGTATGCAAAAGTGTGAGCAAATTGTGGTGGAATCTCTATTGCATTGAGATAGTTTTCACTATGTAACAACTCTCTTCTATCTTCTTTTTAATTTTTTGGTAGTGAGCTCGGGCAATAATCCCTCATTGGATAGTGTGTCTTGTCTTGGCAGTGAGTCTTTTTTATTCATTTTTGGAATTATTTATATTGTGAGCTAATCCTCATCGTGGTTTTTCCCTCATTGGGTTTTCCATTTAAATCTGGTGTTCTTGTGTGTGTGGTTTTGTTGCTTTGAGTTTCTTATTCTACTTTTAATGATTAATCACTCTAGCACTGCAAAGGTTATATGAATACTTGTATATCTAAATTTTGTTGAGGGTTTTGAAGTTTAAAATTTCTACAACTGATTCACCCCCCTCTCAGTTTTCTTGTTCAACACATATTCCCAGAAAGACTACCCCCCATGTCATCTCCAATGCCTACAATAACACCCATGCCAGTACCAATCAGTCAAACACTAGCTTAAGAGATAAATGTTTTAGGTCAATCCAATGACTTGCAAGAGGGAAATAGTCTTCTCCAAACCTTTGGTAATGAATTTTTGATTTTTAAAAAGCAACAAGATTAAAAATACATACCTTATCAAATTCCTTACCAACCCAATTAGCCTCATAGGTTGCCATTTTAGGTCAATTCCCAAGACCAAAACCAATCTATTAGTGCTAAACCTTTCCAATCATATAATCCAAATGTTTCTAGAACTTCCAAAGCATTAGTTTGTGTATAAAACAACTAGCAAAGGACTATGAGTGGTGTTTCCCTTGTAATCAATCACACAACCAAGCCACATGTCAAAATGGTGGTCCTAATGAAGCATTAATGCTACAAAATGCCTCTACTTCTCAAATGAACCACATGGAACACCTATAACACAAATTTTGGAACCTTAATGATTTCTTACACTTCTAGTTTGGCACCTTAATGCTTTCTTACACTTCTAGGGTTTTTCACCTAAAAGGAGAAAGATGGGCCAAAATGCATGTTACATTCAAAAGAGGGGGTTAGGGGCTTAAAGTGATGTGTATGGAATGCCCTAAATTCTAGAAAGTAATGAAATAGACTATTTATTGGATGCAAACTATTGGAATGTAAAAGATGTTGGAAAACACATTATGATATGCAAATGAACTAAGAAATGTAAACGAACTGTAACATAAACTTATAAAATTAAAGGTGTGCACCTGGAGATTGAAATGGGATGGCATGAAGGTCTAGAATCCTAGAAAAACTAATGCAGGAGCCGAGAAGGACACTTACGCCATTTTGGGCGACCTAGTCCTTTTTCTGTGAAAATCTGTCAAAACCCGTTTCTGCCAGAAGGGTACTTAGATCTACGAAAAACCCTAAAATGCATGTATGGTGGGATTAGGTCACCACTAATCCCTTTCAGACTTTGGGGAAGTCTGAAAGTGGAATCTGGAGGTCTCGATCTACACTTTTTGCTTCTCCAAGTGTCTGGATCTAAAACTTTAATTCTTGGTCTATAGGTGCTCTTTTGTGTAGATTCTTAACCTAAATAATAAGAAGGTGTCTTCAATAAGCTTCCAATCCACTCTTCAATGATTTCCCAAGCTTCCAAGATACCTAAATCTGCAAACACAGAAAGAGAGAGAAGGAAATGTTGATTGTTAGAGTATAGGGATTTTCCTTGGTCAAACCCTTTTATAGATAATTAAATCAAATGAAGTGATAAGATAATAGAGCATGAAATATGGAATGATAGATTCAATACCTTTCCATGATGAATTATCTTGTGTTTTTGCAGCAATCATCCCTTGAATGCTTCAGAAAAGATATCTTGGTGACTTAGAATACTCAAAACCTAGCTTGCTTGAGAAGAATGTTGGGGAGTAGAAGAATGAGATAGGAGAAAAATGAGATGGAAGAAGTTCAAAATGAGGGGAAAACCCCTTATTTATAGAATTTGTTCCCTAATTTCCCGAAAATAACACCATACAGACCGACCTGGTTGTAGAGACAAAATCCTGAAAGAATTTTAAGTTTATTTTATTTTTTATGCCACATGGGACTAGGTTGCCCAAGGCGGCAACCTAGTCCACTTGGGAAATTTTCATTGGTTGTTGGGGATTAAAGTGATTATTATTTTTTGTCGAGATTGTCTCACAAAACACACTAAAATAAGGCATGTATGTACATTAAGGAGTCATTATAGCATAAGAAAGGGTTGATTAAGTGATGACAAGCCTAAGAAAGTGTGAAAATATTTTACAACACCTTACAACACTTTGGCACAAGGCTTGGAAAGAGATAAAGAGAGGTTGAAAAAAAGTCCAAAATCCATAGGCAAGGGTCCAAATGAGTGAAAAGTGTCAAAGGCTACACTTTTTGGTGACACAACACCATCACAACAAGAAGCTCTTCAAGAGCTTGTATAAAATGATACTACACTATTGAATTGACAAAGGGAAGAGTTTTAGTCAACCAACTATAAGAACAAAATCAACCTTCCAATTTTATGGTAGCCAATACAAGGTCAAATAAAAGGTCATAGAAGTTGAACAATCAACTGATAAGTAGCCTTTTTAGCCTCCTCCAATGTCTCAATGGGTTGATAGTCCATTTTTAGCCCTAAACATGCAAGAGAACCAAATAAATTAGACTGTTGTTGGTAAAGAACAACCTAAGGTACACACTCAACCAAAATAAGTGCAAGGTGTTGTTGTTACTAAGGTGCAACCAAATATTAGTTCCATTCCTTTTAATATTCTTGATCTTATGAAGAAAACAAATGTGAACATATCAATATGGGATTCTTTGTCTATCCTTGGACGAAAAATAACTTTTACAAGTTTTCTTGTCTAGCCTTACTGTTTCAAAAGAGTTATCAAAAGAGCAGCCAAAAGTTTCCCTTACAAACACACCTAAACCAAAATATGAACAACAAAATAAATATGTTAACCCTATCCTTTCTATGTGTCATTAATAATTTGTGACAATTTTGTTCATAATTTCATGATAGATTCAAGGGATAATAGTTTAATCACGCCTAAACAAATAGTTGACAAGCTTGGCCTAGAGTATGAGCCTCTTTCAAAGAGAGTTGTATAGCTAGATGAGACAACCATAAAGACTCTTGGTGTCATCAAGGGATTGAGTCTCACTTTAAATACGTTTCCTAACTTTTCAATCCCTCGGTATATCTTTGTCATTTACCTCCCACCTTACTTTGCATTGTATCTATCTAGAGATTTCATAGCCAAGATTGGGGTTATTTATCATCAAATTGGTCTCGCATATTTTTTCGGGCTATATATGGCACTAAGATCACCATAAAATTAGAACCTATTGCTAAATACCATATTGAACCTTATGTGTCAATTGTTATCAATGCCAATTATATCATTCTTTAGCAAGAAGACCATTATGTTATCCAGGAGCCTAATACTCACATAGAGGGTATAGTTGATTTGTTACTTGATGGGTGGGGGTCTAGAAATAATGAATTTGATCCATACAAACACATAAAGGAGGTTGGTCTTGGTATTTATTTCTTGCATGAAAATAATTCATTCATATCCAACCTTGTGAAAACTAATGAGCAACATGAGAGTGTTTGGAAAATGTACTTTGAAGGAGCTAGAATTAGATATGGTGCAATTGGAGGTGTGATTATGGTGTCTTTAAAAAAAGAAAATAGTATTCAACTTTATATTTTCATTTAGTTGTACAAACAATGCAACTGAGTATGAAGCTCTCATACATGATCTCCAATGGGCTAGAAAGAGGAAAATAAAGTGTCTCTGGGTTTTGGTGATAGTGAATTGGTGGTAAATCAAGTAAAAGGGATAAATGTTACAAAAAAAAAAATTGAATTTATATAAGCATAGAGCACATGGGATCTTATTGAGGTTTTTGAAGCTTTCAATGTGCAATCTATTCCTAGAGAAGAGAATAAACATGTTGATAAGTTAGATACCATTGGTGTATAATTTGACATTCTTAATGAAATAAAAAAAATGTGCAAAAACATATAAAGGTAGTTGTAAGACTAATTGTACCTAATAATAACACTCATTGGTAGGTATTTGAAAGTGAAAAAAATAATTAATTTCCTACAAGAAGAATGAGTCCTTAACTAAAAATAAGGAAAAATTATAGCAACAATTTATGAAGAGCGAATCACCCAACTAAAGTCAAACAAGTTGCCAAAAGGTTTAGTCACTCTTGAATTCATTTTGAATGTTCATGACCAAGTTAGAAGAGATAAAATCAGAATGATAGTTAAGCATGAAGATTGTGAAGAGACTATCATATTTAAAGACAAACTTCTCAAGCTTGTAAAGGTATGTACTTAAGAAGAAAAACATGCATTCATTCAACTTTGTCAAGAATATAGTGATGTCTTTGCATGGAAATGTGGTGATCTTAAAGTCTTTAATCTAGCATTAACAAAATATACCATTGAGATAGAACCAAATTCCAAAATTGTTAGGAAAAAACAAAGGCCTTTAAACCCAAAATTAGAGCCTCTCATGAAGGAGTTGAATAAATTAATAGAGGCTAGCATAATTTTTTCTATCAAGCACACATCTTAAGTTTCAAACTTGGTACCTATGAGGAAAAATAATGGAGACTTAAGGTTAAGTGTGGATTTTAAAGGCCTCAATAAAGCTTCTTTGAAAGACCACTATTCATTTCCTCCCATGGAACAAATTTTTAAAGTAGTATCAAGTTTAGAATGTTTTTCACTCCTTAATGGCTATTTTGATTACAATCAAATATTGGTTAAGGAGGAAGACCGGTTTAAAATATCCTTCACTATAAAATGGGGCACAATGGCTTATTAGAAAATGCTCTAAATGGTTTTTCTAATGCAGAAACAACTTTCCAAAGAGCCATGGATATGGAATTGTAGGGGTTGATTAATAAGATTGTGTTGATTTATCTTGATAAAATTACAGTGTTTTCCAAGCATGCTAAAGACCATTTGTCTCATTTAACATTTTTGATAGGTGTAGAGAGTTTGGAGTTTCACTTAATCCTAAAAAATGCATAATTTCAATTCATGAAGGAAAACTTTTGGGCTACATTGTATCCAGAAAGGGGCTTGCAAGTGATCTTGATAGAGTAAGTATTATTCTAGCATGCCATTGCCTAGCTACAAGAAAGGATTGTAAAGTTTTTTGGGGAAAATTAATTTCATTAGGATGTCTTTTCCTGATATTGCAATTCTTATGAAAATGCTAACATATATGTTGAAAAGAACATGCCTTTCAACTGAACCAAATAAGGAAAAATGGTTTTAAAGCCATTAAGCAAGCTATAGCACAAGCTTTTATTCTCATAAATCCTAACTTTTCTAAGGATTTTATGTTATATGTATTTTGGAGTATAGATACTATCTCGACAATGTTGGTACAATAAAATGATGAAGGTACGGAACAACCAATAGCCTTTTTCAATCAAGGTTTAAAAATACTATGAGGAAAGGTATTATTTTGTAGAGAAAACAGTTCTTATTTTTATAAGGAGTCTTAAAAAATTTAGACACTTGGTTTATAACAACAAAATTTATTTAATGGTATCACATCTAAGTTTCAAATAATTTCTTTTGAGCAAGGATTTGAATGAAGAAAGAGTAGGTTGGATCACTAAGGTGATGGAGTATGATGTTTTTGATTGGTTAAGCAGGGAAAGGGCCCTAACCCGAATATCAGTACAACATGAAAAGAATAGTAGGTGGAAGGAAACAACAAAAATAGGAAGCCCACCAAACTTCCCTCTCCCATAGACAAAATGCTTAATCAATTCCCATACGATTAAACATACCAGTTCTATCATAGTAATCCAAATATCTTAACTTAGCAGTAGTAGCATCCATACCTATCCATCTAATATACCTATTAACATCTATCATAGAGTCCCCACTTAAAATATAAACAACATTTTAGAGATTAAAGTTTCGGCACCAACGGCCATAACCAAAAGTAACAGTTCTAGAACATAAAGCTAGAATAACCATCATAACAAAAATAAAAAACAATAAAATGAAGCCACCATATTAAGCTTCCTCTATCAGCTTCCATGCGCAAATTAGGTCTTCAACCATTCCATTCATTGTGTCCTTCGGCTCCATCTTGTCAGCCATATCCATGCCTTCACCTACTGCATTTTTCCTTTGCTACTTTTTTATTTTGTCCATACCAGAAACAGTGGCCATAACTTCCTTTTTCATGATAGCATCAACCACCAAGAAAACAATCTTTACCGCTTCTTCCAAGATTTGAATTATGTTATCATTTCCTTGTTCTTGCATACCTTTCTCAAGAACCTGCAGTCTTTCCTCAATTATCTTCTTTATCTTATTCTCGAGGGCCTAAAGCTTATCCTTCTCTTTCTCTTGTATCCTATTTTCCAAGATTTGCAACCTCTCCTCTAGCTTTGTAATTCTTTCATTCTCGTTATCCTTAGCCTTTTCATCCTCTCTACTTGTTTTCTCTTCCTTTTCCTGGTTCTTTAGGGTATTTCCATCTTCTTCCTCCCGAGCCACCTCATTCTACGGCTCCTCAACAGTATCTTCATGCCATGACCACCCTCAATAATCAACTCTGAGTCATCCTCCTCATCTGAGTCACCACCCAAACTATCAGGAATCTCTTTAGTAGAGGAGTCATTATCTTCCTCCCCTTTCTTTTCCACACTATCATGCGGACTGTGGGTACTTTTCTCCTCAGGGCTCTATGAATTCTTTTTTCTATCTTGACCTTTTGAAGCTGCCATAGCCAATCTCTTAGACCTCCTACCACCCGTGTTAGATCCTTCCATCTCATTATCATCAAGAATTGTGATTGTATCTACCTCTTCTTTGTAGCTCCCATCTTCATCGAGACGTTCTTTCTTTTCTTCGGTGTAACCATAAGCAGGTCCTTCCATAAAGCAGTATCAGGGCTCTGGAGTTTCTTACTAGATTTTTTAGGCGTTGGGTATGGATGATTTTCAAGAAGCTCAATTTTCACCGAGCTTTGGGGTTTTGGGTCTTCAATCATCTTGAGAGCAGGGTTTTTCTAAGGAGTCTTAGAAAACACAAATTTGCAAAGGGCCTAGTGTAAACGTGAGTTAGCCCCATGATTAAGACTTTGGCTGAGGGAGGAGAATAAAAAGAAAGGCAAATTATCTTTTTCCTGGTGTCTTATGTGGTTGAGGATAGGAAAGTGATAACCATGGATGAACTGGTAGTGTCCTTCAAGGGTAAAATATTTCATTACTATAAAACAAACGTTATGATAAGGAGGTGGCAATTTAACCCTATAATAACCATTTTGGAACCTTTTCGATTTTTCTTTTCCTTCAATGTTTTTATCACAACAGTCCTCATACTTACCATTGCTTATCTTAGCAACCTTCGTTCCTTCATAATCCAGGCCAATCGCTTCCACAATCAACTTCGCATCCACCTTGAATTGGAGCCCACCAAGATTCACTTCGCCATCTCTTCAGGCATTGGCGAACTTATAGTTGAGTATCATTATGACCCTCCATCATAGCAAAATACGAAGTGAAACCCACATGCTCAAATAAACCCTAGAGCTCCTCATTGTTGTGAAATGAGTCATATTTGAGAGGTTTGATTCATTTTATAGGGCCTCCCATGGTGCTATCAAAGCTATTGTAGTTTTTGGGAACGAGAAGGAAATCACTTTTATTGCCTTCAACATCCTCAACACTCATAACAGGTAAATCCACACTCTTTGTTCTAATGGTGATTCCGTTGTTACTCATTTGAAATGAAAATGACTTAGGGTTATTTTTTTAATGGAAAGAAGAGCTCACACCTCGATTACCACCTTTTCCCTTATCATCATTATTTCTAACGATATCTCCACCTCCTTTTCTCACAATGATCACACTTCTTTTATTCTTTCTTTTATTATTTTTGCACATGCCATTCCATCTATCACATCAAAGATTGGACTCAATATTTTTCCCCATGCAATTTAAATCCCCATTTAAATCAATCCTTTCAAGGTACAGACTTCTATTGTCCACTCATCCTTTCCATCTTTGGCCTTTCCTTTTATCAGGATTTGGAAATCCTTTCACATCATGCCTTTACCGCTAGCCAGTCATCTTGCCAGCTTGTCTCCACGTGGATCCCATCCTCGTAAGCCTTCTCATCCTATCATTCATCTTACCAGCTTTCATCTACAGGGTCCATATCCTCATAGGCTTTCTCATCCCAACACTTTTATTAATAATTAAGATTCCCATCCTCATAATTATTAACTTGGGTATTTTTCTGGTGTTTATCCATAACAAGGGCTTCTTTGATATGATTAGGTAGATTATAGAAGTCCCAATTTATTAAATTTTCTTGATTAACGCCCATATTGGCCATCACATCCATCGTTTTATTTCCTTCCCTCAAGGTGTGGCATATTTTAACACATTGAATCTCTTGTAACATGCTTCTGCAATCATCCAACATATCTCTAATTTCCCAAGGAATATTTGTCTGATTGTTGAGATGATCAATTATCAATTTTGAGTCTCCTTCTATAATTACCTTACTATATCTCTCCTCTTTTAGAAGTCTAATTCCAATCTAAACAAAATATGCCTCAACGAAGTTGTTCATTGTTGTTCCTAAGGCTTTGTTGTATCTAGTCAGATAAGTGCCCTTATCATTCCTTATTACTCCACCTGTCACAGCCTGTCCAGGATTACCTTTTGAGCAACCATCAAAGTTTCATTTAACCCATCTTGGTTCCAGGGGCCTTTAGACAATATTCCTTCTAATAAGTTGTTTTTGTCAGTTTACATTATGTAAGTCGCGAGAAAGCTCCCATTGTTGTTTTATGCTCGACTCTTGCTGAGTAGGTTGTTTCTTAACCTAATTGTACATGCAGCTTTCTATATTTTCTTGAATTTTCCTTTTAACAATTAAATGAAGCTCCTTACTAGTTCTTGAAGTGTCCCTAAAAACCCTATTATTTTTCTCCTTCGATAGTCCCCAAGTCAGAAACAAGGGAATCTATCCCCATAGATCACAGATAATATTGTGGGAGAAAGGGAAAAATCTCCATCCTTCAAAAAATATTTGGATATTGGTAGGAAACACCCATTCTAATTTTAGAATATTGAGAAAGAAACCCCATACTTCCTAGGCATAAGAACATTGAAGAAACAAATGCATAATAGATTCCTCTTCTTCATTACAAAGACTACATCTGCTGACCAAGAACCAACCTCTTTTCTTTAGGTTGTCTATAGTGAGGATTTTACCATAAATAACCATCCACCAGAAGCAATTAATTTTTGGTATAAGATTCTTCTTCCAAACTTTTAGCCAGTCAAAATGTCCTAGAGTTTGCATTTGCTAAATTATGGAGTCGTAGGCAAATTTAACTAAGAACTTGCCATTGGCATTTTTTGTCCAAATCCACTCATCCTTTCTATTTCTTGAGAAGAGGTCAGGATTTCCAATTTGTTTCATCAGAAGGTCAATAGTAGCATCCCAATTCTGTTGTTTACTTCCACTGAGAACAACATTATTTAGGTGGTCTTTGAAGCTTTTCCATCTAGGTCGCAAACCTTCCCACAGAAGGTAATTAGAGACTTTTTTACCAATGTCTCTTTTCAGTCTTATGCTAATTTGTTGGAGATCACCAGAGGCCAATAGAGGGGTCATAGTAGGCCAAGGATCATCCGAGAAATCTGTGTTTAGCCCATTACCAATCTTCATTTTGACACCTCTAGTCAGCACTCCTCTAGTCTTAAGGAGATTATTTCAAAACACAGACCCATGCAAGATATCCTTCTTCCTAAGAAAGAAACTAGTATCCTTATTCTTGAGATACTCAGCCTTAAGAATAGTAGCCCAATCTTTTTCATTCTCCAGGAGGAACCAGCCTATTTTCGCAACCAAAGCCTTGTTGAACAATTTCAACCTTCTAATTCCTAGCCCTCCATCTTTCTTTGAGTCACACACCTTATCCCGTTTGATGAGAGCCATTCTTTTCTTTTCATCCACTCCTGACCATAAAAAATCTTATTTGAATTGTTTCAATCCTCTCAGCAATATAAGAAGTTATATTAAACATAAAGAGATAATACACCGAAATATTCTAAAGAGAAGCTTTCAAAAGCTAAATTTTTCTTTCCAAGCACAATAATTTGCCTTTCCAGCCAACCAATTTTTTCTGGACTTTCTCCACAATATAGTTCCAATAGTTTTTGTTCAACTTTCTAGAGAAAAGAGGTAGGCCCAAGTAGGTAACAGGAAACTCCGCTTCCTGATACCCCAGAATCCGTATCACTCTGTTTTTCACAAGCTGGCTAGTATTAAAAAATGGATTTTTCTTTTTTGGTAATTTATACATTGTCAAGATAATTCAGCATATTTGTCTAGAATAGTTTTCCACTGATTAGCCTCAACCATCGAAGCCTCCCCCATGAGAATGGTATCATCAACAAATTGTTGATGTGATGTCGGGGGTAAAGAGGAGGCAGGACAAAATCCTTTCAGAGCATAGGAATTAAGTTGTTTTTGTATGTTGCAGCCAAGAGCCTTTGCCACAATCACAAACAAGTAGGGGGATAAGGGGTCTCGCTGTGTCAGCCCCCTACTAGGAGAGAAAAAATTGTGGGTAATACCATTTACTAGGACCGAATACTTAGGAGTAGTGACACAAGATTTTATCAAATTAAGAAATTTACCAGTGAAGCCAAATTTTTCCAAAATAGCAAATAAAAAATTCCAGGAAACCCTATCATAGGCTTTGGAGATATCTAATTTCAAGACCATGCTTGGATTTTTTCTATAGTCCATAAAGTGCAGGATTTCATGAGTATAGATAGTTGCATCCAAAATTTGTCTACCCTGAAGAAATCCTTTTTGATTAATAGCTATCATCTTTCCCAAGACAAGTTTCAACCTATTAACAATGATTTTGGAGCAAGTCTTATAAGTTGTGTTGCATAGACTTATAGGTCTATAATCATTCATTAAAGTAGCTTCATTTGTCTTAGGGACCAGGGCCAAAAAAGTAGTATTCATCTAATTCAAGAGTCAACCTGATCTAAAGAAATCTCTAAAAGCATTGAAAAGATCTATAGACACAGTCTCCCAGTAGACCTGGAAGAAGCTGGGAGGGAACCCATCAGGTCCAAGAGATTTATAAGCTCCAAAAGAGAAAGCATCGTCCTTTACGTCTTTCATAGTGATATTCTTGGTTTAATCTTTCAAGTCTTCTTTAATGATAACATTAGGTATAACATGTAAGAACTCCTCCAAGTCCAGATTGTTAACCCTTGGAAGCTCTGGATAATTTAAAAACAAGGAAATAGCCACATTTGCTATTTCATTTTGCCCTTCCAGTTTGATGCCATTAGAATCAATAAGATATCGGATCCTATTTCTTCCCATATGCTTCATAGTGGATTGGTGAAAAAAATTATTATTTCGATCCCCTTCCTTAAGCCACTGAATCCTTGATTTCTCTTTCCAGTAAATTTCCTCCTTCTTGCTTAGTTTGTGCCATTGGGTTATGAGCTCCCTTTCCTTAATGTAGATCTCATCGGTACAGTTTCTTACCTCCATTTGGTCTTGGACTTGCTTAATTTTCACTATGAGGTCCTGCTTAGTAGTAAAGATGTTCCCAAAGGTGTATTTGTTCCATTCTCTAACCCTTTCCTTAATTTTTTTCAGCTTTTGTGTTAGCCTAAACATTGGAGTGCCAACACAAGGAAGGTTCCAACATTCTTCAATAAGAGATTTAAATTTCGGATGAAGGGACCACATGATTTCATACCTAAAGGGATATGGTTTTTCAATCACCCTATCATCCCATTCTAGAAGAAGAGCACTGTGATCAAAGCATGTTCTAGGTAAGGCAGTAAGAGAGATATTCTACATAATGCTCCAGTTAGAGGAGATCAAAAATATATCCAATTTAACTTGGATTGGTTGATTGACTTGCCTTCTGTTAGTCCCAAGTAAAGTGGGAACCAGTTAGAGGGACATCCATTAGCCCCACCGAATCAAGAAAGCTTGCCAGATCAATCATACTCTCAGAGTAGTCGGTAAGGCCTCCTTTTTTCTTAGATGGGTACAATGGGGAGTTAAAATCACCTCCAAGCATCCATAGTTCATCCTTGTTGCTAGAAATAATTCCATCCAACAAATTCCATAAATCCAACCTGTCCAACCTTGAATTAGAGTCATATATATTCCCTAAATTCCATTTAATGGAGGAATCACCATCCTCTATCCCAATCAAGAGACTATTCTTATTCTTAAATTTCAACTTGCCACTAAACCGTGACGAGTTCCAACAAGTAGTGATTCCTCTAGAAGCTCCCTCCACATCATTGACTTCATATCCAGCACCAGGCCAGATCCACTTCAGGGTTTTCTCAAAGCTTTCCTTTTTCATTTTAGTTTCTTGGATTAAGAGGATATCAGGTTTCACCTCCGCCAAGCATGCCTTTAGCACATGTTGTTTATATGATCCATTAAGACCCCTTACATTCTAATACAAAATATTCATAACCACCAAGAATAGAGGAGTAGTATTAGGATGATGCTCCCCAAATGGGAGGTCTACCTCCCTTATTTCCTTTTTGTTTTGTTCCCTACCAGAGAATCAAGGGTCTTTTGTTTCCCTACTACCAAATCTTTTGTTGTTTCTTTGATTCTAGTTTCTTTCAATTGGGGTTTGCCAACTTTTCTATTTCCTCCCACATCTGGTTTTTTCTTTTTTTCGTGATTTGGTATTTATCCATCCTTTCTCATCTTTGCTTTGTGATGTTCCCTCTTCCTCCAAGAAAGGAGCCTAGTCATCCTGAGTAGGAGTCAAAAACTGTTCCTTTCTATTTATAATTTCCCCTTCCTCTAGAGCATCATTTTGTTGTTCTTCCTAAGGAGTTGGAGGTGAAGTTGTTTTCTTGTTTTCCTTTTCTTTATTTAAATCCATAAGTTTCTCTGAAGATAGCAGTGTAGGTGGTTCATCTGCTGCTTCTAAAAATAGCCTTTCTAGATTATCTTTGAAACCATCCTTTGTTGAAGTATCATTCATCTTCTTTTCTTGTTCCGGGTTAAAGGCTTCTTCTATGAGTAACAACTCTTCATTGGGTCTTGAGGATTCAGGTTCCTTTAAGCTACTCTACAAATTCTATAGAGGAGCATCCCTTTGTGTTTCAATTTGGAGAGTCTTAGGCTCAAGAGGAGATATTTTACAAGCATCTTGTAAGTTCCCAAATTCATTACATCCCTGAAAAAACACCGTAGCCCTCTCATATTCTAGAGGCTGGACCCATTTTCATAACAGAAGTGGGTAGGACTGTATTAACCCCTACGTTAACACAGATTATTGTGTAGAATAATCTAGCTTTTAGAAGAGTAACTTTGTCTATGGTGACCAAAGAACCAAAGGAGTCATCTATTCCTTTAAAAACCTTTTGGTTCCAGAACTCAAGTGGCAGCCCAGGGAGCCTAACCCAAGTTGGAGCAACTTTCCCCAAATCAGCAAAGGCATCAAATCTCGCTTTCCACTTGCATAAAGACAATATTTTTAAAGCCACTATCAAAAGCCCATGGTCCACCAATAAGTACTTTTAGCATATCCTCAGGGATAACAAAGGGAAACATAAACAAACCCTTAGGCATAATGCTTATAGAAACGCTACCTTTAAGCTTCCAAGTTTCAGAGGCCCATTTTCATACTTGGTCTATATTGGGTCGTCCAACAAAGAATTTCCCCACCAAGGACAGCTTCAAACCCTCCATAGCATCATTCAATATTACATCTAGGACGTCCACTTCATCCCCCGCCACAATACAAAAAGTCGACAAATATTTCTGAGGTGTCCTTATCAAAGATTGACTTCTAACAATCTTTCCCACATAGGAGGTCATATGGGCATCTGGGCCTAAACAGGTCTTTCCTTCAGGAGAAAAATAGGATTGTTCAAACCCCAAAATGATGGAATATGCTCAGAGCATGGGGAAATTTTAGTTCTCCCGCATGGAGAGGCAACGTGACTCTAGGAAACAGCAGGCTGCTTTGGTGGGGGAGCCTCCATGGGGCCCCCTGCAGGTTGATTCATCGAACAACAGAGTATCAGAAATTCAAAATCTCAGAGAGCGTACATTTTGTTGATTATTTTAAGTCACATGTTTTGGGAACCTATGATAAGTGACTTGGTGTCGGTTCCTGATAGGACTAGAATCCCCGACTTGAAACTAAATATGTCGGTTGCCAATAGGACCAGAACCCCCAACTCGAAACAAAAGGTCCTAGTTCCTAATGGTATGAGAACCTTTGACCATAGCAGCAAAGACACTCATGGAATATGATGTTATCATCAAAGCCACAAATTTTATTAGAGGTAAGGGCTTGTTTTAACAACTAGCTTTATATTTGTATGGTGATAAATATGTTGTTATAGTGCTTCAAAATGATCAATAATTAGTTGCACTTCCATTACGAACAAGTTGGATTCAAGATATGATCCATTTCCTTTAAACAAGTGAGTTTCCTTGAATATTTGACAAAACTAAAAGAATTTATTTCATACTTCAATCCATTTCTTGTGTTCTTTTGGATGAAATTTTATTTAGAAATGAGATAAATGGTGTTCCCTTGAGAAGTATTGAGACAAATAGTATTGAATAATTTTTGCAACAATTTTATGTTGGATCAACAAGTGGAATTTTTTCTCCAAGAAATAAAACCTTAAAGGTAATGAGGGCAGGTTTCTATTGATCCAACTTGTTTAAAGATACATATGCATGGGTTAAGAAATGTAAGAAGTGTTCTTTCTTCATAGGGAAGAAGAAACTAGCAATCATCCCTCTCCATCCCATTCAGGTAGAACAACCACAACCCTTCATGAAGTGGGGTTTGGATTTCATAAATATGATTAATCCACCTTCAAGAGAAACTCATAGGTGGGTGTTAACAACTATTGATTATTTTACAAGGTGGATAGAAGCAATAACACTTAAGGAAGCCAATGAGACTTCAATTTTGGAGTTTTATGAAGATATAGTTTCTAGGTTTGGAGTTCTCGATTCAATCATCTATGATAATGAAATAAATTTTGTTGATACTATGATAAGTGAATGGGATATCAAGCATGAAATCTATTTGAGCAAATCCTCCATCTACTAACCCCAAGGAAATGGATTAGCAAAATCCATCAACAAGAATCTTATTCAAATTATCAAAAGTTCTATCATGGTAGAGAACCAAAGTACATGGCATACAAAACTAAATTTAGCATTATGGTATAATATAATTTATCCTAAAAGTTCCATTGGTAACTCACCTTACATGCTTGTCTATATTAGAGAAGCAAGGTTGCCCATATCACTTGAATTTCCAGCTTTAGAGCTTGTTAACTAGTCATATAAGATGGAAGAAGATGCAATAGAAATAAAATTTATAGAACTAATGTAGTTAGAAGAATTTAGAGACAAAACAATGCATACAATGGAGTGTCATTAAGCCCAAACCAGAATTTCATTTGACAAGAAAAAAACTACAAGGATTTTCAAAGAAGGATATTTTGTTCTTAAATGGGATGAGTTGAAGACTATATTTGGAAGACACTAATTTTGATCCAATGTGTAGTGAACCATACATGATTTCCAACTATAAACAACACAATTCCTTTCAGTTGTCCAAGCTAGATGGTGAAGAATTACCTATCCCAGTCAATGAGATATACTTCAAGCATTGCTATTGAGGTTTTGATTCACTCTTGTACATATTAGGATAGGTTTTTCATGTTGAATAAGTATTGTTGCACATTGTTATAGTTTTTTCTTCTCCCCAAGTGTTGATGCATAATTATTTTTTAAATTTATTTATTAAGATGATGTTTTCAGTTGTCTTTTAGGTGGCTTTTTTATGTTAGTCTCTGTGAGATAGGGGAACCACCCACTGCAAGGCCCTAGGTCACGAAAGTCCAAGAGCAGAAAGGTTGCCCTAACCCACCTTAGTTTAATGGGAAGTTAGGATGACAAGGATGAGAATGATGAGGATTATGCGTCCTTCGATCACTCTGTAATCCCAAACATTGGAAGGAGACTAGATGAGTCAGCCTTTAGAGTCAGATTCATGTCTCAAGCAGCTCTCTGTCTCAGGATGGAAGCACCATTCCAAGATGACAGCATGGTACGCTGGCATCTCACAGGTGCGTTGGTGTTCGTACGGCTAGAGAACCGAAAAGACAGAAATCTAACTCCAAAAGGGAGACTATCAACCTAGTCTAGAGATGTTTGAAGTGATAAAATGAGATTAAGTAAAGAGAAATGCAGATACAAATATGATAAAGGAAATGTATTACCACCAAGGTGACGAATATGATCTCATACAATGTTCTCCTTGCCAACTTGCTCCAAGTTCTCTCCACCTGTACACAATAAAGGGAGAAATTGTTGGGGTTGTATAGGGGCCTGCCTCAGTCAAACCCCCATCTTGGTGTTCCCACCTCCACGAACAGCCAAGTTTGGAATAGTAGAGATAAATGATAAAGAAAAGAAACTACAAGCTACATAAACACAAAAACACTACAAGCAGTACGTGCTTACTCAATCAAAAGAAAAAGGACAGATTATAAGAGCTTACGACCTCCGTCCAAAGCACTCAAGCCTCTGTTGCCATGGTCTTTGTCTTGTGCTTGCCTTGTTGGAATGAAAAAGTAGTGGATTGCTGCAATGGAGTGAATGGTGCTGCTACAAAGCTTGGAAATGAATGCAAACGGTGGAGAAAAATGCTCAAACGATCTTACAAAACTTCTCTCAAACTTTTTCTTTCCCAAAAACATCTATGGATGGAAGAGTGAAGATTATGAAGAGATGGATGAAAAATGGCCATATTTGGGTTAGATGGTCGAAGAGGGACGTTACTTTTTGACTTCCAATTGAAAATGTAATGCCTATGCAGTCTCCAACCACAGAAATCTTCCAGGGACGTATGCGTGCAGGCGTCCTCGACAGAAACTCCCCCATCGACACGCGAACCAAGCGCTAAGTGGAATGCAAGGAGTGGGCTTAAGTGGAATTAAACCTCCACTTTTGATTTTCTAAAGTGTTAAGGGTCAAATGGGAATTTGTGTTAGAGGTGAAAATTCATGTTGATACAGTCTCAAGTTTTTTTTTTGTTTGAAAGGGACTAACATTTTTCCATCAAGTCTTGCATCTTATTTTTTAGGTTGTTTAAGGTCTTTCATGACTTTTCTCAATGGATATCCAAGGTTTATAGTCTTATATTCTTAGTAGGAAAGCACCCCATAGAGGTCGCCAAAGATGTTAATAATTCATAACACGTTGTCTGAAATGGTCACTAGTAAAGTTTAGAAGATTTTTTAAGGGTCACCATTTTTAAGTATAGGACTATAAGAATATTAAGTTGTGTCTTATAAGACACAAATCATTGGCAAAAATTCTTAAGGATAAAAAGACAAGCAAAAATAAAACTTTCAATATTTTCTAAAGCACATGTCCATTCCTTGCAAGGGAAGTTTGGTTTGAAAGAGTTAAATTTTTAGAAGAGTTTTAGGGTTAGGTTTCCTTGTTTGAAAATATCACCACATTGAAGAAGAAGGAAACATAGGATGTTTTAGGGAGCTTGGAGAAGTTCCAAGAGTTCATACAAGTCTCATCCATTTTATAAAAGTGAAGAAGAAGAGCATGACATGTTTCTTACAGGAGTGAGGGGTTCCGAGAGCTCATTCATGTACCTTCCCCGCGCATTCAAGGTTCCCTGAAATGTAGGCTCTATATGGTATGCACTCCACACCTATATATCTTTCAGTCATATAAAGCTCTATTATATGGATCTCTATCAAATTTTTTGTTATCTTGATCAAAGATATTTAAAAGTCCTTTAAAATGCATATAGAGTCTTTAAAATCCTAGGAGTTGTGTATTTATTAAATAAACCTCTAAAAAATGATTAAAGGTTACATGTAATGTTGATAGGTCCTTAGGAATGGTGAAGATAACAAACTATTCATGACTATTCTTTAGATTTTTTTTTGTTTCCTGGAGGAAGTTTAAGGTTCCTTATAGCATTGGCAAACATATCTTGAATCCTAATACCCTGTAGAAAGTCATTGAAAAAGTTGTCTAGGGCTTTCTGTGAGTAACCAAAGTAGTTCACATTTAATAAGATCAGTAAGACATGAGGACAAAATAGTGATAGTGTTGAAAATAAGACCTTCACTTATTTGTACTGTGAGGATTCTGAAAGATAATGACTAAAACCCTAAGGATGTATTCAAAACCTTAAAGAGATATCAAACATGCATGAAGAGTTTTATGAGGAGACATGAGAAGTGAAATCATCCCTATTGTTGGTATTGCTCTTTACTCCACAAGGATAGAAGGACAATAATAAAATATTTATGAGTCTATTGTGGAAGTGAATGCATGAAGAAGAACCTGGGAATTAGTTATAAAAGGCCATGCATATAATGTCAGTGTTGATAGACTGTATTCGGGGTCTTGTAAAAGCCATTCAATGATCATTGCAAAAGGGTAGAGCTTCCAAGTCTAAGGAACATAAACAAAAGTACCTCTTCCACATGTTAACCATGATTGTTTCTGAAAGAAGGTTTTGGATATAATAAATAATGTTACAATAGAATGTGTGATAGTGATATAAAATCATGATAGATAGAGATATTCAAGTGATAGTGGATAGTGTTCCATCCTTTCATACCATACAACCCTAAAGCTATCAAGATTCATGCAAATATCTGTAGGATTTTAGTTTATGTTCATCATCTTAGAGTATCCACTCATAATAATGATGAATAGATTTTCAAATTGTGTTAGGGGTATTTAAGAGAAGACAACCATATTTCTTCAAAATGTTAAGACCCTATGCAAGTCAAAGAACATGAAGATAAATGACTGATTATGAAGGTTAACATTGTCCAAGTAGTGGAAATACCTACCATATCCTAACATCTTGGCATGGACTTTATATTTCATGAGTGCCAATTATAAATTTATAGTGCATGAAGGGTACAAGTAATAGATCAACAACATGACAATATCAAAAGGGTAGTATTACCTATTGAAAGCATATATGTTATTTGTGTCAAGTGGAATGATAGATTCAAAGGAAATACAATGACAATGTTATAGGGGGGATTCCAAAAGTAGTAGTGATAAGATTATCCATGTCAATGGTATCCTTTGTTAGAGATGGGAGTGGTCTACTTAGTTCTTCATGTAAAGTTGTAGCAAAGAGGATAGACAATTGATGATAGTAAAAGGAATTTTATTATTTTATGACAACCCACTTATGTATGAAAATGTATAGTCATAAAGGATAATGAGAAGTTAAAATTGTGTAAGATATAAAGTCTTTGCTAGAATTCTTAAGAAACCTATGAAATACCTACACATTTGTAGGTGGTAATGATACAAGTGCTTTTTGTGATAGTGTATCATCCCTTAAAAGTCACGTCTCCATTTGATAGTCCCTCAAAATGACATAGGTGATTAAAAAATGATGATAGTTGATAGTGTGTTGACATAAAATTTTGATAGGAAATCCCACAATGAAGATTGTATCAAAACCTAAAAGGATAGTGATTGAATTATATGGATATGTAGTAGAATGAAGATTGTTATATCAATGAGAAAGAATAGAATGCATTATGAGGGTAGTCATAGGTGACTAAGATATTAAGAACATGACTATTTTAGTAATATAATAAACAACATCCTTTGATAGACATCAAAAGTACATTCACCATACAATTATCATATAAGGTAGCTATAGAGGCTTGTCATGGCAGTGATGTTAGCAAAAGATGGAAACATAAACCAAAGCTAGCATGCACAGTCCAATGACCATATGAAAGGGATGGACTTGGAGAAAAGGATGCTCCATAAATGACATTTATACTAGACACAACCTTATAGCAGTGGAAACTCATGTGATGAAGCACAACTCATTGTTCTATAAGGTTTTTGTGACATATGTCATTGGTGCATTGTTTAGTGTGTTTGAAAGGTGTACATGAAATCATATAGTAAATCATATAGGAAATCATCATGAAGACAAACTATTGTATGGCACCCCACACATCATAAATGATAAGCATAGGTTGAAATTATGAGAGGAAGAGAAATTATACAATATAACATATTGTTGTTAGTAAGGAGTCTTACACAATATGATCAAGAAAATAACATCTTATGATGAGAAATGACAAAGATAACTATGAAGAGAGCATAATCATAAGACAAGAATATTGGTTAAGGTTCATTAAGAGGTTTTTGAAGATTCCTTGAAAGGGGAGTCTTATCCAATGCCCTCAAAGAGACCTATTTCTCTTTAAGATTATAAAAAACATGCCCTATTATCACGCAAGTAGCAGTTGAGGAGAGTAAAAGTCATTTTGAGCAGTTAAGATAACACTCCAGGAAATTTTCAATACTTTGCAAGTATCTAGGAGAGTGAAGGTTGTTGATTGGAGTCTTTGTAGGAGCATGCAAAGGAGAAAAGGCTTGAAAAAATCAATAATTCAACCCCTCAAAACTTACCTAGAGCATCCTAAGGAGTCAAGCAAGGAGGTTGGTTCCCAAGCACCCAAGGAAGTTGGTAAAACAATTAAGGCAAGCATCTTCGTTCATCACAAGACACATGTCCTATATTCTCTCTTTTGGTTAGATGTGCAAAGTGGATGCCTAACAAGTGTAGAAAGAGATGAATTTTTGTATGAGAACTTCCAATATAATAGATATAAACATATTTTTACTTAGCTGATATGCCTTTTTATCAATAAAAGAGCCACTATTACCTACTTAGGTGTTGTATTTTTGTGCAACATCATGAAATGATTGATCTTTTCCTATGATAAAATCTTTATCCTTGATTTTTGTCTCATTTATCTATCCTTTATACATTATTATATCTTATTGTAGGTCATAGTTTGTGTTTGTTCCAAGTTTATTCAAATTTCAATTATCAAATGATATTCCTTTTGAATGCTTGTATAAACTTAAAACCTTCCTATGAAACACTTATGCAAAAACATGTCAAACTATGAGTTGTGTATAGTGTTGTTGGTTCTTTAATCACATTTTGTATATTATAGCAAATGGAAATCACTTAATATTTTGGTGTATCACCCCAATTTTTCCAATTTTTAAATTCAATTTTTAGTTAGATTTCTAGACTCTTTTTCTTTGCAACAACAGTAGAGTAAACTTTGTTTTAGGTGCTACACTAGGGGAACCAACCCTCACTATAGATTTACTCCAAGTTATAAGTCATTGACAACCTAAGAGTGTTTCCATTATGTTAGTTGGAAGGAGAGTTGCTACACCAACCCACCAAAGGGTGCATTCAAATGTGGCAACAACTACTACTAGGGAGTATGCCTCACATTTGAGAACACTTTATCCTCATCTCTTTGATGACTTCCAAAAGTAAGTTCATTCCCAAAGGAGGAGTATGTGAGGCCCACCCTTTGATGGATCATACCTTTACATTATTTTGAATATGTTTATGTTTTTGATTAGCATAAAATAGGTTTTGATGGGAGCATATACCCATTACAAATAGGTTTTTAAGGGACCTGAAACCCTAACAAAGAAAAGCTACAAATAGATAAATACAAAGACCATCAGTAGCCCAACAACAACAACAACCCAAAAGATAAACATGACAAACCAAGTTGTACCGAAGAGGTTTTGAAGAGGACCAAAAACCCTCTACAAATTAACAGGGACCAAAAACCGTTAAAAGAAACAAAGACTACCTGAGTTAGTCAGACAAACAACCAGCCCACATCAACCATATTGCAACAGACCCTTAGCTCAGAATAGAAAATAATATTCACCAAATAGGCGTCATTGAGCCAACAAGACTCCTCACTAGAAAATAGGAAGCAATGAGGAGCCCCAACCTTCAACCAGTACCAACCATCCTATAACACCAATTCATACTCCACCTCAAAAGGAGATAGCTCCCCTCTATAGGAGAGAACAAAGTGAAAACCAACACTACCAAAGACACCACTTTTCTACACACAATAGCTCCACGTCAATAGGAACCAATAGCAGAGCAAAGCACTTCCCACCACCACTACAACATCCAACTCCACCTCAATAGGAGAGGGCTTCACCTCAATGGGAGCAATATTCACCTTTATAGAAGACAACAACTGTAGAAACTAGCAGAAAGACACCACTCTAATAGCACAGGAAAACACTTCATCCTTTGAATGCAAGAGAGTCAAAAATTGGATAAAGGACTTTATGAGAACCTTAGCCACAAAAGGAAAAAACCAACACCTTTGAGCATGCAAGAAAGTCAATAAAACTAGCTCAGACCACATACAAAGATAAACAATACCCCCTTTGAAGAACAAAAGCTTCATAGCTCAAAAGGGGGTCAAACAAACTTGTTACGAACCAAAACATCCTCAGACTCAACCCAGATGAACCAAAAAAGACCAAGACAATTCCATAGGCCAAAAAGAGCCTGCAAAAATAGAGCACCAACCCCCACTTGTAACAAGAGAATAGCCTCCCTAAAGGGAAACCAAAATAAAGAGCTCGGCAGGAAGGAACACAACAAGTACATCCTATGAGAATAAAATATCAAAGGACCAAAGGCCAACAAGAATCAAAGAAAGAAAAATATAGACAAAGCTAGACCAACAATTAAAAACTCACAACTAAGAGAGATGAACGGTAAAGCCTAGGGAGCCACAAGGAACAAAAGGGACCAAAGAAATTTAAAGGCATAGCGCCCATGCACAAGAAGGTTTAAATTTGAGTAAAAAATAAATCACAGCTTCCAATTGACCACCCAAAGCAGAAACTCCAAGGCAAAGCCAAAAGACTCCACCAACAAGTTCACAACCAAAGAACCCAAAACAGAGTAGAAAAAGATGGGAGGAGCCAGACCGAAGACAACCAAGCTTATCTCCCACCTCCACACAACCAAAACAAACAAGAAGTCAAAGGGAAAGGAAACCCCGACCCAACTCCCACACAACACTAGACGGGAGGAAAGGAAAACCACACATTTCCCAAAAAACCAAAACCATAGAGGCGTTGAAGGGCAAGAGGAACCCGACCCCCAATCACCATCTTTGTCATCCTCTTTTGAATCTTCATCATTTGTAGAAGCAAAAATCAAACTTCCACCACTACTGCTATTCCCACTCATCCTGTTGTAATCTACTATGTTTATGTTGACACCTTATGATACTAATTATTATGGTGATTTAGACATTTAACTTATATATTAGACTATGATTGATGATTAATTACATATGTAGAATATTTTAATTATTCTTTAATAACTTTATATGTTTGAAGGTTATTATAAATCATGATGCTTAGATGAATTAAATTAGAATGAGTAGATTTATAAATGAACTATGTAATGTTTATTCATGATTACCTTGTATAAATTTAATGAATATCCTTGTGTAGTTGTAAAAAATAAGAATCTTGAAGATTATATTTAATTAAGTTTGAAATAGTTGTATATTATTGAGATGTCTCATTGAGCTAGATGGTGAAAATTAATTGATGAACAAATGTGTGAAAATATATGTTTTAATTGTGTTGCTTCAGATAAAATATAACATGGATATATTGACATGTGAATTAAAGTGTGCAGGATAATTCCATGGCCAATAGAATCAGAGGTATTTAGGGAACCCTAATGTGATCATATTGCCTAAATATAGTCCATCTAGAGAGACTATAGTCTCTAATTGATGTAATTTTTTTAATGTGTTTTGTGAATGTTTAATTGATATTTTTGTTGTGTTCTAGTGTCATTGGGATTAGAATGAGTGTTGGATTCACATCTTGGATGGCTAAATTCACATTTGATCTTTTTGAAAAATTTAGAGGGTCTTAAAATGATTTATTTTAATCTTTTATGTGTTTTTAAAGCCCTAGGATGGGTACCTATGTAAGCTATGAGTCCTCTTAAATTCCTATAAAGAGAAGTGATGAGTTTGAGTGTTTGAATTCCTATAAAGAGAAGTGATGAGTTTGAGTGCTTGGGGATGTAAGATGATTGACTTGTTCCACTCCCATCCCTATGTTTTCAAATTTCATTTATAAATGAACTTGTCTTGCAAGATTTTGAGGTTTGAGTGTCCAAATGCACTCTCTCTCCTTAAATATCTCATGTATATTTTGAAGACTTTCAAAGGTTAAGTACAAAACATGCCCTTCCTCTTTAGATTTCTTCTACATGTGAAAGACTTTGTAGGTATGTGTTGGAGGATGGATGAGAAGGTCACAAGTTTCACCTCCCCATTGAAGGGATTTTAATTTAAAATTTTATTTGTTATCCCTTTTAAAGTGAAGAGGGGGTCTTTTGGTTCTTCAGTTAATTTTTTTCTAAGTTTGAACATTGTGAGAGGGAGGTCTTTGAAGAAGTTGTATTTGAAGCTTTGAGATCTTCATCAATTGATTTCAACCATTGGATAAGTTTGGAGATCTAGGTTTTCAAACTCTCTTGTTATCTCTTTCTTATTGTGTATGTGTAGGTGTTTGTAAATGGATTATTGCATTGTCATTTTATATTGTTTATCTCGATATTGTATTGTGTGTTGTGTTGGGTTGTGTTGTGTGGGTTAGACTCTCCCTCTTGATGAGAGAATCCCCACGAAGGGGTAGAGTGAGTTTCGACACTCCATGGGGATATGCTCCTTCCTTTGAGAAGGAGAACCTTAGGTATGAGTACCCATGAGTTTGATGTTTTGTGTGGGATGAAAACGTGTTGATTGTTATGAGAATTTAGAAAATGAGACTATGACTTATATATGCATATCATCCCCATTTTAAAGAGTATTCACTCATCTCTACCTAATATGAATCTTAGAGAAGATTCTTTTTTTTTCTTACTTGGGTGTCAATGGGAGTTTATTGTTTATGTATGTGTTTGAGTCCTATGGTTTCTTATGTGATTTTTTTGGTTAATTGTGTGTAATTTGGTTCCAATGAAGGCCTCCTAGCTCAAGGTGGCTTGTGAGAAATCCAACAGATGAGGTGAGCTTCCCTATGGCCATTGGAGGAGTTTATGTCTTGTGTAGGTGTTGGTAGGTTTGTTGGAGCACATATATCAATGAAAATGATTTTTTTCCTTTACAATATTGTAGGCTAAAAGTACAAAGTTGTGGAACACTTTCGACCAACTTATCAACACACGTGAATTTAAGTATTTCTAACTAAGAATCAATTTTGGTAAAACATGTGATCTAGCTAGATTCATTATAGCTAAGTTAAATATGGTCACAAATTTTCCAAATAGAAGTGCTCACTAAATGCATATGTAGCACCACTTTGAGGTCAATTTATCTAAAAAATAAAATTATTTGAAAAACTTGATGTTTCAACAACTCTTACTCATGTAAATAACATCTAAAAAATATAAAATAACTTTTGGTAGCTCTATAAGTGTTGTTTTCAAATATATATAGTTTTTTATATTTCAAATATTTTTTTTTATTTTTACTAAAATTTGGTTATCAACACCAAAATATAAGGTCGATTATCTTATCAAGAAAAAATATTAAAATTTCGCGGCTACCAGGTGGGTGGTTACAGTCTTGGTGTCATCATGAGGATATTTGATGACATAGATTTGGCTAGCACAGATGGGGGATGAGTTGGGTGACGGTAGGCATTTATTGCTAGAAGGCGGTGAAGGCAAAGAATTTGATGTTTGTTCTGCCATATCATTGTGAAATATTGTGAAGGATGGGGTGGCATTGGTAAGCATAGTGACAGGATGTTTTAGCTAGGTCTTATTTTAAAGGGAGTATTGGATGAAGCCATTGTCATTTCTTCATGCACTCTTGATGGAGATGCCCATCAGTCTTCCATCGAGCAAGAAATTATGGGCCTTCTACGGGTGAATAAGGCATGGGAGATTGAATTCGATGATCAAGGTTTGGGATGAGCTAGTGCTGGGAGTGGTGGAGGTGTTTCTAGGTGAAGAATTCATGAGTACGGCTGAAACATGGAGGACGAATATGGATATAGCGATGAGGATTTTGGCATCGCTCTTAGACTTGGGGCTTTCACGAGCAGTGGTAATGCTCATTGTTAGAAAAATGGTGTGGGACAACCTTTTGGAAGGGGCTATGGATGTCATAAGCTAAGTCGGGTGTTGGGGTTCCTTGACCCGAGACATTCCTGGTGAAAGAGTCAGGTTGTACCCGCTTATCTTGGACATTAAAGGCGAGGAGCTTCAAAGACATAGTGTGCGGGCTAGATGTGGCTGGATATACTTAAAACACCATTTTTATTTAGAGTCATCTGGTGGGGTTGACTAGTGAAGGTTGTTCAAAGATTTTCTAATAGAAAATGGAGTGATATGGGAGGATTGATGGGGGCATGCATATTCAGGTTTTGTATAATTTGTGTGAATTGGTGTTGACAACCAAGGTAGTTCGGGTCTGATAGACATAAACATGTATAGGGGTGCAAGTTTGCGTGTGGTTGGGTGAAGGGTCGTGGGTCTGGTAGGGTTTGATGGATGTAGCGTTTCTCTGGGTGGATGGTTTTTTTCCTGATACAACTATGAATGTAATATCTTTACTTTAATATTAATATAAACAATATTTATGAATAAAAAAATACTAAAATTTATTAATTTTTTTTTTTTAAATATGGTGCACTAGATAAAATATCTATGTCAAGATGGTATAATTTTTTTCTATTTTAGATAAATAGTTAAGACAAAAGTTGAGATCCCATGAGAACAGTTATGTTTTCAATACACACACATTTTAAAATTTATTTAAAATAATTATAAATTTATCAAAAATAGGAAAAAATAAATCCATGCACTAAAGATTTAATTTATAAATACACAAAAAATTGAAAGAAAAAAATTACTATATAAAAAGTGACATCTTGCTTAACTTTATTTTTTCAACATTTTATCAACAACTAAATTATAGTGTCAATTTTACAAAAAACTATATTCAAATATTTTTTATTTAAAAAAAATACAAATATAAATACACTAAAAAACAAATATTCTATTATTTTACATCATTTCAAAATTCAAAACAAATATCACTTTTTAGTGATTCAAATTAAAAATTTGGATCAATGTTGATCAATTCCTTTATAAAAGTGTGACATAGCTTTGTGCTTTTACCCTGTATATGCATATGTTAGTTGGGGGAGTGTTTAGTTAATATACCCTTAAAAGGGATATTTGTAAAAATTAGTCATAGCTGAAAATAATATTGTTATAATAAAGTAATCTTGTTATGAAATGTAGTGGTAGGAAATCAATATTTGTAATTAAAGTTTGTAAAGAAAAATAAATATATTCTTAAAATTTCTCTTATATGGTAGGGTAGAACACTCAAACTAAATTTAGATAGACAAGTTTAATCAATTCTATTTTAATTATTTTTCACAAAAATATAAAGTTATTTTTGGAGATGTGTTTATAAATGTAATATTATGTTGGAAAACGTTTATATAAGATGTTAAAAAACAACTTTATGTTTTTTTGGTTTAAAAATGAAAAAGAATGCAACATTTAATTCCTTAACTTTAGCAGGTAATTGTTCTTTTCCCTTGTAAATGTTTGTAAAGAACAAAAATATATAAAGGGGCCCCATTTTATTTTGTTCCAGAAATTATCAAGTTAATAATATTAATATGTGTGTGTGTGTTCTTTTATGTGATGAAATAAAGAATCTTTGTAAATCCTCACCACATAGAACAGGGAGCGGACATTACAAATGAAATTAGTCTATTATACATACACAAAAAAAAGAATAATATAATTTTTAAAACATAGACTCTTTCCTTATATATAATAGATATATATTTATATTATATATTATTTTACATTAATTTAAAAAAGGTCCACATGGAACCGATTAGGGTTTTATTTTTATTATTGTTTTTTATGTTGTTTTAATAGAAAAAATTAAATAAAAAAGGGAAGTGTTTTTGGGCATCGCCATGATGATCCCAAGCAACTAGGGATTGGAGGAGCTCCAACTAGGAAGTGGAAGATCCACATGACTCCTTTGGGGTAGGACACAACCCCTTCGAGGACTACAATCCTCACAATGGGAATCAACCACCCCCTCGAACTCCCTCTGTCACACTTGTAAAACACAATGAGCACTTAAAAGAAAATTAACAACTCAAAATAAATATTTTCTTGGTTGTTGGGTAATGTGATCCGCCCCCTTTGGCCCTTGATCTTTGCACACTTGTAAAAATTTTATATGTAGGGTCTTGGTTATTTATCAATCAAGAAATCTAATGATAAGTATATATATGCATTTGATAAATATATTAGCACATTTGATTTGTATAGTGACACATCTGATCATTTTAATGTTATTTGATTTTTGAGCTTCCAAACTATTGATCAAACTTTTAGGTTGTCATCCAAGAACACTTAGAATAATCCTAAGGCACCCTAGTTGAGTCCATCATCAAAATCTTGGGTCTGAATCCTTAAATTATACCATTTATTTCCACCCCAACTTGGCAGGGTCATAACTCTTAGCTCGATGGTCGAAATTACAATATCTTTACATCGTTGGAAAGATCTCCAAGAGCTCTAATTTCATTCTTAAAAAGGGTTCCTTCATAAACCATTTCAAGAGATTAATGACAATGTTGAGCCCAAATTCCACTCTAAAGGCCTCTGAAAATGTGATCTACTAAAACATAGAAAATATCAAAAAAAATAAAATTGATATTTTCATTTTTACTTGTTTTAATGCCACCAAGTGCTTTTGAATTGCTACCAGCTCATTAATCATCCATTTTTCATTGAACACATCATCCACCAACGTCTTGATACTTGTTCTCTACATATAAATCTCATGAAATCCAATTAAAGTGAGTCAAACATTACCACAACCATGGGTGATACTCGACATGCATTTGGCATGCCTTCTTCTTTGGTCACCTCAATGATTACCAAACCCCATTACTATCTGCATTAGGGTTTATGCCTAATTTGGAGAACACACACATCCCAAGTCATCCACAATCTTCCATATTCAATATTCCTACAAACACATACATCCCAAATCATTCACAAATCTTCCTCATCTAAAATTCCACAACATCAATCATACATCCCACAAAATCAATCATCTAACTCATCATCTAAAATTCCACAATATCAATAATTTATTCCATCATCTAAAATTCTACAATAGCCCAAAAAATCAATCATCTATTCCTTCATCTAACATTCCACAACATCAATTATATATCCCACATAATCAATCATATGTCCCCTTTTCTAACATTTCACAACATCAATCATATATCCCACAACGACAACCATCTATCCCCAATATCACAATCATTCATTCAATACATCCAACATCTCACAATAACAATTATCAATCCCCCATATCACAATCATTCATTCAATACATCCAACATCTCATAACAACAATCATTTATCTCCCCAATATCACAATCATTCATTCAATACATCTAATATTCCATAACAACAATCATTCATTAAATACATCCAATATTCTATAACATCAATCATCAATCCCTTCACATTTTACCATTCAACCTCAAACTGACATGTCCATCAACACGCCCACTAATGACTTGGCATCACAAATCCAAAGCTTACACCAAAAGATTACCGACATGTGACTAGGACAAAAGAAGAAAAGCTACATCCTTGAAGATAGTTGTCCTTACCCATTTGATCGAACAATAGCTATGATACCCTTCCCTCACAACTTTTGAAATGCCTAAATTCAACAAGTATTTAAGGGAAAGGAAGATCTGTGGGGAATTTTACATAGCATTCCTAGAGGTTGCTTACAATGACACACACCTAATGTACCTCTTTCCTCAAAGTATAGGAGGACAAGCTATAGAATGGTTCTCCCACTTACAACATGGTATTAAGACATTCTAAGAACTAGTTGAAAAATTATGGTTATTTCTCCTACAATATAGAACATGAAGTATCCACGACTGATTTATGTGTAACACAACAATGAATGGGAGAGGCATTCACTTTATTCCTACAATGTTGGAGAAACATGGCTAGCAATTACAAATGGTCTATTCCTGAAAAAATGACTCGTAAATATCTTTGTTAAAAATATTAACACTAAAATTGGCTTTCACTTAGCAGTACAATGTTCTAACACCTTTGTTGAGATTATAGAAAAGGGATAGCTATTAAGAAGGCACTCATCGCTAAGGTTCTTGTGAAAATATATAAGGAAAACAAGAACAATGACCCTCAATCAAATGAAAAACCTTTCCTATGGGCTAGAAGAACATACAATCATCATCAAATGAACAATCATCATTAAACATCCAATAAAATACTTGAGGTTTCATCATTCCTAGAGGTCCACCTAGAAAAAATTAGAAAAATTGGTCCAGTTCAATCTCATCACATTACTTAAAATTAGACAATATGAACCTCGATTAAAATCCTCTTGGTACAAAGATAATGAATATTGTGAATATTGTAGGGTTGTAGGACATAAGACCCTTGATTACACAAAATTAAAAAATCTCATTCAAGATTTATTGACCAAGGTGATGTCACCATCGAAGTCCATCCTGACAATCCATCTGGAAATAATCACATCAACAATATCCATAGCTCACATAGTGAGAAATTAGGCATATATCAAGATAATTTTCCTAAGCATGATCAAAACTATCCATCTATGTCTAGCAATGGCTCATCCCAAAAATAATTGTGTTAAAACCCCTCTCCATAACATATCCACCTCATTTGACTCCATTATAGGTCATCTTGAAGAAAATTTCTCACAAGAAGCCTCCATCTCTCCTTCTAGCACTTCATCCCCAAAACTTTTGCAACATCAATCCACACCATCCACATCAAACAACTCATCCAATAATGAAATATTTCAAGATTTTTTCTAAGGGATATCCATGATAGATAATCATGAACTCCAAGCTAATCCAAAATTTGATATAATTCCAATCTATGGTCAAGAAATCCTAGACCAAATACTACCATTCCCTCCATCACCTATCATGCCTACTCCAAAGATTCTTATTGAAGATCCATTACCACCATGCAAATATATTGAGGCCATCCAAGAGTCCCTTACTCATACCCTATCATCAAAATCAAATCTATGTGAAGAAAACCATCCAAATTATAAAGAAGAAAGCTTTGGAATGAATCAAGATCAAGTTATCCAAATCCTCCAATCTCGTCCTATCATTGATCATGATCCCATCACCCCTTTCCATTCCATCCATGATCCCATCATACCTTTCCATTCCATCCATGATACCATCATACCTTTCCATTCCATTCATGATCCCAAAACTAAAGTTGACCCCATCCATATTCCAATGAACTCCACTTTTGCAGATGAGACACTTGCTTCCACTGGACACATAGATGATCTCCCCCTTGTTCATCTAGAACAGGAGTATTTCTCTCTAAACATATTTGAAAATGATAAAGTTATAAATGTTAAATGAACAAGACAACAGAGAGGGGGTGAATCATTTGTACCAAATTAAAACATCTAAACCCTCAATAGTAATCAAATCCACAAGCATTCATTAAACCCTTAATCTATTATAATGTTTAACCATGAAAAGTGGATAAAAAAACTAAAATAACCAACACCATACATAAGAGAACACCAGATTTACGTGGAAAATCCAATGAGGGGAAAACCACGGTGAGGATTAGCTCATAATATAAGTAATTGCAAAACCGGTACAAAGGTTCACTACCAGAATATGACACACTATCCACAAAGTCTCAAAACCAGGGCTCACTGCCACATAAAAAAAAGAAGATATAATAGAAATGTTACACTGAGAACAAATTCTCAATGAATAGAGAATCCACCATAATAGCTCTAACACCTTCACAGTCTTGTTTGAATGATTGCAGACACCTTCAACTCACTACATTCAGAAGTCCAACACTTTGAATTTCACACTACTCTGCTCAAACTCACACTCTACTCTTTGGTAATTCACATCACTTGCATCACACACATCTATTCTTTCTATCTTGTCAATCCTCAACATCTCAACTCATACTTATACTATCCTCAGCCTTGAAAATCTTTTCCAAGGTTGGCTATACATGCTTCACACTTTGCAATTTCAAATTAGGTCGGCACTAAGCATTCCCCCAGTGGATAGGAATGAAAGTGGACCAAAAAAAAACTTAGTTGGGACCCAAATCAACTCTCACATGCCATGCTATGCCTTTATTAACACTTGATGATCTTTGAATGTAGTGTAAACACAAAGTCGATCATTACTCGTGAAAACACATTAAAATCTGAATTACACACTTCCTTTGAATAATCTAAAACTTCCAAACAACAAACTTCACCTGAACATGATCCAAGAATATCTTGTAAACCAACAAACTCCTTCGCAACATATCTCACCTAAAGATTATAAACATTTTGTTTATCTAGACAACACTACCAAACATTACAATACTTTGTAACTCAAAATACCTTCTTCTGATACACCGAACCATGAATCTTCTTGACACAAACAAGAGAACAACATTATCAACTCTCCTTCAGAACGTAAGTCCTAAAAAACAACTACAGAGAAATGTGGAGAAAATACATTTCTCCCAAGCACTTTTATACACAATATTGCAAAACCAATTCATGCATTGGTGAACATAATTTCCTCTGATCATCAATCCAGAAGCCAAAATTTTGGATATAGAAACTTTGAACATCTCTAACCAACATATCCAAACCAAAAAATCATATCTTCAACCCAGAAGAAATGGGAAGCAAAACCATAACACCTCTTCAACACCTGTTTCCTTATTTTATTAATTTTCTCAATATCCTCGACATCTAAACCATAAATAGAAGCTTATCAAAGAAACACTAGAGGTTAACATCAACAACTTAATTTATGACAACATAATCCAACTAATCAAAGAAACAATCTCTTCTCAACCACTACACTACTATCAACAATGACAACATAGGCTTGTTGACATCAATGACAACACCTTCATACTTGCAACAATCTCCCCCTTTGTCATAGATGGCAACACAAGATGTGAAAAATCATCAAAGACACAATAGCTCTGAACATGCTTATTTCCTTTTTTCTTTTCTCCACCTTGCACAACTATCTCATTACACTCTCTCCCTTTCATGATTTTCTTTCGCTTTCTCTCCCCCTGTATAGATAAACTTTTTCACATGATTATGTTTCCCCCTTTGACATCAATGGTAAAGGATAAAGTATTTTTTATTATTCTCCAAGCCATTTGACATAGAACCAAGATACCTACTTTGAATACTCCTCCTTAGGAGTACACACCAATCAACTCAGTAACCTCTACATCATGACAACATAAACTTCATACTACAACAATGTTACTACCTACTCCCCCTCTGAGGTAGCCACCAACATCATCCCAGACAAAGAATGAATCCATAGATCCACTAGACTGATGCATCTCTATATGCATATAGTTCAAAGGAGGGGCAATAACCCCTAACTTCTTTTGAAGATACTGAAAAAGTATCCTTAGAAAGAGCCTTAGTGAATATGTCAGCAATTTTATCCTTTGTAGGTACATATTCAAGCTTCACTTCATTCTCTAGAGCTTTCTCTCTCAAAAAGTGATACCTAATTGATATATGCTTTTTCCTTGAGTGCATCACTAGATTCTTTGAAATGTTAATTACACTTGTGTTATCACAAAAGATAGAAATAGGCTCATTATATACTACTCTGATATCCTTCAATGTTTGTCTCATCCACAACACTTATGTGCAACAAGATTTTGTTGCAATATACTCAGCCTCTACAATAGATAAAGAAACTGAATCTTATTTCTTGCTTAGCCATGCCACCAATCTGCATCCAAGAAATAATGCACCACCACTTGTACTTTTCCTATCATCCACACATCCAACCCAATTTGTATCTATGTATGCACTTAATGTGAAATCAGTATCCTTAGGATACCATAAACAATAATCCAATGTGCCTTTTCAATATTTGAATATCCTCTTTACTACGACAACATGTGACTCTTTAGGATCTTCTTGAAATCTAGCCATAATACAAACTACGTGCATGATATCCAATATAGTAGCAGTTAGATATAATAGTCCACCAACCATAGATTTGTACTTGCTCTGATCAACCTTAGGCGAGTCATCATCCTTGCTCAATTTGCAACAAGTAATTATAGTACATACCGGTTTGGAGTCATCCATTCCAAAATTATTCAACATCTCTTTGACATATTTTTATTGTGAAATGAAAATTCCTTTATCTGTCTAACTGATTTGTAGCCCAAGGAAGAAATTCATCTCCCCAAACATTGACATCTTAAGCTCTTTTTACATCTCTTTATCAAATTTCTTACACATATCTTCATTGCCTCCAAAGATAATGTCATCCACATACACAACCACTATTAAGATTCAATCTTCCTCAACTTTAAAGTACTATGTGGTACCCTTGTTGAATCCTTGTTGTATCAGATATTTGTCCAATCTTGCATACCAAGCTCTAGGAGCTTGCTTTAATCCATATAATGCCTTTTTAATCTAAAACCATATCTAGTTGATCTGATAATTGAAACCCTTTTGATTTTTCCATGAACACTTCTTCCTCCAATTCTTCATTTGAGGAAGCAGACTTTGCATCCATCAAATAAACTTTAAATTTTTTGTGTTGAAAATGCCAAAAACATTATGATTGGTTCCATTCTAGCCACCGAGGCAAATGTTTCTTCAAATTCTATTCCTTCTACTTGTGAGTAACCCTTACACACAAGCCTTTCTTTTTTTCTTACCACTTCTCCATTCTCATTCAACTTGTTTCTGAATACCCACTTTGTTCCAATTATGTTCTTATATTCAGATCTAGGAACCAATTGCTAAGTCTGGGTTTTCTCAATTTATTGTAGCTCTTCTTCCATTGCCTTCATCCAATATTCATCTTTGCATGCCTCTCATTTTTTTTGGTTCAGTTTTGGAAAGTAAACATAGATTTACCTCAGCTTCAACAACTTTTCTTCTTGCCAATACACCTTTTCTTTTGTATCCAATAATTTTTTCTTCAGAATGATTCTTTTGCACATGCTTGGGGGTCTTAGGGGTCTTTTTCAGAGCTTCTTCCTCTTTATTCTGCATTTCTTTTTCCTTAGCTTTTTCTTCTTCTTCTTCTCTGCAAACAAGTTCATCTGACACATATCCATCTATAACAACTGAATTTTGCAAAACTTCATCAACCTTAATATTTTCACTCTCAACAATATTTCTTATCCTTTTTTTGTAACATTTGTAAGCTTTTTTTTTAGTAGAATATCCAAGGAAGATACCTTCGTCAGACTTTGCGTCAAATGTTCCCAAGTTTTCTTCATCTCTTTTGATATAGCATTTGCTTCCAAATACTCTAAAGTACTTCACAGTAGGAATCCTTCCATACCACAACTCATAGGGAGTCTTTGTGCTATTAGCTTTAGCTTGAACTCTGTTAAGTATGTAAACAACTATATGAATTGTTTCTCTCCAATAGACTTCCAGTAGTTTAGCTTCTTTCATCATAGTCCTTGCAACTTCTTGAATAGTTCTATTTTTCCTTTCAACAACTCCATTTTTTTGAGGAGTTCTAGGGGCAGACAAGTGCCTCTTTATGCCATGATCTTCACAAAACATGTCAAACTCATTGGAGGTGAATTCTCCACCTCTTTCAAACCTTAAACATTTGATCTTCTAATCCATCTCATTCTCAACCATAGCCTTAAATGCTTTAAATTTATCTAGAGCTTCAAATTTATCTTTAAGAAAAGTAACCCATGTCATTCTAGAATAATCACCAATCGAAAGCATGAAATACCTGTCACCTTGAATATTTATCACCCTTGTAGGACCACAAATATTTGTATGTATTAATTCCAGTATTTTGATAGCATATTGCCCTTTTTCTTTGAAACTACTCCTTGTTTATTTTTTGAATTGACAATCTTTGCAAACAACATTGATAGGCTTTGTAATTCTTGGTAGGTCTCTTACTGCTTGAACTGAACTGATTCTAACCATATTTTTAAAATTCATGTGACACATCCTTTGATGCCATAACTAGCTCTTATTAATTTGAGTCATAAAGTAATGACCATCATCACCCTCAAGCTGATAGATATTTTCATTTGTCCTCTTACCAATAGTAATCACAGTTCCAGATCCTTTTCTAATCACATCCATCATCCTAAAACACAAGATTATACCCTTTGCTACACATTTTTCCAACACTCAAAATATTATACCTTAATCCTTTAACATAGTAAACATCTTCAGTATTAGGCTTGCCATCAAAACTGATTGAACCTATTCCATAAATCTTAGCTCCTGAATCATCTCCAAATTTAACTATTCCTCCATCATACTTTCAAGTTTAAAAAACTTACTTTTGTCTCTGGTCATGTGATTAGATCAACCATTGTCAACCACCCAAAATTTCTTATCATTTCTAACATGAAAATCAGATACCAAAGTACCCTCAATCTTATCCTTCTTTTTCGGACACTTTCCTTCACACAACTTTCAGAGTTAGCAGAAGTAGATTCACATTTTATAACCAAGAACAAGCATTCATCGTCATCATAAATACCAACATCTTCTCTAACATGGTAACTTCTCTTAATCATATTTCCTTTGTTCTCCTTACTTTTATTGTTCACAACTCTATTTAGACATCTTGAAGCATAGTGACCTATATTTCCATAGCTAAAACATTTGAAAGGTAGTTTACCTTTGTACTTAATGGTGCCCTTTTTCATCTATCTTACAAAGTTAGCTTCCACATCATCAAGATCTTCTCCATCTAAATCTTCAACCTTTTTTGATTTTCCAAATTTGAAAGCGGTCTCAACTTTTGTACCATTTTTCCAACCATGTTTTCTCATTTGAAATGAAGTTAGTGTATCTAACAACTGATATCTAGAGTATGTATTAAAATTTTTAACTTCCTCAATAGCAAATACCTTTTCATTGTATGAATCAGGAAGAGATCTGAGAACTTTCTTTACTACTCTAGGTTCTTTGACTTGTGCACCAAGACCTCTCATCGTACTTACCAACTCATCAACCCTCTGCATATAACTTGTAGTTGTTTCATCTTCATACATTCACAAAGTCTCAAATTGTGCCTTCAGATTCTAAAACTTTGCTTGTTTAACCTTATCATCTCCTTCATAAATGCTTTCTAGCTTATCCAAAACTTCTTTAGCAGTCTTAAGATTCATAACTTTTACCAATTCAAAATTTGAAAGATTATTCACAATAATAAACCTTGCCTTACCATTTATTTCATGTGCCTTGATCTCATCACTTATGCTTGAACCATTCATAGGTGCAACATATTGAGTCTTTATTGCCTTTTTAATCCCATATCTGAAGAATGTTGGGAAAATGTGTCTCAACCTCACAATTATATACAGTTTATTGTTGATATGTGGTGACTGATAATGCAAATACTGTACACTCATAGCAAGATGTGGGGTTTGGCGCATCGACTCGATTTTTTTTTTGCTGACACATCAAGGTTTTTTCCCATTAACACATCAAGGTTTAACCTGCTAACACGTCAAGGTTTCTTCGCGCTGACACGTTAAGGTTTTTCCCAGTTGACTCATCAAAGCTTTTCCATTAACACATCAAATGAAAAATGACCTTATAAACCCTAATTCTAGAAGGTTCTAAAAAGAGTGTTATAAGCGGGTGGGATGTATGTAGATGGTGTGTATTTATAAGAGTCTAATAGCGGTTGAGTTGTCTCTTGATCTCTGGTGGTGGTATTCTTGTGAGAAGCTTTCTCTGCAAGTATATTGTAATCTTTTTATTTCTAAATAATACATTGGGCGGCTTTTGGAGTGTCGGGTTTTTCTCTCGAAAGGGTTTTCCCCACATAAATCATTGTGTTGTGGTATGCATGATATTTATGTTTAAGTTTTTGCAACTGTTAAAGATCTATAAAGTTTTGCATTTTTTCTCCTCTCAAGATTAGTGTAGGAAGTTGTTCCGCTACCTTAACTTCCTTACAAAGGATGCCATATATCCTTCCATCTTTGTCTCCTAGAATTCATAATTTTTGCCATCAAATTTAGGGATCTCTATCTTGTTGGCCATCCCATATCTACCTCAAGAAGTTAATCTTTTCTTCAAGAAACCTTGCTCTGATACTAATTATCAAATGAACAAGACAATTGAGATGTGTGTTGAATCAGTTATACCAAATTAAAACATCTAAACCCTCAACAATAATTAGATCCACGATCATTCATTAAAACCTTAATTTGTTATAATGTTTAACTATGAAAATTAGATAATAGAAACTAAAATAACTAACACCATACACAAGAGAACACTAGATTTACATGGAAAACCCAATGAGGGAAAAACCACGATGAGGATTAGCTCACAATATAAGTAATTGCAAAATCGGTACAAAAGGCTCACTGCCATAATAGGATGCATTTTCCATAAAGGCTCACAACTAGGGATCACTTCCATAAAAAGAAAAGAAGATAGAAGATAAATGTTACACAGAGAACAACTTCTCAATGCAATAAAGAATAAACCACAATAGCTCCAACACCTTCGTAGCCTTGTTTGAATGGTTGCAGACACCTTCAGCTCACTGTATTTAGAAGTTCAACACTTTGAAGTTTGCACTGCCCCACTCAAACTCGCACTCTACTCTTTGGTAATCCCCATCACTTGCATCACACACACATATCATTTATATCTTGTCAATCCTCAACATCTCAGCTCATACTTATACTATCCTCAACCTTGAAAATCTTCTCCAAGGTCGGCTATACAGGCTTCACACTTTACAATTTCAAATTAGATTGGCACTAAATATTCATGCGGTGGATAGGAATGAAAGTGGACCAAAACAAAACTTAGCTAAGACCCAAATCAACTCTCATATGCCACACAACACCCTCATTAACACTTGAACATCTTCGAATGTAGTGAAAACACCAAGTCAATTGTTACCCATGAAAACAGATTAAACTTTGAATTACACACTTCCTTTGAACAATCCAAAACTTCCTAACAACAAACTTCACCTGAACATGATCTAGGAATTTCCTAGAAACCAACAAACTCCTTCGCAAAAAATCTCACCTGAAGATTATAAACATTCTATTTATCCAGGACACTACAATACTCTATAACTCAGAAGACCTTCTTTCGATACACCAAACCATGAATCCTATTGAAACATACAAGATAACAACCTTATCAACTCTCCTTCAAAACTACAAGTCTTGAAAAACAACTGCAAAGAAATGTGGAGCAAATACATTTCTCCTAGACACTTTTATACACAATACTGCAAAACCAATTCACACACTAGTGAACATAATTTCCTTTGATCATGGATCCAGAAGCCAAAATTTTGGATATAGAAACTATAAACATCTCTAACCAACATATCCAAACTAAAAAATAAGACCTATAACCCAAAAGAAATGCAAACCAAAACCAAAACACCTCTACAACACCCTGTTTCCTCATTTTATTAATTTTCTTAGTATCCTCTGCATCTAAACCATAAATAGAAGCTTATCAAAGCAACACTAGAGGTTAATATCAACAACTTAATTAATGACAACATAATGCAACTAATTAAAGCAACAATCTCTTCTCAATCACTGCACTACTATCATCAATGACAACACCTTCATACTTGCAACAATAAATGAGTTCACGAGACTCCATGATGGTATTCTATCAAATGACCACAAAGAGGATTTTTACATCAGCTTTGAGGCAACAACATATCTTGAGAAATAAGCTAATTTCCTTAGTCCTCAAACTCATGTTGAAGATATTGATCAACAAACTACTATAGGTCCAATCAACATCCCATAAAATAATTAAGCATCAGTATCCTATCAACTTGGATCACTCACTTTTGTCAAATAAATCTTTCATACTAAAGAGAAGATAACCACCATTGAGGGTTCCCAACAACACAAAGAAGAGTTAACATCTTTTTTCCAACACAACACATATCCTATTACAAATAATTTTTTTAATAGATGCATTATCAAGGAAATGGATTAGGCCTACATTCAAAAAAGGTATTCTGGAGCCATTACAGTTTTTTGATAATCCTAACTATTAGGGTCTTGGATATTCATCGATCAATAAATATAATGGTGTTAATGGTACCTCTATGATAATGAGGGCAACTTTATCTAATGTAAAAATCGAAATAGGGGCCATGAATAGTTACTACACTAAGGTTGTTGTCAACAGTCCATCCATCCACATCATAAACCATCATTCCCAAATCCTTCAACCCACTCATTAGGACCAACAAAATAAAAATCCTTATAAAGAAAAATATCAAAGTCAAGTTTTTGAAGCTAATAAATCTAAAATTCAAAGTGCACACATAAAGTTGAAATGGATCCCAAAGAAAATTGGATCATGTAAATTATCTAATCTAAATCCAAATCTAATAGTCAATAAAATTATGGATCCACATCAAAAAAGGAATTTCATGTATCACAAGTGTCCACCTATTTCAAAAAAGTCTTCAAAACCAACATGTAAAGTGTATAAAATTATTGGTTTCAAACGCACTCAAGATCTCACATCTACACTCCATTGTCCACCATCCCAAGTTTAGAAAATAAAAAATCCTACATCCAAACTACCAAATAATTCATCCACATCTCGTATCCCCCATCAAAATCTAGCATCCCACCTAAAATCTAAAGATCTCAATTCCCACACACTGTGTCCTAGTAGCAACACTTTATTATAAGGACTCTAATGGCACTCTATCACGATGTACATATTTAGATAAATCCAACCCTAGTATCAACAATGGTCAAAATAAAATTCATGGGCTATGTACAAGCACCCTTATCTTGGTAAAGTAACTTCTCAAGGCATGAAATTATTGAAACATTATGACAACAACATCTACATCATCACCACTAGGTGGTCCCGCATAGATGATAATTCAAAAAAGCAAAAAATAAAATTTAAAAGGTAAAGATAAAAATATTCCTCTAGTGAAAACCACTTCAGTAGCGCCTTAGGAAAGTATCATGGTGAAAAACTAGCAAAAAGGCTCCATATGTACCAAAAAGGGAAAAAAAAAATTAAAGAAAAAATTATCCTCTAGTGAAAACCATTCTTATGGTGCTTTGGGCAAGTATCCTAATGAAAACCCATGCATGGGTGTCATGTATAATTGATTATTTATATGTACCATTCCAATTGGAAACATCTTATCTCATACATCATGTTATTTTATCCTAACACCATTATTCATTCAATCTATTCCATTTTCATCCATCTTCCTTATCCACCTTGATCTTGACAAAGACTAGGAGCATATACTTCAAAACATGCTTTTTGGAAAAATCTTGACATGGTCATTTCCTTTGACCATATACTATCCCATGACATACCATCACCTACGTGGCACTATCTAAACAATTATCTCGAGAAAAACATGTTATCCTATTATGAAATAGTCCTAATTGGAAGTGAAATCCATTATCCTATATCTATTTACATAAGTCTTATCCTCCCCATCATTCACATATCCATCCATTACACTAGTCCATTCATCCACTCATAGTTTCCCATTTATTGCTAGAGATTGGGTGTAGGTGATTACATCCTGCTTTGGAATAAATCTTGATAAACGCCTTCTAGCTCACTTAGTGATTTGGACACCTTTCGAAAATCCAAAAAAAAATCACATATTCCAAAAATCTAAAAAATCACATATTCCAAAAATCTAGAAAATCACATATTTCAAAAATATAAAAACATTAAAACATACCAAAAATCACATATTCCAAAAATACCAAAACATTTAGATATAATCCAAAAAAACACATATTCTACAAATCCAAAAAACATCAAATATCTTGAAAAAAAAATTAAGCATTTTCCACCATCCCATGAATAAATTTTTACCATCAAACTATACTCTATCATCCACAATCAAAACAACCCCCATAAATCTCATCTCACCTACGTGCTCTAGCATGATATCAAACCATCTAACAAAATTTGTTCCAAGCCTTGCTACAAATCTTGATCCATTTTATCCAAGCAATAATCATTGAGATGTATCATTCCAATCATTGTGTTGTTCTTATCATTAACAACACAATCCTTATGTTATTTTTATTGTCAACAATGTTATCACTATCATCATTCAATCAATCAAATCAATCAATTTTAGCTTGGCTAGCAACAAGATCTCAAGAGGACTTTAATATCCTTACACATTCATATCCCCTCATTCCACAACCATACACAACACCATCCATCTCATCCATAATAAATAATCATCACTCTAAACTTGACACTCAAGCAAAAACCAAACTATGCATCATTGAAAAACATCAAGCTTTCATGCTAAATCATAAGCTAAGACCACTATTAAAACAACCCACTTGTAACAACCCATCAGTTAGAACCAAGTCGAAACTCAACCAAACAACTTTTTTTTGAAACAACAACCAATAATGCTAACAATGCGACCACAACATATCGCAATTGCACGCCATGTGCACAAACAAGTGTCATAAGAACACAATGACATTGCAGAACAACTACACAAGACCACACCATTGCACAAGCAAAGTGATAACAACGAAAGACTTACCAACGTGGAACAACTCACCACGATGAAGCAATAGGTGGGAGATTGACATATCTATGACAAGTGACTAAAATCCACAGTAGCACTCTCTCACAAGACTACAAGAGGATGAGATGAGGGAATCATCAACCTCCAACCCACATGTAGTGTCCATAAATAGGTTGATAACTAGGAACATATATTCCTCTACTCAGGGATTAAACATCACGACTGGCAATCATAATCTATTAAGGACATCATTTAATTGTCAACCCAAGGACGTTAGACTTGAAATGGGTATGCACAATATATGCACTAACAACCTATTTCAGACATGTGTTCTTTCCTGAAAATACCATGCTAGAATTGAAATTGCTGGAAACAAACTTTAGCTGACTAAATCTTCTCAAAATGAAAACTAAATCTAGTTTTGAAGGTAGGAACTACTCTATCCCTAGTGGCTGTAGGAACAATTGGCAGCTCTATAATCTTTCCAGCTGCAAGAACAGTCACATTGAAGTTCTATGAAAATGAAATACAGATACTCTAATTGCAGAAATGGAAAAGATAGACAGCGTCCCTAAGTGGGCCCCCTTAGGTAGTGTCTCAAGTACACAATAGATTAAACTATAAACTCCATGAAACACTTTTATTGAACTAAAACTAATAAGTACATTGCTCACAACTTGCAACTTGCAATTGTATTACTTGAAAACTAAGCTATTACAATAGTAAACTTCCAACCCTTTCTCTGAAGGAGAACGTGCTATTTATTCAAAACTGAAACCTAACAACTAACTAACCTTTCCCTCATAAAATGGGAAATCTTTATTACATCATGACCTTTACATTGAAGAAGTGGACACAAGAGGGAGAACTAAGTCAAATAATTTTGAAGAATTAAAGCACCACTATCCTGGATTTATGTGTCATCAAGACGCCTCTACTAGATTCTTGGAACACTTCCCTTGCATGGTGGATGACTTATCAGTTGTCTCCTCATTTCTTGCTGTTGAATCGGTCTACTTTGAATCAAACCCGCAACAATCTAGTGGAGGCTAAATCTTCTCCTTGAGACTTGGTACCTACAATAACTAACAGCTACTCCTACGGCAAAAGATCATCTCAACACATTTAACTCATAAAACGATCCATTATCTCATTCATACATTCATTAGGTATTGATTTCGATCAAAAAATATTTCACATATGGCTGCAGAAAGGTTAACAGTAGTGGCTATAGGAAAGGCATTTCATCACAAAAAGTCACAAGGCACACATCTACCATCAACCTAATAAAACATTTAAGCAATAATCATGGAAAGACTTATCATAATAAACTTGTTATATTAAGCATAAAGTATATGTATTACTTCCATAATTACCACTAAATGTCTTTCTTAGCATAATAAAAGATATAAAAATGTTTAAAAACATAGTCTAAAATATGCCAAAAATTGGGCTCATCACCACATCCAACCAAGCTAACCAACACAAGGTCAAGCAACTACACACAAAGAGGATCACTAGATCAACTTCTAGCTAATGATCTCCGATTGTAGCTCTAAGATGCACAAGTGGAATACTAATGGTTCTGCAACACAAACCAACACTACAAGACAACACTAGCACTATAAAAAAAGGTCTACTAGGAGTCTCCACCCCAACAAGACTTTACAAGCCTTTGCAAGACCTTCCTAGACACTCTCGGCCATCCCCTAGGCTCTAGGAGCAATGATTGGCTTCTTACAGATAAGGCATGCAAAATGATGCACATGACACACCCACTCAACACACAACACCACTAACTAACACCTCAAAAGTTCTTTAGACTATTCAAGACCTGACAAGCATCTTTTGTGTACATGAGGTACCCTTTTGGGCCCTTCGGAATGCCCCGGGATGATGAACGAAAAGGATGGGGGGGTTCGTGGTGACTCCATATACCTCCTACACATCTGCCTTAAGGAAGTTCTCACCTAAAAATGACACTTATGCCATATTCCTCAGAAGCATCGCTTCACAAGACATTTTGAAAAGCACAAAACGGTCACCAAAATGTCACAACACGTGACCAAAACAAAAAGGGAGGTCAGACAACATCCCTAAATACTTCCAAGACAAAACAAAACATCACAAGAGAGGTCTAATGTCTTACAAGACGTGATCGTAGTTTACCAGACTCCTACTAGAACCTCTAAGACACACTTAAACGCTCACAACACAAGAGTTAGATAACATAAGGTTATAAATTCATTTTAAAACCCAAATGAGAGTCCTATATTCATTCATCCATTATGCAACAATTAGAATGGAAAAGACAACAATAATCAGGTGCTCAACACCCGCACCAAATCTAGTCTAATCAAAGCATACAACTATTCTCAATATCTTTTGATTACAACATCCTTCATTAGGAAGGTCCAATAATAATATTACAATTAAAAGCTTAGGACTCAAGGTCCTTGAATTATACATTTATAACCTTTACACTAATAAGAAAACATGAAGAGAAGGAGACAAAAAAACACAAAAGAAGGAGAAGGACAAACTCAAAGTAGATCCACCACGTTGAGATCATCGGTCCCTAACGGTGGTTTGCAACACCACCCAACCATGTGGAACCCATAGGTCGACCCCTTGTGCTCATGGAGATAGTCACACGACCCAAACACTCAAGCAAGGTTCAAGCACAAAGTAGTAGGCTTACACACACGCTAATCACAATGAATACACTTCATTCTAGATAAACGATATGCATCCCAATTAGGGGAAACTAACATATATGTCAATGCATCTCAATTCATGCAACTACATAAAAAATTTAATGCATCAAACACGAAGCAAAAGAACATTCCAACACATGGAATACATGGCATACAAGCTACTCACACATGGAAACCACATGTGACACACGTCACTCATAAGAGGAATCAAATGAATTAAAATCCATTATAATTGATATAGAAATCACTCATAAGAAGAGTTAAATGACATACAATCCATTACACATGGCATGCACATAGTATTCAAACTCAACACCAAAAGAGGAAGGAACATACATCTTTCGGGTGCTACTCAAAATAGGATCTAGATGTTAGAGTGCAAGTATAGGGAGAGTCATAATGTGTGCCTAAACGGATGGCATTATAGAACTTGGTATCATTTCATACAAACAAGAATTCAAAACTACACAAGTCCCATGCTCCACGAGCTGGCATGTCTTCCCAAACATCCTTAGCCTATAAGAGCACTAAAGGCATGCAAGGGTATCCAATAAACCATGTATGACTTCCACGACTCACTCTAGTACCTAGTCGTAAAGTTAATCTCATTCTATACAAATAAGGAAATATAGCTAAAGCAATAACTCAATTCATAATGGAATTCACATCCAAAAACACAAGGCATTCACACTTCTTGCAACACTATTCACATTTTTACACTAAAATAGAAAATCGGGAATTTGAACAAGCAAACAGATCCAAAACAATCCCATTCAAAGAATTCATATGCATTTTCTATCATTCCCTATTATAATATGAAATAATATTCTCAAAAATCCACTTTTAAACAAAGTCTAATTTTCACAAATATCCAGGTTCCACCATTGATGAAGCTTGAAAAAACTTAAAAATAAAAAATGTAAGAATACCCTTTTGATCCAAAAGTTCCAAACAACACACTTTTAACATAAAAACACCAATTTGAGACTCCAATTAAAATTGGGCATGGTAACCCCGTATTTGGGAAAATTCTCAAAAATTTCTCAAAATAAATTTTACACTATCAATTTGATTCAAATAAAATACATGGAAGGATTATAACATACTACCAATTCAATTAGAATCATTCAAACCATTTAAAATCAAGTAAAATGAAGAAATGATAAAATACCTCAATTCCCAAGCAAGGAATTCAAATGAGAGGATGTTTGCACATAAGCAATGAGAGCACATGAGATTTAGTCATCACTTCCTTTCCCCATTCATATCCAAATGCAATTGATCCCATGCAATTTCATGTCCAATTGCTCTCACAATGAACAAATCAATTTTCCTTCAAAAGAGGGTTTTTCCCTCACATTTTCTCTCCAAAATATGCTAAGGCCTGAAAATGAATTCTATTTTCCTTTTTTCAAAACTCATTTTCAAATTTCACTTTTTTTAAAATGCAATATTAAGTATTACCTTTGAAAATAAATTATTTGATATCATTTCCTTCTTTTCCAATTTGTAATTTAAACATTCAATTTATAGCATAAATCAACATTCAACATTAAACTCACAATTTAGATCTTTATAAGCGTAATTTAAAATTAAAATACAAAATAATTCTTATAATTTCCTAAATGAACCTAATCACACAAATTATGTGATTATGGTCAAACTGAATATACATAAGCCCAATTAACCCTTTTTAAATATTAAATTCCCCCATTTAATCATAAAATGCATTTCCTATATTAAAATTTGCAAAAAAATGCAATTTAACTCAAAAGCTCAGATACTCTTCACAAGTTGACCACATAGGGGATAAAGGATTTTTGAAACGTTACCAATCATGGTATCATGGGTTTTCACTATTTAAATATCAAATACAAGTCATACTCAACTAGGTACGACAATAAGGGTTTAGGTCAAGGGTTGGCCAATGTGCTATCTCCTGCTAACCACCATCAAGGAAGGTACTCAAACTTGTGAAGCCAAATGAAGTCGATACTTGGTACCTATAAACACACACACGCAACAGTGTATTTGTGCATATACATATATACATAGCCAGAGCACATACTACATCCTGATTGTAGTTAACTACCATATATATCAATTAATTGTATTAGCATCACTAATCATGATAACCTTTCACTTAACCAATAATGTCTAATCTCATTATGATAACATTTAACATTTAGATTACTAAATCAAAATCAAAATGCTATCTTACCTAGGCTAGGGTTAGAGAGGTGTTAAACCACTACTCACATATCAATTGCCTAAATCATCTAAATCAACATCCAAACCATTGCCTTAACAAATATATCATTCCTACAATAGGCATCATCTCGGATAATAACTACAACATCTTTGGCAAGATATATGATGGTTGTGCTATATTTTTCCAGACAATCTTTTATTTTGATTTATCCTTTATCTCATTCTACAAATCTTACTCAAAACCACCTCGATCTTCAATATCTTGGTGTGTCTAGAGAAGCACAAAACAATACATAGTGATTGCTTTCATTTGTTGTGTTTGTGGGAATTTCTTTTAATACTGCCATGGTGAATACTTACTTTGTGTGTGTAGAGGTAGCTTCAATCATAACAAATGACAATTGCATATTAGGTTCTTCATACCTTTTGTGCATAAGCATATCTTTCTTTGAGCTTTATTCTCTCGCATAACTAAACAAGGTTTTCATATATCTGGTATGAATATGGATACTCCTATTTGTTTGCAAAGTCAAAGTCCATACATTAGATACAACACCACCCTAGTTCTTCATACCTTGGTATCTGGTGTCTACTTGCTATATCAAAATAAGGATTGCTTTTTATATTTTTAAGCATAACTAAAAGTGAAAGAAAAAACACTTTTCCATTCTAAAATCATTTTTCCATCCCATTATCACGTGTCCATCCCATATCCTAATTATAGATTTCACTATTTGATGTTTGATCAACAAAATTTATTCATTCTTCATTATCCTACATTTTATCTCATTTCTTCTTCCATAATAACTCATCTTCATCCCAAAATCCAAAATTTTAAACCTATCCTTAATCGTCTTCATTTTCTTCAATCTATACATCCTTATCCCCCAATTTTAATCACCAATCCACTAATCCCATCATATTTTCCTATTGTAGGTTCGATTAATTTTTTTTCTCTTTTTCTAGTCGATCTCTCAAGGGGGCAACCTACCATCCAACCATTATCTCTTTGTCCATTGGGGCACAGTGGGGCATCTTATCACCATTTTTTTCTATATCAATAGCATGCCTCTAAAACAACACAACATGACCCATTGTCTCAAAGAGGGGCAAAATGTAAACACCTAAAAATGTCTAACACATTCTTCTAAATTCATCATTTCTTGTCATCATCAGTCATCACCTCTTACATCACTATTAATTAAATAATTTCAATTATTTGATTAAACTAACCATTTTTCCACATTAATTAAATAATTTTTAATTATTTAATTATTTCATCATTTTTTCCCTCATCCATTTTAATTAACTATTTTTTAATTATTTAATTAATTTCCAATTATTCTTCCATCTTCATAATTAAACAATTTTTAATTATTTAATTAAATCTTGCATCCTCCTCATCCACCTAATTAAATAATTTTTAATTATTTAATTAAATCATGCATCCTCCTCATCCACATAATTAAATAATATTTAATTATTTAATTAGCTAGTTTTATTACTCCAAAACCAAATAAATTATTTAGTTTGCATATTCCTCTAATAATCGCAAATCCTATCTTTATTCTTCCAAATCCTAAATTTAGAGACCAAAGCTAAATTTAGTGATCATTGCTAAATTTAGCAATTTGATTGAAAATCAACCTCACTTAACTCTCATACACTCCACTTCATCTCTCCATACAACCTCATGCACGTTCCTCCTGATCTCCCATCAATCCTTATCCATTGATCTCATTTCAAATCTCACACTTTTGATCTCATATCCCTAAAACCTATAAATCATACATCTTTTGATCATTCAATCTCTCCTCAAATTGACAACCAAATTATGCTCAATTTCATAATGCTTTTTCTTAACAAGGTTATTCTAAGGTTTTATGAGCAATCCATATATCATCATAATAGTGCAATTATTACACTTTATAATGGAGTAAGGCTAGGCATTTTTGGTGGAGGCAAAAGTAGATTGATTGATTTGGTTTATGTTCTTATTATTGCTTTTATTGAATTGTACACATGCTCTATTGAGATTAGGACTTGATCATTTGAATTGGGTTTGTTTGATTTCCTATTGTTTGAATTTATTTGATCATTGATTCCAAGTTTCCTATCCACAAATATAAATACTATTTTAATGTATTTTATTTTCATAATCTTCTATGAATTTTTTTATTCAGTACCTTTTATTTGGAGTTAGATGTGATAGTGGTGAAAATGAAATGTTTAGTTGAATATATGAAGGGTATAAATAAATAGGTTATACAAAACTACCATTAAAAAATAGGTACTTAATATATATGGTAAAAAGGGATATTTTAATAGGAATTATATACTAGGAAGGGGTATAAAAAAATTTTGTATTAAAACAATGCAAAGAAATAAATAACATAAGAGGGGGTAGTCAATAGAAAATTAATAAAGAAGTATCAACCTCAAAACTAAAGGTTACCCAAATAATATAGCAAGCCCTCAAACTGAAATGATGATTACAACCAACCAAAGGCCTACAAAGCGAGCTATGCAAAACTAAGTTGTGAGATAAATTATAATTTGAATTTCAAAAAAAATTGTAGTTGTTTGGAGAAGATGGAATTCTCATTATGAAGTTGGAGGATTTGGAGTTTAATCTTATCCAAAAGAATTTTTTTCTTACCTTGACCCTTAGAGACCCCCTGCAATTGAAAACAAAGCGAGATAATTTGAAACAAGATGTCAACATAAAAATTTAGTACTTATTCTTCATGACGAACTAAATGATTTGAAAATATGGCTAGACACTTTTTTTCCAAATATTAAGAAAAATAGTATGCCTCAAAGTATCTGCCACCACATTATTATAATAGGGCCACTTTTCAATGCAAACTATGATAAAATATAATAGGGAAATGATTGACAATAGCCTTCCACTTTTTTAGCAAAGAAACAATCCCAAAAATGTGTTTAATGCTTTCATTATACTAATAAAAATGGCATTTGATTGGTTGAACCATCATACATTTTGACCTATCTCCAACATGTGGTTTGTAATGTAGGACTTTGCAAGCCAATATTTGAGCATTAGCCTCAGCTTTATATCTCCATATTTGGGCACTCAACCTCATCTATGTCTTTTTTTAAACCTGTAGTTCCATTTCTGGTTTAATATTGGTTTAATGACATATCCAAAAGGAGGCTTAAATAAATTTTCTTTAGAGAAAAGTGAGAGAATGGGTACTTATAAAGCCACAACCATTCTTTGCAAAAATTACATTGTAAGTGGGTGCAAATTTTCATAGTTAGGTCTATCGACACCAAATATTTGACAAAAATCAAGAACCCTTTAGACCTTTTTCTTAACTAAAACATACTTTTAGATTTATACCTAGAATCCCCATCCAAGGTATCAAAATCACATATGTCTCCACCAAATGGATGAAGAAAAGTTTAACCCATGTTGTAAGGAGAGATTTTTCTAATTTAAAAATTTACAAACTGATTTCTAGACCATCTAGATGGATTGTAGATGAAATGAAGCTCTCGTATGAAAAAAAGGAAAGAAGTTTTTTTTTCAACCCATATAACATCATACAATTTCCTTTTTTACAGTGGAAAGGTTAATTCAATAATGAACCAAACATTTCCAAGTTTCCTCTAAAGCAATAACCCTAATTATCCATTTAGCAAAAAGATAAATCCCTTATATCCCAAGATCTAGAAGCCCTAAACCACCTTTGGTTGTGGGTTGAATATAGTACAACCATGAATTAGATTTAAAACTAGCTTTTCCATCCCAATTAGACCATAAAAATTGGTAGATGGTTTTGATTAAGTCCTCATATGACTTCTTGGAAGGCATCCAACAAGAGGAATAATACACATGAGACACAAGAAATATTCAATTAACAACTTGAATATTGTCAACCAAAGACAAAAACTTGTTTCCCTAATTCCAAAGTTTATTTTTTAGCTTATTAATAAACCAATTCCATATTTCAAAAATAGGAACACCCAACCCGAAGGGAATACCTAGATATTGTGTGATTTTTCCATGTTGGATATGTCTTCATTCTTTAAGAATCCAGTGTGGCACCAAATTAGATTGAATCAAGAAGAATTTTGTTTTATGATGTGCTATATTTGAACCTAAAACAAAGCAATATAAGATTAAAACTCTCAACACATTACTAATTTATTTTCAAAATTTTACAGAAATAATAGACTATCATAAAAATGTGAATTAAGGACAACCATGTTGTCGATGATAGCAATTTTATTTACCAACTTCATTTGATTATATTTTTGTAGCAAATAACCAAGTGCATCAACAACAAGAACATATAAAAATGGAGCTAAAAGACAAACCTATCCAATTCAGCATTGAAGAGGAAATGGATCAGATAAGGAATTATTAATCATTGACTACACATTGGCATCTTTGAATAATATTTGAACATGCTTACAAATTTTGGGACCAAATCCAACCATTGCAACATCGTAAGGATATCACTCCAATGTATTCATAAACTTTATCAAAATCCAACTTGACAAGAAAAGCATTTTGGCTGAATTGTTGGGCCCATTCACTAGACATGAGGTTATCAATGATAAATCTTCCACCAAGGAACCATGTTTTCTCTAGTCTAACTATCCCATTTTCCATTGTTTTTATCCTCATAACTAAGGCTTTAGCTATAATTTTTTTTATAGGAGGTGTTAAGCAAGGTAGTGGGCGTTATCCTAAGAAAGTGTGTTCATTCTTCCATTTTTAGAGAATTTTAACAAGACATTTATTTACATTAGGCCCTAAAAATCCTTGCTCAAAATCCTCAAAGTATAGAAGATACAAATCATCTTTTATATGTGGCCACATAAATTGATAAAACTCAATTGAGAACCCATAAAACCTAGGAATTTTATTAGGGGCCATTGAAAGTGCAACATGTTCTAGATTTTCAATGGATAGCTCACAGTCCAGAAATCGACTATACTTAGAACACCTTCTTAGGAATGTGGTCTTTAATAATTTTCTCCAATGTTAATTGCACATCTTTCCAATGAGACTCCTCTCTAAAAAGATTCTCATAATTTTTTGAAATATAAATTTTATCTCTTCAGGGTTTGTATGAACAAGACCATTTTCATCTTGGATTGCTCGAACATACTCTTTTTTATGTTTATATTTAAGAAAAATGAAAAATTACTTGGAAATCCTATTACGTTCTTTGATCTAGTATAAACTATCCTTGATTTTAGCTCCTTGACCCCTATAAATTTCAAGTTTTCGAAGTTGGGTCTCAATCATGGTACAATAGAAGTTTGAAGTTGATGTTAGTTGGGTTAGAATTAAACAATTTTTTGGTATGATTCAACTTCCCTTGAAGACACTTTTCCTTATAGTTTTTTTGTCATTCCAATCTTCTACTAAAGGAGCATAATAAATCAACACACTAATAAATCACGTACTGCCACCAATCCATATAGGAGTCCCCAACATTTGGCTTAGGGATAGAATTCTAGATTCCAACTAAAGAAACCATACAAGAGGGATTTTTAAGGTGAGAAACATTAAGTTTATAAGGCAATTAATAATCCACATTGTTTATTTCATCCTATAAGAAAGAAAAAATGATGGGGAAATAGTCTGAGAGGGTAGTAGAGTAATACGTCCTTACAAACATTCTAGTGGAGTCTCGAATCAATTGTAGGTTAGGAGAGATATAAAACCTATCTAACTTGCTAAGTTTTCTATCATCTCCAAATCTGCAACTAGACCAAGTAAACCAACTATGGACACGAGTGTTGATTTTGTTATGAATTAGATCAATAACCCCAATAGAATTACAATAATTCAACCATTTATCAAACTCTTCATTACTCAATTTAGCATGGTTGGACTAGTTGTAGTCCTTGGGATATTCCAAATATTAAAATCACCATCAATAACCCAATCTACATTAGTAATTTATTTTACCATCCAATCCCATATCTCACATATCTCTTTGGCATGATTAGAAGTATAAACTAAATAGAAAACAACAAGTTGACTATTGAAAAAAGTAAGGGCCCACACACAACAAATCCTCATCTTTATCAATGAAAAAATTTGTAATCCATGAATAAAAACCAATAACAAGACCCCCCTTAGCTTCTTTATGTGATGTATAAAGAAAAATAGCATATTTCCATACATTAGATAGAGAAGAAGAAAAACGAATCCCATTAAGTTTGAATTCTTGAAGAAAAACAACATCAAGTTTCCAGTTATTAATTAACTCCTTAACCCCATACTTATGATGATGGATAGAAATCCATCTAACATTCCATAAAATAATTTCACAATTCATGATTAAGATGAATCAAGAAAGTTATCTCCTTCTGGTAGAGCTTCAAAATGGTTAACAAGAGAAATAGATTAGTCAAAAGATCTCAACTCTTTTGAAGTAGAGGGGGGAGATCTTGATCTATACATTTTAGATGGAGGGGGAGATGTGGAACAACGTTCAAGAGTCCCAATTAGGCTAAAAAGATGAGGAAGGTAAACTTCAAGTAGACTTAATACCACCCTGAGGTTCCACAAGCCCATAAGGTTCCTTCCTCTTCCTTACCACCTTCCAACCATCCAAACCCATCACATCCTTGTAAGATGGGGTAGAAGAAATAAAAGCTTTATTAATATTATTTTTAACATTTGGGGAGGGTTTTACCTATCTTTGTGATGGAGCAGAGTGCTTAGAAACATCAATATCTTGAGGAGGGGGTTGAAAATGCTAATAATTGGTTGGGATAGAAGTTGAGGATTGAACGAACCTATTCCTCCTAATTGGACAATATCTTATCAAGTGACCTTCTTGTTGACACAAAAAACATGAATTAGGCTTATTTAAATGCACCAAGGCTAATCTAGAATTGAAATCCATGACCAATTAACTTAATATTTTCAATAAGTTATTTGTTCAAGTCCTCCACACATACTCTTGGGTGTACCTATAGGCTAAAAAAATATTCTACAATATTTTAATACCAAATAACCCTTTCAAGATGAGAAACTATATCCTTCAAGAAAGGTCTAAAATCAACGCTTAAAAAAGGGAGTTCAACCCACATTGGATAACAAGATCTTAAAGGGCCCTCAAGGTGGAAGTCCAAGGTCCAAGCTTGAAGATAACAAATTCAACCATAAATGACCCAAGTAATGTATTACAACACAACTTGGCCATGGTCAATTGATTTAAATGTACAAGAAACATGACCTTTCCCTAACACTCTGAGGATTTCAATTTCCCAACCCTTGTTTTCCTAATTTAATTTTTCCCATCTGTAGAAATCTGTTTCAAAAGGAATTCCCCTTAAAAAATATAGGATTACTGACCTATGCTAGCAATCATCAATACAATCAATCACTTCATCAAGAAGCATAAATTCTAAAAATTTACTTGCTACCTCGTTTCTTGGTTGTCCCATAACATTGTCATCTTCTTCACCATTTCCTTCTTTATTGATAAAAACATGGCTATATATGTCCTCTTTGTTTTAGATACCATTATCCTATCTTTGATATTCATTTTTCCTCTTTTTGTAGCCTCCAACACATCTTCTTTTAATGTGGTATTCATCTCTTCAACCATAGGGTTGTACAACACACCTTTATCTATTTCTCCACCAAATAACCTTGCCTCAACTTTAAGTTTTATGATAAATTTGAAGCCCTTTTGAGAAGTGGCAGAGTAAATTTGAGTAGGGGCCAAAGTCTGGTGGCAAGCCACACCTATTAATAAAACCATGAGGGTTCCAAACTAAGAAGCCCTTAGCAAAGGAAAATTTACCAAGATAAAAAACTTGCCCGAAAAGAACCCTACGACCACACACCCTACCTTTAACGCATGCAACAAAGAAACCACTAAAAACTAAAGAACACCCATAAATGGCTACAACAACAAAAATTTCATGAATTGCTAAAAAAATAGAAGAAACGCCTAAAAAATTAAGGAAAATGGTAGGGAATGCAAACCCATTCTTAAAACCCTTATTAACTTATCGCTCTTTCAATTTCGTCCTTCTACAATTTCTCGAGGGCATACAAAATTTAAACTATGGAGGTAGAAATAAATATTAGGGTGTTCTAAGATTCTATGATTGAAAATGATATAGGATAAGTTTACTAAGTAAATCCCCACAAATAGGAGATAGTTGAAACCCAATTTATAACTTCTTATACTACAAAAATTAACTATATGACCAATCTATGAATTTGAATCAATATATCTAACAAATACATGATTTTTTTTATATAAACATAACCCTTCTATTTTTATAATGTGATTCTCTAACCATAATCTTTTTACTCCAAGTAGAGGAGCAACTTATTCAATTTTGTATAATTTTAGTGTATTTTTTCTATTAAGTGTAGACATGTAAAAATGACCTAACACTTATCTCAAATCCTAAATGACATTCTATCACCATTGACATCATTATCATCGAATACCACTATATTTCACATTAATTGCATCTAAAACCCTAATTTCCTCTATTAATTGAATAATATTACTTATTTAATTAATTCACTTTTTCATCATTTTCGACCAATTAAATAAATTACATTTATTTAATAAATTCCTAATCTAACTTGTGGGCGGTAGGGCAGGCGACTTTCCACATAGATTGTGGCAAGTCTGTCGATTGATGGGTGCGATATGAGGTGGATGAGGCTGGATCGATTGATGTCTCCTCTTTGCATGTCTGTGCAGGGTGTCTTTATGAAACCATCATTGTGTGGCACCGTTGGCAACTTGGAAGGATTTTATCGCTTCCCAAATAAGTTGATTTTACTGCTCATCTTTCTTATATGTGTACTCATTCACTTGAGTGACAGTGGCATCAACATTTGCAAAGGTTCATGTGGTTGGCACGTTGGCAGTGTACATCGTAATAAAGGTGGCGAACATTATGGCGAGGCTCCATTCTTTTTTGTGGGTGGCGAGGATAACACTTCTTTCCTTCTCTATGTGGGATTGCTTCTTTGTTTCATCTTTGGTGTTTGGGAGTCCATGGATGAGCGCACAAAATTCACAGTGGAGTCAGTTGCCTATTTTGGGGCCGATACCCCCTTAGCCCTTGATTGTAAGGAGCACCAAAATGCCTTCTGGGAGATAATACACTAGTGCCTAAAGAACATTCTACTGAATATCAACCCACTAATGGTCATGGCAATGAAAATGGTGCTTGGCAAGAAGCATTTGTAGCAAAAGGAATATTTTTTAGCGAATTCACAAGTGGCATCACGATTTTTGGTGTGTATCTTAGACAACCAAGTCCTCAAGGTCGAAGCTAAAATTCTAATGGGTAAATTGTTCAAGGAGCTATTGGGCGGTTTGGATGAGATTTTAAAGGTTTCCATTTCTTGAAAAGGTGCACCACGCCTGTGTGACTTGGAGCTGGTTAAGAAATTGGGGGAGGTTATCGAAATCTACCCCTTCCTCCTTGATTTAAAAGGGATGGCCCTTGCGAGACACAAAATGATTGTTGCAGTCACAATGATTTTCTTGAAGAAGATCTTTCGCCTGGTTGAGGATAGTGATGTCAAATGGGTTAAAGAATTTGATGCCTTTGTGAAGGAAAATGGATTTTTGTAAATGTTGGGTCCCTTGTGCCATGGCACTGGGTTTGGAGTTTAGTTGTTTTCTCTTAATTTATTTTTGGTGAGTGGTTTATGGGTGGTCGGGGGTGGTTCATAGTAGAGTTTATGTAAATTCTCATTTCCTGCATTGTTCAGTTGTCTGCTGAGGATGGGAATTTTGTTAGGTGAGGCCCGGTTGTCTCTTTTTGTTGAGGGTTGCATGGTGGTCTAGTTTGGTTGGTAACCATTTTGTTTGCTCCACAGGGGTTTGGTTTGGGTGAATGGTTCTGGTGTTTTTTGGTTCAAGGCATAAATCCATATCATGTGCCCATAGACACTTGTATACTTTTCATATGAATATAATCTCTCTTGCGTAGCAAAAAAAAGAAGAAGTCCTAATCTAAATTTATTCCTCCTAATTAATTAAATAACATCAATTATTTAATTATGTCGCTAATTCACTTTATTCCCCTAAGTCAATTAAATTATTAAAACATAATAATTTAACTAAATCACTTTCCCCCAAATTTGAATAATTAAATAAACTATTCAAAACATCATCAAAAATGTCAAATCAAACAAATACAACTTTGTTTACAAAAATCAAACTTGATTTACACGTTCAACTCAAAAAGATTAATTAATTATCCTCACCCACTTTCATGATTGAGCAAATTATGAACCACTGATTGTTCAATCTATTTCCTAACAGATCAATCTATTCTTCAATCCTACTGAAGGCTCAAACTGATTTCATCAATTTCATAGATTGCTCCACATGATTTCTTCAATTCCACAAATTATTCAATCTATTCCCTTAATCCCACTGAACACTCTAAATTATTTCTTCAATCATACTAATTATGTAATCAATTTGCATTGATTATTCCTGTCTATTTCCTCTCAACATATTTGGATTGTTGATCAAGATATTCTACTACACGATCTTGAGCATTCATTTCAAATCACAAATTCTATATAACAAACCTCTTTCCTCTAAAGAAAGGATCGGAGAATCAACCTATTTTATACAATGAAATAATGCCAAGATCTTAATCGACATTGGACAAAGCTTCAACACACATCTTCGATCAACAACACATGCACGTTCTTCAATATTCTGCATGCACAATGGAGGCTTCACATTGATATGAACAACCCAAAATCTTCACTAACACACTCTGACACGAGATGGGTAATGATTTAGTTTAGTGAATTCATTTGTTCTTGCTTTGTTTCATTTACTTTTATTAAATTCGTTATTCTAATATCATTCATTTCGTGAGTAATGGGCATAAATGATCTAGATTCTTTTTTTGAGTTAAATTAGCTTTAATTCATTTCAATTATCTTGTTTGACTCCATCAATTTCCCCCTTACACATTAAGTATATTTTTTATTGCTTATATAATATGTGATTTTAGTTTTATGATTTATTTGTGTGTTTTTGATTGCTAATTAACAAATTTTATTAAGTATTTAATTTGTATTTATTAATTTATTTTTAGGATGTTATTTATAAGTAAAGGAGATATTGTTGATTTCATTATTTTGATGGTCTTCCTCTTCTTTATTGATTTTAATTAATTTTTATATTTTTTCAAATATTTGTTAAAATGAAAGTTTATTTTTTGAAAAAATTAAGTCACATTTGATTAGGGTTTGTAGGTGAACATTTGTTTTACCATATTCTTTGGTCATATAATATGGTTTTCCATTGGGTTGTTTGGAATTATTTCCTCAAGTTGTCTAATGTCTTGGTTTATTTGAGAATTCTCTTGTTGATTTTTGGTACCAAGTTGTTGAGGATTCTCCAAGGGTGGAGGTAATGATTCTTCTTCCAAGTATATTTTTTTCTCTATTTTTTCCTTATGTATTTTGTTGTGGTCTAGTGTGAAGTGGGGTTCCTTTGCTACAAAATAACCTTGTGAATCTATTTTCCTAACCATGCAAAGGAAATTCCAAATCATAAAAGGAACTTTCCACTAAAGAACTATTAAATTGGATTAAACAAGTATAGAATTAGTAACACCTATAATTACCTCCCAAAAAATGACACTAAAAGTGACAAAAGATCATTGAATCCCTTCACTTTAGTCGATAAATATCTTATGTCAAACTAGGGTGGTTTCTAAAGGCTATGTGCAATAGGGATAGTTGGGAATCTCATTTATGAGTTTTCTTAACATTTGAAAGTAAAAGTTTTACATAATTAAACAATTAAGTTTAATAAAAAAAATGAAATTACATTTGAAACTAAAATCTAGAAGAAAATGCTTATTCTTTTGAGAGGGAATAACTATCAAAAAAAATTATTCTAAGAATCTAATTAGTGAAGTGTGTGATGAAGACTTTTACTAATGAAATTTTCTAAAATGTTAATTAAAGAAATTTTAATACTCATGAAAAAAAAAAGAAAAAAGAAGAGCAAGTCACAAAACACCTGATGGTTAACAACATAACATGTATCTAGTGGTTTAATAATAAATATAGACACAATGTTGAACAAATCAATAGTGGATAATGAACAATACAAATTATTGAATAGTAAACAATAATTATACACATTATAATGTTGAACAAATCATAATTTTAATAATAATAGATGATGGCTAGTAAATAACAATTTATGTGCATGCATGCATCTACAATAAGAATAGAATAAAATTTAACATAAACTAGTTATTCTTTGAGTTGAGTGGCGAGCTCCTTTTTAAGAATTATAATATTCTTGTAAGAGTTGATGATAGAATCAAGCTCCCAAGATCACCTACAAAACTAGAGATTAATCTTCCATAGGAGATTGAGGCAAGAGGATGAGTTACTTGATAATGGATGCCAAATGATATTGTTATCAAATTGATCGATGATACAATGATCAAGGATATATAGAGTACATGAGATACCTTGGTTATATATGTAATATGATGATATAGGACATCACATGATTAAAACAATTTCTTAATCATATGACTTAAGAGATAAAAAGTAAATAAATTAAATATTATCTAAGTAAACTTAAGTAGACTAGTTTGAATGTGACCTATATAGTGAACCAATTAGATAAAACACCTCGTTCAATGAAAATTAGAGAGGAATATATATAAAAATTATGTAATAATGTACTGTGTATGATTGATGCATCTCGACTACAAGTTCATGTACAAATAATCTCTAACAAAGTAAAGGAAAAAAAACTATACGAAAAATCCCTCTTCGAAAGAGAGAATGCATACATATAAGTGATGGAATTAGGACTCAATATGACCCCCTGAGGACTACATCCAACACAAAAATACAATCAACAATCCTTGCATGTAAGAGAAAGAGTGATACAATAGATCCTCCACATAAATAAGTAGATCCTGTGTTAATGGTTAATGATCAAAGACAAAAAAAATTCATTGCCTCCAAACAACATCCCTCTCCTTGGGAAGAAACAAATATAATGGTAAATGTAGAAGAAACTCCAACTCTAAGAAGAGAGATGAGGGAAGAAGTCTCATGATAGATGCCTCTAAAAATTGGTCAAATATCCACATATTGGAATCAGGTGATGTCAATCCATAATCTTGTTAAGAATGATGTAGAATAAGCTCTAAATACAAATATAATGTGATAACAATTTTTCCATAACTATCATAAAAGAGGAGATGAATATCCTTAAATGAATCCTCCAAATAAAAATACAAGACTCTACAAACAAAAATGAAACGCTTGATATATAGGAATATCAAGTAGTTGTATTTGAAAGAAGATGAATCTTGCTACATTGAATTAATAGGGCTCATGGATGTAGTGATACCAATCTCTTCAGGATAAACAAGAGATGGATATGTGATCTCAATAAGTGGAGAAGTCTCCATGTCACATGAATATGCAAGACCTACAATATATTCAAGCTCCTCTAAAGTATCATCATTAAAAGGTAGATTATCTACATCATCAAGGAATGTGGTAATTAAAAGTAGGATTATATGATAATGGAGAGATATGATATTCTCCAAAAATCTCCCAAATCTTAGTCCAAAGTGTGTGGGGGAAATCAATTTTTGATACAACACACATAGTGTCATGATCAACACTAGAACAAATCAATCATACAACATAATGAATAATATAACCCCGTGCTAATTTCTTTCTAGGTGTGTCTAGTTCAAGTATGAGTCCATATAGATAAGGAAAAATATTAAGCCATAGGTAAGATGTTTCAAGATGTCATTTTTCAAAGACACATAATTATCCTTATCTAGGATTACTATAGAAGGATGACTAGAAAACCCATGAAACCTCCTCAAATGATAAGAACAAAGACCAATAATCTTAATACATATCAATTAGTTGAAATAAAATCATCTCATAAAACCAAAATTTTGTAGGTGTCAAAATTTACAAGTAATAAAATAGGGTACAAATAAATCACAAACTAAATAAAAGATAACTTGAAAAGATTCTATAAAAAGTGCACGTATGTCTATGTAGAGACCTACAAGAACTTTACAATGCTTATTTATTTTATAGAATTAGACATTTTAGGTGAAATTTATGAGATCAAAAGATAAAAGTACAATTTCAATTTCAATTAGCAATAACAAACACCTACAACAAAATGCTCATAACTAGCTTTCCAATAAAAAAACAAAAATATGATACTTGGATGAAAATCTATGTCTCCCTAAAAAAGTAACTTGTTTAACATACTAAGGTTGGGGCCTTGGTAATGTTTGGGTGGTGAATGAGTGACACCACCTACTAGTGGTGGTTTTAGGTGGTGAGTAGGTGTTGTAGTTGTGGTTGGGCATAAGAGAGAAATGGGTGGTGGCTAGGTGATAATCATTGATCAAGTGATGAAATGGGGTGGCAATTCAAAGTAATGGGATTCACATTATCCACTAGAGTTTTTGCCCTTATGAGTTGGGAAATATCATGGTCCTCCCCTCCTAGGTGACTAAGGGTTTAAACTATGCACCCATTTACCAACCATATTTTTTTAATTAATTTTTAATAATTTTGTATCTTTCTATGACAACCTTACACCAATAGTGATGTAGACCTAGTGATAATGAATATGCCATTCATACTCTATTGACTATCATAAATACTACATAAGAGAACATTTTATCTATACTTGGTACCTACATCTGATAGTCACATGCACATATGGTACATATTTGTAAAGAGTGTATAAATTATGTACTAATGCATATAATTTTTTTACAATTTTGTTCAAACCCTAAAAAAATGGCAAAAAAGTTTTAGACTCCAAAATATGGGCTTTTGAGCCTTTTGGACTTAATGACACGGTTCCTTTTTCCTATAAATGCACCCAAAAAAATCTCTTTCCTAAATTACTCCCATATCTAAGAAGAGGCTTGCATATTTGAAGCTTTGACACAATGTTAGAGTCAATGATAGACTCGAGCTCCCAAGATCATCTACAAAACCAAAGATTAACCTTCCATAAGAGATAGGCAAGAGGATGAAGTTCTTGGTAATGGATACAAAATGATATTATGATCAAATTAATCAATGATAAAATGATCAATCATACATAAAGTATACAAGAGGCGTTATTTATATAGATAAGGTGACGAAATAGGACAACATAGGATTATGACAAGTGTCTTAATCATATGAATTGTGACAAAAAAATTAAATAACCTCAAGATACCTTAAGTAAACTTAAGTAGACTAGTGTGAATAGAACCTAGATGGTGAATTTATAGCTAGGTGAAATACCTCGTTCACACCAACAATTCTCTCATAGTCCCATTAATTTATCACAATCTCAAAGAAAAATGTTGAATTGCACTATGCTCATTAAGTGTTTGAAAATACATATTACATCAAAAGAAAAATAAGGATAACTACTTAAAATCTTTTAGACTTGAAATATCTAATCTACTCCTTTTATCCACGTCTCTTCTAAATTCCTAAAATAATTCCTATGAATTAGCAGCATATTGATCATACATGTTAATAACAAAGATTGATAGAAACTCAAAGTGTGGAGTTTTTATCTTAAATATATATACAAAATAAATTGTTCATTCAATGTTTTAACATAAAAAAAGAAGAGTTTTGAATACTTGTTCGACTAGGAGTGCTTCTTTTGCATGTTGTTGCTAATAATAGATCTTCTAGTGAGATGGCTTAACTACTACATAATTAGAGGAAGAATAGGGCACATGCTTATGGAATTGAAGAGGTTGAAAAATCATCATCTAAAGAGTTGGTGGTTCTAACACTTTAGATAACATGTCTCCAACATTCATTAAAATGTCTTATTTTAATCATGTTATAAATTTGTTTCTATATTTGTCAACAATTTGAATTCTACAAGGCATGCAATATCAAACTAAAATACACATTCTATTCTTAAAATAAATAATAAACTTGTAAACATTTATTAATTTTTGCATGAAGGGGTTGAAATTAAGGAAACAAATGATTAATTTTCTAGGATTTTCATGAGGTGATGAGTAGCCTCATCAATGAGAATCTTGTAATAATAGAGAATATGATATTAAAATATTTAGTAAAGGGTTTCTCTATTTATGAAAAGGAGATGTGTTCCATCATATATACTTTGGCCAACTACTAATAATACTTGGTTTGTAGAAAATTTATGGTGGAAAAAATTATGATAGTCTAAAGTTGCCCTTTGAGCAACATGACTTGTGTGATCAACACCATAAATGGGTGAGTTAACTCCAAGTCTATGATTTTGAAGTAGTCGCTAATGTTTTATTTATAATGCCCACTCTTAGTTCTATTTTTATTATCAATGACAATTGGAGGGTTTCTATCATGGCATAATATGCCTAGAATATTTTTGTTGCCAACATCTACGATGGAAAAGTGAAGGATGACAAATATATGACAACAAATGGTCACATTTTATTTAAGGAAAAAGTATTTTTAGTGCCTAATTCTAAGATGATATAGAATATTTTAAAATTTTTGCATGTTGTAATCATGGTAGATTAGTTCAAATCTTTCAAGACTTACAGAAAAATAAGGGAGAGATCCTCTGAGTAAATTTATAAGGAGGATGATCTTAAGAACATTAGGGAGTACCCCATCTGCCGATAGAGTGAAGTCAAGTGTGTTTTGCATCTAGGTTTATTACAACCATTACTTATCCCTAAGATATATTAGGAGAATGTGTTGACATACTTCATCATGAGATTCCCCAAGGTACATGGTAAAGATCATAATAATTTGTGGTGGATAGACTAAAAGAGTATGTGTACTTTATAAGTTCTTCAAAATTCAATGTACATCATGTGATAGTTTCATTTTTAAAGAGGTGTTTAGGTGACATGATTTCCTAAAAACATTCTTAGATATAGGGATAATAAACCTCATACTTCTTTCTAATAGGAGTTATTTTGCTTGGCTAGTACCAAGCTCGCTTCTAGAACTAGTTATTACACATGTAGGGCAAGTGAATTTGTGGATGGAATGACCCTTGAGAGGCTATGACACATGCCAACAAGCAACATGGATAAAATGGTCTCACTTTGAATATCACTAATACAATGCCACTCATCATGTGCTCATTGGTATTATTTTTTCTCATGGTATTGCATATTTGTGACACATTAAATCTCATTGATTTAAGATTCACATAAAGTGACTTTTATATGGGTGTCATATTTTATAATTCAAGAAACATGGCCATCACATAATATCTAGTCCATTAGAATTGCTTAGAGAGGATAACACTTGGGAAGAATAATAAAACCTAGGGTAGCTATATTTGAAATCACTTGAGAACAATTAAATTTGGGAAGGGTAGACTTGTAATTTTTCCTTTCTAATTTATTTAAGTTTTGAATATTTGGGTCACTTTCTTACTTTGGGTAGGATTTCAAACTTTCTCAATACCAACATCCCTTTCTTTGGCTCCCCATGCTCTTGCTTCATGTTTCCCTCTCTCTCACGGGCCTTTGAATTTCTATCTCCTTGTACACTTAACACTCTAATTTCCTTAACCCTTTCTTCTATACTCATACATTCCTCTATAGCACTTTAGGGTTTTTTTATGACGACCTAACTTTGTAAAAGTATTAGTGAGCGTATCTTCACCCCCAAATCTTCATAATCTGATAATATTACATCTTAGAACCTCAACGTTCCATTCCAAAAAACCTTGACATTAGGACTTTAGATTATTCTCGACTTGAACTTTGGGCATGCATTTCCTCAAATCCTCACCTTTAGGCATGTGTTTTCGCAAACCCTTATTGTTTGAAAGAAGGGTTTCATCTATCACCATGACTAACAAGGATACAATCAATGACCTCAAATTTGAATATGATAAAATGAAAAAAAATGGACCCATGCTAGGCCTTTAGCCTCTATATAAGGTAGGAAAATTCATTAGTTTGGATCCTTTCAATATTCTTCACCAAACCACAACCCTAGTTTGAGTACATGTGTTCAACTATTGGATTTCGAGGTTGAAAACCCTTAGGTTCTTGTGATCAAAGAATGAAACCCCTTTAGATTCTTGAGGGAAACTTCATACATATGTTCCATCTATGCTTCAAGACACTTCAAGATGGAGAATTTTAACAGTTAGGAGGATTTCAGGGTAAAAACACAAACATGTGTCACACTTTATAAAGGAATTGGCCAACAACAAAAAAAATTCTGAACTTCGACCACATAAAAGTGATCTTTATGTTTTGAATTTCAAAATGGTGTAAACTAATGAAATGTAGAACTTTTGATAAAGTTTATTCCTGTAATTTTTAAAGATAAAATAAAAATTGTTTTATTTATGTTTTTTTCAATTTAAGGACAAATTTTGGAATGCTGAAAATTTTAGAAAAGAGTGACTTCACGGGCTATCAAGAAACAAATTGAAAAAACCTTCATTTCTCCCTAATTTTTTTTTCTCCAAATAGGTAACTTCAATATCTACTACATGAAAATAAATAAATCGAATTTTGATGTATATTTTTCTCATAATAACGTTTTAAAGTCAAACATCTTAGAATTTGACAGTTCTCACGGGCCATCAACTATTTTCAATTTTTTTAATCATTTAAAAAAAAAAAATTATACCCTTTTGAAGAAGATTCTCTCCTCTACTGGACCATATAAGTTTTAAATTTTTTTGATATGTTTTACTAATGTTTTTTTAATTTCTAATCAACCTCTTTTTTAATTTTAACAACCTACTTGCACTATTTTAAAAATAACATACATTAAAACTAATCAAAATATTAAAAAAATTATATATTTGGATTCCCCACTCCGAGCTCTTCAAAAGGGTATTTTTCTTTTTTGCAAAAAAATCATTCTAACTCAAGAAATACTTAGTTAAAGTTGAAAGTTTCAAAAAATTCTGAAAATGCTGAGTTGGCTGCCAACTAGGATGCCAACTAGACAGTTTCGATGAGAAGGATTTCAATTTGGCACATATAATATGCCAAATTGAAAGGTGATTCCAAAGTTTCAAGGGATTTTTTTTTTTTTTTGGTTTCAGCCGAAACCATGTGTGCCACGTATACGCCACATGGTTTCGGTCAAAACGTACTCTACTGAAACTTTTCCGGCCGAAATTAGTTCATTCAAAACTATTTATTTGGCCGAAAGTGTGACACAGGTTTGTACTTTTACCCTTCAACAATTGAGTATTTTTAAAATATATTTTTATTTACTATATAAAAAAAAAATTGTAATTAATCACATCAAGAATGTATTTGAATGTAATATTCATCTCCAACCAATATTCTATATGCAAATCTATTATGTGTTGTGAATATTTTTTATCAAAACAATTTTATTTAAATAATTGTTGTTGGTATTTAGATCCAAGTATTTTATAAGATTTTTTTAACTAAGATTATTACAATTCATGTAACATGGATCACTATCCTTGTGTTAAAAATATATTATAACCTCAAGGATCGAGATGTAAGATGCCACCTTTTAAACACATGTAGATCTTTCATATAAGCATGAATGTAGGCCATTGATAAGGGCTAATCACAATCCCTTATTAAGACCTAACAATGAAAAACACACAAGAGATGGATCCATAATTAATTATAAGGGTTTAATCCTAAATAATGCAGTGTATACAAAAGGAGAAAATTGGATTTGAGAAATGATGAAAAAATTTAGGATAATAATAATTAAAACTATGAAAAATAAAAACTACCCAAAAGGATAAAATTAAATTTCTAAGTTTACCAAAAATGTAGGGAAATAAAGTAATCTTACAATTAATTTAGAGGTCTAATCTAATTATCAAAAATTTAAAATGATCAATAAGTCAAGGTTGATTGATGTAAATTAAGAACTTGAGTAATATAATGCATAATTACGTTGAAATAAATGAGACAAAATTTAGGGTTTACATAGAATTCAAAATGTTGTTGATATTAATGATGATACACAATGTTAAAGATCTATAAATTATAAATTAAAATTAAATTGGTGAGTATGGTTTGTGAGAATTGAATCTTGAGCTTTTAGAATGTTAGGAGAAGATCAAGCTAGTGATTTGGTCCAAATAGCACGATTATGTCCTACATGCAATATTTTTTCCATTAAATTTTTTTAGTTGCAGATCTTGTTTTTTGCCATGTATGTACATCTAATAAAATGTGGAGCTAAAGAGCACTATTCAGACCCTACTAAGCATAGAGGGAAACACATCCACATTCTTTGATGACTATTAGACCCCAATCTTGATTTAACCGAAAGAGATAGACTAAAAATTGATGTTAATTTTGTTGATTATTTTATTTGATAAAAACCCAAATTACTATATACACAATCAAATATATATATATATATATATATACTATTCTATAATAAGTAATTCATCAATATAAAAATTAATCTATGATGACAATCTTAAATATACAATTATGAATACATAAATTTAAAACTTTTGATAAGCCACTTATAAATAACAATTTTATCTTTATTATAAACTCTGAAATTAGAAACTTTAAATTCTAAATCTAGATAATTATATCCATGAAACCATTCAAAATATATAATAAAAAATAAAGTCCCGTAAAATATAACATAACAAAGTGAAAGGCCATTAAATTAAGATTCAACTGAATGCGCAATGATACATTAATAACATACACTTGTACCCTTATCTCGTTCTCCAATTCAATTTCTAACTTGTAAGAAGGAAAAATGCATTTCCAATTCAATTTACAACTTTTAAGGAGGAAATTGCATCGTCGAAGTCCAAAATACTGTCCTCACGATATTTCTAAACTTCGCTGCATCCAGATTTATGACGAACTCATAGTTTAACAGACAATACTTCTACGCTCTATACCGCGGATGATATCTAGAATCTCACGAACGTTTTATATTGATTTCTGATTGTTTTGGGTTCGCCCATTTGGTTTAGCGATTTAAAAAGTACGCTTATTCCATGCAGTTTGATGTGTTGTGGTAGTTTCATGATCTACTGGACCCGCATTTAGATCAAAACACCATATAGCATAAATCTACACGAGAAATATTACGTCAATGGACCATTGAGATCTGAACTGGTACGATTTCTTTGAGCTTTAAATCTTTGTTATGCAATGAACTACGAATCATTGGAAGAGTTTTGTTATTGGTTTTTTGTTTTCTCCTTAAAAAAAATTGTACTCTACTACAACTCAAAGTCAATATATTGAATTAGGGCTTTTTTAATTTTTTGGATAATAAGAGAACTTAAAGGCTATGGCTCATCTGCACCAGAGACAGCAGCAGCAACCATATAATTCCATACCCACATCAGCCAGCTCTACTTTTAACATCCCCCATAGATCAATTTCAATTTTTAATCCGACAGGCTTAATCATTTTGCTTTCCCTGGTTGTCTTATTGGGTGTCTTTTCCCCATGGATTGGACTGCCGGTATCTTTGTTTACTGGCACTGGGTGGTCTGAGTTAAAATGGAGGGAGTATACTCTGGATCAGGCAGTGCAAACTGTTGCAAAAAATGGAACTGTTATAATCTGTGCTGTTAGCCAGCCTTACCTGCCCTTTCTCAATAATTGGTTAATCAGCATTAGCAAGCAGAAACATCAAGACCAAGTTCTCATAATTGCTGAGGATTATGCTACCCTTTACAAGGTGAATAAAAGATGGCCTGGGCATGCTGTACTCATTCCTCCTGTTCCCGATCTGCAGACAGCACATCGCTTTGGATCCCAGGTTTGTGGTGAAGAAGTACATTGTAATGAATGAATCTTGGATTGAATTTTTGTTTTACAGTTGTTATGTGTATGCAAGGCCACAATAAAGCATGCATTTAGAAGCATTACTCTTTTGTAGGCTCTAAACTATCTTGGCGTTTCTACTTAATGCATTCAAATTTCATATAAACAATTTGTTATTAGGTTTGCTTGTAGAATGACATGACTTGACAAACTTGTGTAGTTCTTTAATGGTGTGATTCCTTGTGTGATAGGGCTTCTTCAATTTCACATCTCGCAGACCTCGTCACTTGCTGCAAATACTAGAGCTTGGTTACCAAGTCATGTATAATGATGTTGACATGGTCTGGCTTGCAGATCCTTTCCCCTTCTTCAAAGGAGACTATGATATTTATTTCACTGATGACATGACTGCGGTATCCTCTCTTTCCTCTTTTCTATATTACTGTTTTGTGATTTCCTTTATTTTTTTTGATTTATGAATGTGACTAAGGGAGCCACACCCGTGGTTACACCGTTCAGATAATATCATAATATATGCTCAGAGCATCCAATACAGCAAAATTACAGTTGATAGACAAAATTTATACAAAATGCTGCTACCCAGACTTGCAGAAACTTTTACAGAATATTAACAGAGATTATATATGCACAGCTTTATATACGTCTAACTTCAAAATTACAAAACAAGCCACTAAACAAACCCGCTATACCAAAAAAAACTCTTGACCAGAGTTTACCCGTTACTTCCTTCTTGCACAACCGCTTCTTCCTTTGGCTCCCCTTTCTGCAGCAACTCCTTACCGCCTGACTACGCTGCTCAACTTCGTCCATCAATGTTCCCTAGAGAAGGAATGGCAGAAGGGAACTATTAAATCTGTAGTAGAGTCTCGGCCAGCAACCTCCTTGGGTCGTTAGCCCCCCTCCTTGCACCGCCATGTCTAAGTAAATTTTCATATCAAGTTTCAACTCTCCATTTGCCCAGACATAGGATTCCATTATTTTCCTAGCCCATACACTGCTTTCAAATTCCAGCAACCATGCCAAAAACAGCGAAGCTAAATCCAAATTCGTACTGTATTTGTGGTCCAAATTCAGGACTTCTTCGCCTAATACCATCTTCACAGCTTGCAGAGCCATTGGTGAATGGCATTTAAAGATATTCTTGAGGCGCCCGTTTGAAACCCGCCCACGAAATGCAATTTGTCTATCACTTGCCCTTAACCCAAACATCGCTTCCATTGTTTGAGATGTGTCGCAACCATTTGGGTGTCAATTTTTATGGTGATTTGCTGGAGCCACATGCTTGAACGCTGCCAGAAACTCCACTAACTCAAGCTTGCTGCCCTGCCTAAAGATTACAACAATCTTGCATTGATTGCAAATAATACCTCCATCCCTGCTTCATGCCAGATGACATCCCAATAACTACCCGCTCCCGTTTCTGTTCTTTCAAGCGCCCAGATAGTTGCCAGATTGGGCCTAAGTATTTACTTAGTTTCCAATTTGGCATTCTTTTTTTCCTGATGTCATTAATGATAATTTGCAAATCACCTTCCAGATGGATTTGCTTGAAATCCCTATTTCTGCAAGTTTTTAGTGCTAACAATGCTGCCTGCAATTTGGCTTCATTATTTGTCCCATCCATTAGTTTCTTGGAATCCAAAGCCAAAATATTATCTTGCCAATCTCTCACCATGCAGCCTGCATCTGATGGCCCTGGATTACCCTCGCAGCACCATCAAAATTTGCTTTTATCCAGCCTTCCTGCAGAGTGATCCAGGAAGTCTCCTTTCTCATAGCCAAAGACGGATTAACTCAAACAGTCCCATAAACAGGGAGTGTTTTGTGATTTCCTTGAAGATAGTGATTACTATCAATTTGTTTGTATTACTTGTAGTAAGAAGCTGACTTTTGTTCTAAAGAAGGAATTGGTTCAGTACTTTTAAGAATGAAAAACCTACCATGTATTACATCTTGTTTTACTACGTGTCCTGATCACTTGAGCTAGAAACTACCATGTAGATAACTTCTAGAAAACAGCACTGACAATCAAGCAAATAGTACGGTATATGCCAAGAAAAATAAAATAATAGGTACTTACTGTGCAATTGAAGAGAGCTTTCCAGGAAATTTTTTACTTAAGGGAGTGAATTACTCTAGAGTCTGGCTATTGACAAATGTAGATGCCATAGAGTATGGATATTTTACAGTTTATACTAAAAAAACAGATAGAACAGAAACCTTGAATATTTTTCATGAAACAATGGGACCACGGTTGAAGATAGATGGGAAGACATGGATGGCTAACAATGGTAGATAAGAATTCAGAAAAGTGTGAGAAATTAAAAGGGTAAAAGGGAGATTATCACAAGTGTGTTATTTAAATTTTCTCCTTTGTTTTTCTCACAGTGGGCACCATTGCAAGGTTCCTCAAATCAGAGTCCTAGCAAACAGCTTGAGCTGACATTATGTATTAGTGATTTTCTCTTCAGTTAAAAACATAAGGAAACATTTTGAATCTGTGAGTTCAAAATGAGAATGGACCAGGTATTTTTAAGAGTGCCACAAATGTTTACCAGTCTATTGACATGACAGAAATGCCAATCAGGTTTTGTGAAATTTTGTTGCCAAGGATGATGAGGATGCAAATTAGGATTCTTTGAATTGGTAGTTAGGATTCTGTTATTCATCCTTGTTTTTGGCGTGCTTCATAATTATTGAATAATTTGTTTCATTCACCTTTTTAGATATCAATTTTAGCATACAATATATCCCTTTTCGTTTGAAGGAAAACTCATCTTATTTCAGTAATCTGCAGATAATAGCAGGTGATCATTTATATTTTAATCATTAAGAAAAAACTTGTCACTCGGAAAACTGTTAAATTGAAAGAAGCATTATGATTCATGAACTTAAAGTTTTTCTATTCTAATTATTTTATGAGTGAAACGTGTCCATTATGATATTGAAGGTAAAATATCCTAACAATCACATTGAAGTCCAATGCAGGAGCATCCTTGGTCTACAGGCAATCCTAAATCAACAAAAAGATTTTTGTTTCTTTGTTTTGCAGGTTAGGTGTATGTGTTAAGGGTTTGAGTTTGGATTTTCTTCTGTATGTTTAGGAAGATCTTTAGGTGCTCATGCTTTAGTGTAAAGGGATGCACCTATTGACAGAGAGGAAGCTGCCACAATTTTCTTCACTGAGCTGAACAATCTGAGTAGTGCAGTAACAATCAGATCATATTTGCAACTCAGATCACAGATGGGACTTTGTCAGAGATGGATCTATTTGTTCTATCATTCAAAACTCACTAGCCATTCAATTTCCTTAAAAGATTTCGAGTGTCATCCAGGGAATCTGTGTATGTGCCTTGATCTGAGATTCAATCTTCATATCTTTCCTCTGTTGGATTTGCACTTTTAGGCCAAGCCATTGGACAGCTGGATTATCACCTCAGTGGCATAGGTTTGATTTTGGAATCTTTGCTGGACCACTCAGAAGGTAGAACCAGCTTGGGGCCAACAGAACAAGTTTGACCTGGTTCAAAACGTAGGCTGTACCGAAGATCCCGCTTGAATTGATCCACATTGAGCACATAAGTTGTAATCTTAGCAATGCACCCAATTTAGAGGTCAGTCTTGATCTTTAGGGGCTGCTAATGGGTTTTGGATGTGGATAAATACACATAGCTTTGTTGGTGTAAGGCATCTCTTGATCTGTGAAGTTTCTATCTTTTGCAAATTGTAAAATCTAATCTGTTGTAATTTGGCCTTGTGCCTTGTTGTATGAGTTGAATTTCTGAATTCAATAAAAGATCTGTTGTTTTCCATATCCATCTCTGTGTTTATTCTATTGTGCAGAGTAGCCGAATACACCCTCACCCCTCCCTAGGCATGTGTATCCCCGTATCCGTATCAGATACAGATATGATACGGCACAGATACACGTTGGATACCATACCCACATGTGCCCAAAAAAATCTGATTTCCCAGCCGTGCCGGATACTGTGTGATTTGATTTTCAAAAAATTTGATGTGAATCCTCCTAAACTAAATCTTAAAAAACTTCAATTGTGCAATATTTTGTTTTTGTTTTGAATAAACAAAACCTACACCAAATGAGGAAGACAAATGAAACCTTTTTCTATTTCAGCGAACCATTTTTTCTGGGTCTTCTTGCAGTGCAACTCTACTACCTTTTTTTGGTGTCTTAATTTTTATAGATTTAAGAAAGTTAATTGTTTATAATTTTATATTTATATTATGTTGTTTAAATATTAGATATTTAATATTTAAAGAAAACTTAAATTTACTCTTTAAATATAAATAAAATTTATTCATATATATTTAATTGTTTATTCTTTACTAAAAATTATTAATATTTAAAATTTAATATTATTTTAATTTTTATTTACTTATTTGCTTTTAAAGTAATGAAAATCTCCTCTAATAACTTAGAAAATTATGTTAAATATATGTGTGTGTTTTTTATGAATGTCATATCCAGTTGTACCCATATTGGGGATTTTAAAAAATGGTCGTATCCGTATCCGATACCGTATCCATATTTATATCCGTATCCATGTCCATGCAACTTTGCTATTGTGTGGTGTTGCATTTGTATTCTGCTGTTTAGTTTGATAGTCCTTAATTGGATTCTTAAAACTAGATCCACATCAAATGATATCAAAGCAAGGTTTGCTCGTGCAAGGTATGAAGTCCAATGAGATCTTTGATAATTTATGAAGCTCGATCTATGTGGTGTAGCTTGTAGTCACACTCACAAATTTTTGGATCCGTAGTTGGCAATGCCACTCGAAAGAGTTGCTAGTAGAGACCAAGCTAGAATTGCCATGGTGGTTGGCAACTTGGATGAAGTCACATAATTGTTGCAAGTGATGCAAAGGAGGATGGGTATGATGGAAGTGGATCAACATAGAGGGTTTTTCAAGAGTGCTAGATGCCTTAGAGGATGAAGAATGAAGTGAGGATGAAGAGCAAGGATCAATTGAAGCACCAGATTTGGATGTAGGAGAGGGGAGCCTATTGCAAGCCATCTTGAGGACTAACAAGGGCTCACGGATGGAGGTGCCAAGTTTTTATTGATTGGATCACTAAAGTAGAAAAATGTTTTGAGTTTCAGGCAAAGTTGCATGGACACGGATACAGATACAGATACGGATACGGCCATTTTTTAAGACCCCCAATACGGATACAGCTGGATACGACATTCATAAAAAATACATACACATATATTTTCTAAGGTATTAGAGGAGATTTTCATTACTTTAAAAACAAATAAGAAAATATAAATTAAAATAATATTAAAACTTAAATATTAGTAATTTAGTAAAGAATAAATAGTCAAATATATATTCATAAATTTTATTTACATTTAAAGAATAAGTTTTAGTTTTTTTAAAAATCTCTAACATTTAAACAATATAATATAAATATAAAATTATAAACAATTAACTTTTTTAAATTTGTAAAATTAAAACACCAAAAAAATAGTAGAGTTGTATTGGAAGAAAACCCATTAGAAAAATGGGTTGCTGAAATAGGAAAACATTTCATTTGTGTTCCTCATTTGGTGTAGGTTATATTTATACCAAACAAAACAAAAAATTGCATCATTGAAGTTTTTTAAGATAATATTTTGGAAGATTCACGTCAGCTTTTTTGAAAATCAAATCACATAGTATCTGGCACGGCTGAAAAATCAAGGTTTTTTGGGCACGTGTGGGTACGGTATCCAATGTGTATCCACGGTGTATCGCATAAGTATCTGTATCGGATACGGGGATATGCGTGCCCGGGGAGGGGCAGGGGAGTATCCGGCTACTCTGGTTTCAGGGGGTCATGGACTTGCAAAGGGTTGAAATGGTAATTAATTGTCGTTATTCGTTATTAAACAAGGAGAGAAATACTCCTTTTATAATAGTCGAATCTTGGCTGTTAAAAATTGCAAGGATTTTTTTTCTGAGCATCGAGGGTTTTTTGGCGAATTTTTGTGACAAAATTTGTGGCTTTTTTTTACCCGAAAAATTTGGAAATTATTTTTGGAAGTTTTTTGTTCGATTTTTTTTTCATAAGAAAAATCGTGGGTTTTCAAGGAAAGATCGTGGGTTTGTTTGTTGGAAAATTTCGTGAGAGTTTCTGCTGCAAATCACGCCATTTTTTGTAGAGAAAAATCGTGGATATTTCTAGGCGAAGTTCGAGGGTTTTGTTCTGCGGATTTGTTTTTGGGTTTTCTCTATGTTACTCAGGGATGAGTACTAGGAAAAATCATGGGCGTCCCCGATCGGAAATGTATCGGAGATGCAGGGATGCCTCGAAAATGTCCCCAAGCCGTCCCCAAAATTTGCAAATTTCAGGAAATGTTTCTGGTACTCGTGGCAAAAAATTGGAAACTTCAGGGGATGGCTAGTCATCCCCGGTATAGACAGGGGATGCCAAGACGTCCCCTAACCATATTGGGGACGACTAGTCGTCCCCTATGGCCCAACAAGTTTTCTAAATGTTTGCAGTGTCCAAATGCCATTTTTTGGGTATTCTTTCTAGATTTTTGTGAGTATCATATTTGAAGGGTTTATATTCATTACATCAAGTGACAAGATTTTGTGTATAGTTTGAAGAAACTTATTTAGTAAAAATAGAACATATTTAGGAGTTGTAGTTTGGATGGATTATGGGCAATTTATAGTGCATTTCCAAACTGAATGATACTCTCATTCCTTTCTGAATACCTGCAACAGCAGCATTAGTCACTGCAGATACAAGAATTATTATTATTTTTCCAGCTATGTTAATTTTATTTTTAAGCAGCTAATATAGTCAAGGGTTAGTATTATTTGCTTCATCATTCCAAGTTGATATTAGAAGACTGTACTTGTATTTCTTCAATTTAGAGTTGAGTTATTTGGACTTTCAAGCAATGACATTATTATAAGTATTTCTAGATTTATCTATATGTTGTCCAAAGTTGCAGTTGTGTATAAGATGGATTTTAGTTGATTTATGCTCTAAACATACTACAGTTGTGTGACTTATTATTTGGCAGAAATGAATCAGTTCATTGCAAACTTTAGTTCATGGTTATTTTATCAAACATCTATTAATATACACATGGTGAAATACAACCTGGTGAAAAACACATAATATCCAGTTGGGGATACTTTAGTGGTATTAGAGTTGGTTTTCTTGCCAGCCTATGGGAAGTTCAATTAAAACCAGCAAGGTAGCCTCTTATGCAGCCAAAGGGTTCACAGTGTTAAGGTTCTATGATTTATATGATGATTGCCTTATCAATGCTATCATATGAAATTTGAATATTTGAAATTTTCCCTATTTTTTAATAGTTGTCTCCTAAAAAATAGCTTCCCTATTTCTTATGTAGCCTCTTATGCAGCCAAAGGGTTCACAGTGTTAAGGTTCTATGATTTATATGATGATTGCCTTATCAATGCTATCATATGAATATTTGAAATTTTCCCTATTTTTTAATAGCTGTCTCCTAAAAAATAGCTTCCCTTCCGTCCCCATCCCCGAAACGTGCCCCCCCTCGTTCCTTGCCGTCCTCGTCCCAAAAACTTGGGGTAACATAGGGTTTTTTGCCTAAGAATTCATCTGCTCACTATTTCTTCTGATTTTGTGCATCCCCACGTGTCTTCTTTCACACGTTTTGCCTGAGTTCGTCTACTAGAAATCGCGACTATGTTCGAGCGTGCCATTTCTCACAGAAAATTGCGCAACTTGGGTGTTCTCTTCCTTGCTTGCATTCTGCATTTTCATCGGCGTTTTAGGGTGCTATTTCTTGAGTTCGTCGCATCTCTTTTCTTGCACTGTTCGTGGGTTCTTTGGGTGTTGTGAACTTTTTTTTCTTCCTAGTCGTGACTCAGTTTGACAGGTTTTTTTGACCGGTTGAGAACTTCTTTTTGGTAGGCAAAAAGCGAATCTGTCATGAGTTTTTTGAAACTTGTGTGTCTCAACCAGTTTTTTTCATAGTTTTTGGCGGTTTTTTTATTGATAAAAATTGTGGGTATCTATTTTTGATGGATTTTTCAAAAATTCGTGGCTGAAGCTTAAGAACTTTAGATCTTTTTTCTCGATTTTTGGAGAAATAGTCACCAAAAAAGGGTCATGCGGGAGGCATAGGTCGTGTTTTAAAAAAACGTCCAATTGCGTGCTAAAAAACGTAGAAACAAATCTTTCCAGTTGTGATTTTAAAACCCAACCCACGACTTTATTTCCAGTTGTGATTTTGCATGCATAAACCCACGAATCCTTGCAAAAAACCCTCGCCAATTTCAGCACAAAAAGAATCTGCGATTCTGAGCAAAAGAGAAACCCGTGTTTTGCAAATGGTCATGATTTTATTTGAAGAAAAAAACGTCAAAAACTAACACCAGAGAAAACCCTCAAAATTTGCAAAAAAAAAAAGGTCTATTTTTTCAGCAAGAAACCCATGATTTTTAACAAAAAATCGAGCAAAAACTTCTGAAATTTTTTCCAAAATTTTTTTAGTTAAAACCACAAATTTTATTAAAAAAACTCACCAAAAATTAGCCTAAGCTCTGATACCATGAACTGGTAATTGATTGTTATTCATTATTAAACAAGGAGAGTACTCCTTTTATAATAGTTTACAAGACGATGTTTCTAAAAAGAAACAATCGTGAACAAAAACAAAAAATAGAAAGTTACTAAAGCTAACTAAAACAAACTAAGTTAATTGAAATTGAAAGTAAACTAACGATTGACTAACAACTAAGATGACCATTACAATAATACTTTAATAAGGGTAAGGATCGCTCAAACCAAGCTCAAAGGACATGTCACATCATTGTAGAAGGAATCACAATTGTAGAGAACAAGGAGAAGACCACCCATTAGGATTGAATGGTGGCCAAGATGGGAGGCTAATTCTTGCTAGTAGATTACTAGTTGGATTTTTTGAAAAAGATCTAGAATTTGTAACCATATGAGCTGAGTGTGAAGGATTAGACCAAAGAGTTCTACAGTGTAATGGCCATAAAAGCACTATTGCGAAAACTTAGCAAAAACACAATTATCAATTTCTTTTTGTTAACCAATGCATGCCACGAGATGAGGATGTGCTAGGCACAAGTAGTGTCATTGCCATGTGTGATGCCACTTGATATCGACGATTTGTAGAAGGCATGTGTTGATGAACGATCATGAAGGAAGAGTGATAGGATAGACATGAAGGGAAGATGAGTGGTACACATCCCCATGCAACACACTTGATGCTGCAAAATGATAAGGCTAGAAAGGGAGAAGATGCCAATGAGAATGGCACCTAAAGAGTGTCACCACCATGGTAACCAATGCTCAATCAAAGATGCTAGACGATGGCTAAGGGCTAAAGCTGAAAAGATACAAACTACTCTAAGCATAAAGAAACTGAATGATTAACTTGACATGATAAATTCACACATTCACTATGCCAAACAACTTAATAAGATGAGATCATTTAACCTAGTTTAACCATTTCAAGATGAGTAAGGGATAGAAATTATTGCATGTGTCATGACTACTTTTCCTTAACATATCTATTGGTGGATTCAAATAATGGACCTATGCTTTCATTGTGTAACCTAGCAATATCATTAACCTTCCTTGTCATAATAAAGACAATATATATATATATATATATATATATAGAGAGAGAGAGAGAGAGAGAGAGAGAGAGTATTTCAAGTAATAAGATCATATAGTTTCCAATCTACATTTTTCTTTGCTCTTTTACACAAAAATCTAGCATTACATTTGAAATTGAGAACAAGAAATGTATAAAAGCTCAAAGATAGTCAAATTAGGGCTAGACTGTGACTTTAGGAAAAAATCATGGTCATTACCACTTACAAAATGCGGGTTTTCCTTGCTAGACTACGAGGTTTCTAGCACAATCACAATTTGATTGTGGGATGATAGTTTTGCAAAAGCGTCATTGTCCAACTATAGCTTTTTAGGAAATTCCACATTCTTGTGTACTATTGGACTGTGGGTTATACAACATTGTAGGACTACAAATTTTTCCATAAAGATGTTTTTGACTAGTTTGTCTGCAGTTATTGATCCAAAATTTTGCTTCAGTTGTTCAAATTAGGAAGGTTGTTGTAACAACCACCTCCTTTTATAAGAATTTACTTGGTTTTATTTACCATGTAGTAATAAATTAAGATCATTAGAGAAATAGGATATCAAAATTTTTCTTTCAATAACTGAAAATGCAACTACATGATTGTATATATAAACATTTCATAACAACTTATCTTGCTTTTTGAACTGAAAGGAATAAACAATATTTTTTCCTTTTACATTTCAACATGAATGATTTCAATTAAAGAAGATATAATATTAACTTTTAAAGTACAAGGTCAAAGATCCCATATCTGGATACGTTCTGTCTTCCAAGACTCAACATGTCATTTGCAAGAGGGAGAGCATCACCCAGGTGCTTTACCTCCAACTGTAGACTAGCGATCCCCAACACACCTTCCTAATTGGAAGTGGCCATACCCTTCAACGAAGGATATAGTTAAGAACCCTCTAGTTTTGCCATCTGAGCTCTGGTGTTGTGCCCTACTTAACCAATACTGTCAAACAACTATGGATACCTTCCAATTATGAATGACAACTCTGATTAGTTAAGTATCCAAAACACAGTGAACTGACAAGTGCAGGCAGAGACTATTGCACTCACTTTGGCCAAAGTATTTGAAATATATTCAGCCGCTACTTACGAGTGGAGTCATTCGTTCACCCACCCTACTCGACTTGGAAAACCTTATCTAACCTTATATTAGCCCAAACCTACTGTTTGACCAATGGTTAACTTATCATACAAATTTTCATTTTAAAAGTGATAACTTCATTAAAGTCATCATTCATCTAGATTGGTTAAGGTTCCTTGACTTTGAACACCCATGTTACGTTCATGTAATGACTTGGGCCTTGGCAACTACCATTTGTTCAAGTCCTTACTAAGTCGGTAAACAACTTGACTAGTATATTTTTTTGACCTTGAATACCCAAGTTACATTATTGTAACTTCTTGGAACTTGGCAACTGCCACTTATTCAAGTCCTTAGTATGAACCATGAGAGTATCTGATCTCCCACTCTATGGACAATAGTTGTTATTGTTGACTTACTGTCATCAACTAGTTTCACTTAGTCACAAACTGAAAGTACTGACAAAATGCTTAGCATATAGAATAAATAAATATTAATCTTAAATTGAAGATTCCTTTGTCTTATTATAGTCTTGGATGTTCGATGTTTAGCTTAATTATAGATTCCTTACTCAGAATGTGGAAATTCACCAAGTAAATAACTTGTCTGGGTTGCTAGTAAATTCTGACTCGAACACCCGAGTTACTTTCACGTAACTTCTTGGGTCTTGGCTACAACCACTTTTCGAGTCTTACTAGATCCCTTAAGAGCAACTACTCTTGTGATATAAACTTTAAGCAATCTTGACACATAAGATAGCATCTTGACCTCCTAGTCATAATATAGTATAAAGAATACATATACAAAATCCCCATAGCACTAGTTAGATCTCCATTAAGAATATAACCTTTCACTAGGTTTAAGTCTTTCTTGGTAAACACTGTAGTCTTGTTTATTAAGGATAAAAACAACTGTAGATCAATTGGTCCCATCTTTCAATAGATTCACATATATAAGTGTTTACTCACTAAGATTGGTAATACGACTGGTTTGAAGAAAAATATTGGACGCTGAATTCCTTTGTTATGTTTCTGCAACATCTAGGGTCTAGGCTACTACCTTTAATTCAAGTCCTAACACATCCATAAGGTTAACCTTCTTCTCATATAAATTTCCCTATCACTAAGTGATGACTTCACGAAGTCATGTTTTGACTTGGTAGGTTGAGTACCTTGGACTTGAACTTGCTGTTTGACTGATGGTTAGACATATAGAAAGCTCTTACTTAACACACATTGGCTCTCTATGTCAAATCCCAACTGAGTTGATTAATTATTACTAGCTTCGAATACCCGAGTTACACTATGTAACTATCCGGGTCTTGGCAACTCTCACAAGTTCAAAGCTCACCAAACTCATGAGAGTAACCACTCCAAAATTAGACCTTTGGTAAACTTGACAACAAAACGATAATTTGAACTATTTGGTCATAGTATAGTATAAAGACATCATATACAAAATACCCCATTTGGGTGTTTTCCATTGAAGAACATAACTCATTTTAGGGTTTAGTCTTTCTAGATAGTTTATGAGGTCTAGCTTTTCAAAGATTCCATTTTAAATGACAAAGTCTTTCAACAAGAAGTCAGAAATAGAATACAAAGAATAACTGCATATTAGAAAGTTGATAAAAAATTGGTGGTTGTGTATGTTTTAGGGTGAGTAAATTTTTTGGCATGACAGGAGAGAGATAGCATTTTAGTTTACTTCAAACGTGGGAAGGGCTTTGAGTTATATAGTTAGGGGGTAGAGGGCAGTTAGCCATAAGGTAGGGGCCCATCACCAAGCCCAGTTCCCTCACCCAATTTTCCCACCCCACCTGGGGGTAGGGCCCCTACCCTTGCTTTGGCTGTGGACCCTAGGGCAATTCCCGCCAAGTTAAGGAGTGCAGAGAAGAGGTAGGTATGGGCTAAGTACTTTTTATGACAAGAATATGGTGATTTCTTTTGGAGCTGAGATTTATCTCTTTTAGGGATTCATCCTTTCATAACCTTAATGCAGTAAAAGGTTTAGATATTTGAGAAAAATATTGCCTACTGCTACTGCTACTGCTACTGCTAGTACTGCTGCTACTACTGCTGCTACCACCACCACCACTACTACTACTACTACTACTACTTCTACGACAATACCATGTCTAAGTAGATGCTACTACTACTACTAGTACTACAGCAATACCATGTCTAAGTAGATGCTGTGAAACACTTTGCATTCACCTAAGATTTTCTTAGACAAGAAAAAAACAGAAGCACATATAAGGTAAAGATGATCCAAAATAGAAAATCTTAGGTGAATGCAAAGTGTTTCACAGCATCTACTTAGACATGGTATTGTAGTAGTAGTAGTAGACATGGTATTGTAGTAGTAGTAGTAGACACTACTACAATACCATGTCTGCTACTACTACTACAATACCATGTCTACTACTACTACTACTACTACTACTACTACAATACCATGTCTACTACTACTACTACAATACCATGTCTAAGTAGATGCTACTACTACTACTACTACTACAATACCATGTCTAAGTAGATGCTACTGCTGCTGCTGCTACTACTACCACCACCACCACCACCACTACAACAAGACCATGTCTTAGTAGATGCTGTGAAACACTTTGCATTCACCTAAGATTTTCTTAGACAAGAAAAAAACAGAAGCACATATAAGGTTAAAGATGATCCAAAATAGAAAATAAAAAATGATCTCTGTTTCTATTATCCTAGTCCCTAGGGTCTTAATCTCAGCCCCCATGTGTTGCTGGTTACCTATATCAGGATGAATGGAACTTGGGTTGACTCTTCTTGCCACTCTTTGTCATCGCACTTGTTAAGAAGTTTGTATTCCTTTCTTCAGGTAGTTAGTGCAGTAGCAGATAATTCCCTCCTGCCTAGACTTCTCTACTCCTTAGATTTGGGAAAGTTGTTGAAAACTTGAATCTAAATTATAGATTTACCGTCTTGACAAAATGAAGCTGCTACTTCTGATGTTGCTTTACTGCCCTACATTTATTTCAACATTGATTCCATTTTACGGTTTAGCTTATAAGCCTAGATTCTTTATGGCATCTGTTACTGTTGGCATTGCATAAGATGTAACTTTGCAGTCCACTTGACTACTTTTGGTCATCTTCGGATATTGATTTTTTTTAGCTTGTTTCTTTCTTGCATCTATTAGTACTGTGAAGAGGTCTACGCATCACTGTGGTACGCTTTTCTCTTCAATCCCTTGGAGCAGCCTTCCTTCATGGTATGTAGATGTCACAGTTGCTTTTGCAAGCATGTTCCGTGAGATACAGAGAGGTTGTCTGCCAATCCCTGACCACTGCACTCACTAGCATCCAAAGTTCATTATACTGTATCTATAACTATCTTTGGCTTCTCTGACTTTGAACCTATTCTGTTGGCTGGCATATTCAACCTTTTGACTAAAATTTTGGTTTTCTTAAACATTTATTAATTTTATTGTGGAATATGTTGTATCTATGTAGCTGTCTTGTCCAGACTTCTTGTTAGGTTGCTCTCCTATGCTTCTTCATGCAACATTTGCACTGGTAAGCAAGTGTCTGAGATGCCATCAGTTCACCATGCCATGCATTCTTCCTTACCCTTCTACCCAAAGAACATGTTATATGTCTGGAAACTCATATAAACTCAGAAAATTTGAAATTCCTTAAATAAATTTAATTGCAAAATTAAATCTTGGTCGTATTGAAAGTGTGCATTTCCTTTTGGCTGGTGGGGGTAACTATTCTGCTTATGCATGCAAAGTAAAACAACATTAGGTATAAATGAGAAATTTGATTATGGTATCAACAATCATAAGAGACAAACACACTGTATGTTGGTTTTCAAATTTATATTATTCCCTCCTGGTTTGCTAAACGATCATCAACATGGGAACTGTTTCACCATTATTAATGGCCGATAAAATGCTTTGTCCCCAAATGCAATCATGATAGCAAATACAAAATTGGGGGCCCCACTGGCACTCCTTGAAGAGTGCTGTCATTTCAGGATTTAGGAGAAGATTGTTATTTCCAGTGTTTGGGAGATGATTTTTTCATATTTGATTGGAGAGCAATATGTTACAAAAATTATATCATAAAAACCTTTTTTCTGTTATTCCTTTCCTTACTCCCTTGTGAATTTCTTACTGAAATTGGAAGAATGACACTTCAATATCAGTTGTGTGTACTTCTTGTTCTCCAAACATTACCAAATTAATGTTTAATTGCATGTAATAAGTGATCCACTTATAACAACAAAGCAGAAAAAATGTAAATATGATTTTACTTGCAATGATGATGTTATTAGGTAATAAAAAACTTCCTTTATTTTGAAAAGATGTAAAATATACAGCCTACTGAAATGGCCTTTCCTACTTTCTCCGCTGATACACATACAAAATATGTAAGTTTTCCATAAGAACATGCTTTCTGAACTTTCAGTCACATTTATGTAGTCATGATCAACCAAATCTTAGCTATATTTGCCTAGAAATGTGCTCCTACTTCTTTTAGGCAATTGGATCTCCAGATCTCCTATGTGGTTCTTGGTCCATATTGGATCAGCATGTCATGAGAGAAGATCAAGAGACACTTTCAAAAACCCAAACAAGACACTCACATGCATAATTGAGAGTCAAAGGCTAAGTATGAAGCATGAAATGAGGAAGAAGCAATAATCAGAAACAGGGACAGAAAGTAGAACAAATGGTGTTCTAAAGATGATCTGGCTATGCAGAAATCCATTTGTTACTTGCAGCTGTGAAAAACAGCAGTACTAGGCATATCCAGCAGATTCTGAATATGCCACTTAGAAACTTGCAGAAAATATGCACTATCAGCAATTGCCCGATTCTTGAGTTGAAAGGTTGATTGGATGTCTTTGGATTGGTTTGGTAACCATGCAAGCATATGTATGCATATTGGGTTCATATCTTGGCATCTAGAGTTGAAGTAGCCATTGTTTCTAAGTTTAGGAAGTGTTGCAATGCTGCTTTGAGTAGTGTTGTGTGTGTTAGTAAAATGATCATTTGTAGAAGTGTTGCTGCTTTGCTTCTGTGATCATCTTTGAGGATCAGAAGTAGAGTTTGACTTATAATGTCAATGATTTTTGGTGGTCAGGGGAAACATAGCCCCAATTTGCTGAGTTTTCACCCCAGTGCTTTTCTCCAAGGCATACTTTGTGTTATACTTGTTTTGTGGTCTGACTTTCCTCTTTCCTTGCTTGATTGCTCAATGGCTTCTACATATGCTGTTTTTCCTAAGTACTGGTTTGCGTTTGTGTCTGCAGGTATGGCAATTTTTTTTTGAGTCTGGGTATATTCGGGGTACTATTGTACAAAAAAAGAAAAACTTTCATAATTATATACATATTTTAACCTAAAAATAGGAATTAAGTTCAAAATACCACATAACATGCATATAATAAACAAAACAACAAAAAAATACTGCTTCGATGTCAATTTGTCAAACTCAAATGTCATGATAGGTATTCATTCCTCAATATTAAAGTAATAAAATCAAGAATCATTGTCATATGGCTCTTCATAAAGATCATCACCATCACCATCACCATCACCACCAATGTCACCGTCACCACCACCACCACCACCACCACCACCACCACCACCATCATGATTGCCATCATCATTGACATTAGATGATTTAGAAAGATTAGAAGAACCACAAGTAGTGCTACTAGCAATTGCACTAAAAATATGTTGATTGTTTGACTCCTCAAAAAATGATTACTGTTGGACAGCAATAACATCAAAGTTAGCTTGCTTTGGCTCTACATCCTACAACTTTGTTGCCCCTTCCTTGTAGTCATTTTGTTTGTGTGAAAGAAGACACAAGTTGGAATGCACATAAACTAACTCCTTTGCCTTTTTTGATGCCAAATGGTTGTACTTTATTGAGTGGGTGGAGTATGTACTCCAATTTTGCTTAGATTAATATAAATTTGCAACCTATTGTGTAAAGTTCCTCACCCAAAATGCATCGAAATTTTTACGATTTTTCATAGTTTGACAATGCAAGCATTTTGTCAAATAGTTTACTTGATTGCTGTTCTGAGTTTGTTCCAAATGGTTTTAAGTTGAAATGGTTTACAATAAACTCATCACATGAATTACTCACTAATTTCAATGATTTGGAATACAAATATATCTATTGTCAGCACAAAGAGAAATATGGGAGTGATAACAGCAATATGATACTAAGCTCCGATATTTATATTCTAGAACAATAGGATTCAATGCCTTTTCCTTGGGTTTCATTGAGATGGAGATCAACAAGGTGTATAGATTGACTTTCAACCATGAAGGTGAGCCAATCAGACCTGGATCTCCATCAATTTGGGGATTGGAATGGATTGGAATTGATTTTTTATGATTAACCTAATTAAAATATGTGTCCTAATATGAGAAATGCAATAATCTGACAACTGATAAACTGAAACAGTCAATTGCAGGCAGATCTGGGAAGTGCAGAGGACTGTGTGCCTACCCAAAAAAATTGGTATTGATATGAATACAGGGACAGAGTCGTGCTAGGGTGTATGAGTCCTTGTACACCTTTCCTGCTTTGTTTTTGAGGTCTTTTGATGATAGATCTGAGATCTTCGTTTCCGCTTGCAAAGTTGTCAGAAAACTATCGGATAATTTGTAGGTGAGTTTCCATGAATTGATAATATGTAAGGCTTCAATTGCAACAATGAACAATTTGTCTTCGAGCTTCCTCCAATCCTCTTCAAACTTGAAATCTGCACATTCACAAAGAGAGGAAATGTTGTGCCATTTAGAGGCTTGCCTTAGTCAAATCCCGTGTTAGTGTTTCCACTTCCACAATGGCAATGTCAATGATAAAATGATAATGGATAGGAAGGAATGATGAAATCACAAAATGCTGCAACTCACCACCCCTTAATGGCTTCCTTGAAGGATTGAAGTCATGCACATCACCTCAAGGTCTTAGATCTTACTTGCTTGATTTGCTTGAATGCTTTGGAGACCTACAAAAGTGTTCACCTTCACAAAACAATGATAACATAAACACATATGAACTCACATAAGATTTGACATGATGTTAGGATCTTGAATTGCTGCAATAAAGCTCTGAAATGCTGCTCTTGACTTGCTTGATAGTGCTCTTGATAATAATTGTTCATAAATTCTCTTTGTTAGATTTCAAATGATGCAATAACTAGGTATTTATAGACATTTCTCTAATTTTCTGAAAATTAAATCCTGATAGCCGACATTTGCAATTTGAATTTTGAATGTTAAAACATCAACACCGACATATCCAAAATTGGTCCCCGACAAAATAGGGGGACCCATACGCCCTAGGGCGAATGGGTCCTGGCCTTATTTTCCAGGACATTAAGTGTCAGGGACAAAATATCAATTAGATGCATTTATTCAATGCTTGCAATTTCTTAGAAAGTGGTACAAATGGGCTATAGAATGCATAATTTAGGAAATTAGGGACCCAATCAGGCTCAATAATTTAAGGGGAGCAAAACATAGTGTGGAATTGTCAAGGGTGACAATTTATGATGCTACATTGATAAAATTTATAAAAAGTCTCACCAAACCATGGAAACTTCTTGCTTTAGATGTACTCTTTAGTGATGATCATTTTATGATAATCCTTACCTTTTTAGCATCAGTTTGTCATATTCTTGGGAAATTATAATACCCAAGCTAAGTTACCAGGTCCTTTATATTTGACCCAGGTATGCCCGTGGGTTCAGATTTGGTCCTAGTATGATGCAGGTTTGTCCTTGGGTATGCCTAGGCACCTGGGTTCTCTGCACCTTGGGCATACCTAGCAAGAGCCCACAATCGAAGAAGAGAAAAACAAACAACAACAATTACAAAATTGGTCCATTGATGCCAATTGAACATGTGTAGATAGCATTAATTGATCCTCACGAATCCACCAATTGAACATGTATAGATAGCATTAAGATAGTTGTACTTTGGAACCTGTAAGAGTTGACTATGGTGTTTTGAGAGGCTCTCAATCATGGTTTAGTGGTAGCTTTGTGCAGTCACCTATTTGGTTGTATCTTAATTGTTGGAGATTGTGGTTTTAGTTTGCCTTTTGGGAGCTCTTGATGTTGTAGTTGATTTCTTTTATTGTGTGAGGGCCATTGGTGATCTTTAGTCATAAGATGTTTGTCAAGATGGCATGTGTAGCTTTGGATCACTTTTGGTGGGAGGTTTGGTACTGATTTGGATCTATCACTTTGTGATGGATGATCTTCTACGCTGGATTTTGCTATCATGAGGAGCTCTTAGATTCTGCTTCATGTGAGCCATGGCAGTTCTTTGACAGTTTCTTTTTCTATTAGTAGAGGATGGTTATCTTCATTTTTATGAGGATGTGGATAGCTTGTTGTCATGGAGAGCTCTTGGAGCTTTTGGTTAAGTTGCAGTTATGATGTAAATCATGATGTCATAGTAAGTTCTTGGATTCCATATTGATGTAGTGAGAGATTTGGTGGTAGTTTGTGATAATTTGCTAGATGAGTAATGTGATCATTTGGCCTTGTGAGCTTCTGGTTATTGTGGAGTTGCAGTTGGAGTTTAGTTGGCATGAGATGATTGGTTGTTTACCTAGGTCTCTCGTTTTTTGGAGATCATTTTTGGAATGGTGAGTCTCAACTTGGTTATATTTGAAAGATCAAGGAGCCTACACCTAGAGCTAGATGCAAGTTCAACATGGACTTGTTGAGGAGATTGTTTTTCATTGGCAAAATAATCCCATAACCCACTCTTGATTCACTTGGTGGTGAATGATTTGATAGGCACTGCCCACCTGGTTTTCACATGCATTCTTTCTTTGTATCTTGTGTTCTCATATGCATGAGTTTTGAGCTATGGATGTCAGTTTTGAGGACATGTTTGAGAATTAGATGCATGGTTATGTTTTTCACCGTCTCCTTATGTTTGGGTCTTGAGTTGTGGATTTAGTTTTGAGGATTGGTTTGAGGAGTATAGTAGATGATTAGTGGCTTTGGGCATGTTCCCTTGTAGAAATAGTTGTTAGTTTGAGCTTCCTTTGGTTTGAGAAGCTTACATTTGTTGCTATTACATTTAACTTTGGGATTGAACAATTAGATGTTGATGGCTTTTTTGTTTGAAGGTTTTCAAAGATCTTACTTGTCACAGTTTGAGCACATGTTGGTGTTGGCAGAAGGACATGGTTTGATTTGCATGTTTTCTCTCTATTGTCTATTGTGTATCTTAGAGGTTCGGTTCATTTAATTGTTGAGTTGGGATTTGTGTAGAGTTGATTATTTATGTTATTGTATTTCATTCTTTTTTAGTAATAGTATGAATGATTGTGGCTCTTTAATCTTTTTTTTCTATGTGATGTAAAGAACTTGGGAGAGTTGAGGTGAACAAAGGAGAGAATTTCATAGTGGTTTTGTTTGCAGGTTTATAGATCGGTGTGTGCTCTTTGACACTATGTGATAGAGAACTTTAATCACATCCTTTATGTGATTGCTATTGTTGGACCTTTGGATGTTTTGCTTAGTTTTAGACTAGACATTTCCTATTCAGTGGGAATCCTAAGGAGTTATATGTGTCGTTGGACTATAGTATAGGGTTCGTCAAGTATATTTTGCATGTTTGTGTTTGTTATCGATGGAGGCAAATTTTGTGTAGGTCAATGAATATGTAGAGACTTATGATTGTGGATTGGGGTGGATATGTAGATAGTAGGTGGTCTACTTGTGATGTGTTTACCTTGCTTTGAGGTATGGTTAGTTGGATATATTAGGGATAGGTTCTGGTCACTATTTTAGTTGTTGTGTTGAGTATAGCAGATCCTTGGTCTTGTTTGGGAGGAGATGGAGTTTGGTATATGTGTTTGGGTTGAAGCATGACATTTTTAGAGTGTGATCTTGACTTCAATTTCTTTCATGCTTGGGCATGATGGAGGTTGTGAGTGTTGTGGTTGAGATGGTGGTCACTTGGTGAATGTTGTAGATGCTTTGTTGAGCCTGTGAGCATAGACGAGTTGGTGTAGCATGGTTAATCCCTTGGCGGTTAGTTCATTTTATTGGATCTTGTTATGCTTTTGCAATGCGAATATCAAGTGGGAGAATGTTAGGATTAGGTGTTCTATCCACCTTTTATATCCTAAGGTCTAATGTAATTTATTGTTTGTAGACGGTTAATTATTTATGTATCTCAAATATTCATGGAGTGGGCAAAATGGGATGCCCATGTGAGGGTTGGGACATACATAATTACTTTATATTTTTTGGGGACTTGGAATATGTTGTAATGAGGCACTGATGAGGGGGTTACATGGCAGACTTATAAGAGCATCTTCCATTATTAGTGGGTGTAAGATGTAATTAGTGCTTCATGGAGTAGTGCATCTTCCATTGCATATGCCAACTTACATGGTGGACGTCAAAGATGCTTGTGTAAGAGTTATTTTGTATTTGAGAATGGCTCCACACATGTGAGGGTTGTGAGAATTTTACCATGGTATCTCGGGGCCTTCTTTGGGCCCATGATATTGTTATCTAGTGGTTTTCTAGGCCTTATTAAGTCTATATACTGGAAGCATGGGATAGAAGATGTATGGATTTTGTTTTTTTTGCAAGGTTATGTTGCCAGTTTTCTTCCAAAGAAGTAGGAACATTGATATCATTGAAGCTCAAATGGATATCCTATGAATGCATTTTAACCATTGATGTTGCTAAATAATACATTGAATGTTGAAAAGTGTTTTTTCAAAGTATCTTAATGTATCTTGTCTTTTTGTGGTTGCTTCTATTTTTCTCTCTCATTCTTCCTTATTTCTAACTATTGTTTTATATGTCTTTATGTTGTTGAATTTTTTGTCAATTTATTTTTGCAATATTCTCCTCAAAGGATTAATGTGAAAATAATTGCATGTTTAATAGTTGAAATTTGTTTTGAGTTTAATTGCTAAGGGGTTTGGGGGTTCTTTTCCAAACATAAGCTTCTCAAGGCATAGGCTTCCATTGTTGTAGGGAGTATCCAACTTGGGTTTACAACCCATTTTTGAAATAGTTTTAAAAAATCTGCTTTCAAGTTCATCCATCATGTTTTCTACCTCCAGTTTTTGGCCTTCTACTTATTCTTCATTTATAGCCTCAACATGTACTCTTCTCTATACTTTATTGCACCCAATTTGGCTGTAAATGCTTTCAACATCTCTAGTATATATGCAATCCTAGGTGTTCTTGATTTTCCTCTATGTGTCATGTCTTCTCCTTATAGCTCTCTGTAGTTATATGACTCCCACACACACCTACAAGTATTCTAAAGTTTCTTGAAGACATAAGCTACCAAGAAACATTTCTCTTATAGCACTTGGTGTAGTAGATCGGAGTGCCTAGTTAAATATAACCTGACAAACTTTGAACCACACTCACACATGCCAAAGAGAACTACAATCAATTTACTTGCATTAAAAGTTAAATCAGCCTTTAATGGCTTACAATTATTTTGAGAATTAAAATACCCTAACTATTACGAGAAAAATGTCACATCTCTTTCAATTTCTCTAGATGGGCAAACAATCTTTAGCTAACCTTTTTTCTTCTGGTTCTTTTCTTTTGTTCCCCTATTTTTCCTCAATGCCCCCCTACTCAAATGGTCAGTCCACCTTTATTTTGCCCCATGTTCTGCAGCTCATTGTTTCACCTTCCCTTGTGAATATTTTCTACCCTTCACGATTTAGGGCATGTTTTGTTCCAAGAACGACTTGCTTGCTTGCCTTTTGTTGATGTTTCAATTTGTAGAGGATTTTGGACTTATTCATCTTCCTTAACTGCCACATGACGACTTGGAATAATGAAGGTCATCGTGGCACATGATTTGGCTGCCAAAAGTAATGGCATTGGGTTCTTGCTGGGCTAATTTTGTCTAAGAAATGTTGTTGTTTGCAACTCTTCATTTGCTTTGTTCAATCCCAATTGAAATCACGACGATGCTTTAACAAATGCAGAGTGCTTAATCAAATTTCTTTTATTCTTTCACTTTGATTATCTGTTGAACATACAAAATTATATAGTTTATAATGATGCCAAAGTCAAATTATTCAGTTGAAGGGAAAGACCTGGAAATGGCATCCCAACTTGAACTGTCTAACATGAAACAACCATGGGGATAGAAATTAATATTTGACAATTCATAAAAGCTAGCTCTAACTATAAGACTATTAGCCAATAGTCCCCTTCAAGAACAGTATCACTGTAACGTTGTTCTGAAAAAGTAACAATGAAGTACTCTCTACAGGTTAGAGTTACCTCTGCTGGACCCAAAATATTCCAGTTTTTCATTGTAGCTAGAAATGGTCTGATGAATTGGCCAAATACTCACAAGTCTGCAGATTACTGCTTGCTGGCACAGGATTTGTAGGTTATCTCTTTGACAGGAATTTTGTTCTGAGATGATGTATTCAGTGAAAGATGCTTATGAAGATTGTTTATTTTAACTTATCTAGAAAAGTGATATTACTGATTTTCCAAGTTTATATGTAACCATTAAACTTTTCAAATTCTTATTTTGCAGGTGAAACCGCTCAACCATTCTAATAGTTTGCCACCTCCGGGTAAGAAAGGACGCACTTACATTTGCAGCTGCATGATCTTTTTGCGTCCCACATCTAGAGCAAAATTTGTTATGAAAAAATGGATAGAAGAACTTGAAATGCAGCCCTGGTCACGGACTGCCAAGACAAATGACCAGCCTGCTTTCAATTGGGCATTAAATAAAACTGCCAACCAGGTATTACTCTATACCATTGCTTGAATCTTTACCAAACCTTGATTGCAGCAGTCATAAAGGCAAGAAACATATCATTTTCCCTTATATTCAAATGACAATACTTCTACAACTGAAAGATTGGAATTTATGCCTAACAAAATGAATAGGGTAGTCAGCTGTATAGGAAATTTGCTTGTTTTATAATGACACTTTGTTTAATTCTTCAGATTTTACTGATGTATGCCAATATAAATTTAGAAACCAAAATGATTGGGTTAGTTGTTCCTCTGTTATATTGTTATTGAAGATGGATAACTGTAAATGTAATCAAATCTTTATCAAATAGGATCCTAAGAAATCTAAGGAATTACTAAGGTCTGAAATTCTGTGTAAGAATTCTAAGTCAAGATTCTAAATTTCCAGATTTAATTCTCTAATGCTGAATGTGCTGATTGCAGAACATTTATATATTTTGATGTTTGCATATTAAGGGAGGAACTACCTTATATATGAGGGAGACACGCCTCTAAGAGACGCGTCTCATGAGAGGACGTGTCTCCACAAGTGGAGGCACGTCCGTTCATGGGACGTGTCCCTTGGGCGTGCGGCTCCTAGACAAAACCAATTAGCATTCGGTTATGACACATAACCTTAAATGCATGGTAAACAATATATCATGAGTTCCGATTTTATACAATGCAGATTTCTAACATCATATATTATTTCAAATTTTATACATGCTTATAAATTCGATTTTACTTATTTTCCAGAAATATGTTAAGGATTAATTTCGATCACATATAAATGATGATGATGCTATTTAGCAATCATCATTTATATTTGACCGAAGCTATATTTCATTAACACCCCCTCTTAGCTAGGGAAGATATTTCAAATCAAATAAGTGGAGATATCACCTTCACACATCTTCATTATGGTATGTGCATTGACATCAAGTCACATGATGTCTACCATAATTCATGGCATATCCACGGATATATAATTATCTACCATGATTATCTCTTAAGGATCACAATGATCTTCAAATGATATCAAGTGCCATGATAATCATCAAAGTGTCCAAGAGATACTATCATGACATGTCCACAGATATCAAGTCAAATGATATCTATCATGATAGTTCAACTCATCATTGTAGAGTCGTCACTTTACAATGTCAAATACAAGTGTTCATTATTAGAAAGATCATCACCTTTCAATAATGTACACAGGGGGAGTAGGCCCATAAGGTCATGGAGTCACACACATGACAAAAGAGTTTACACATTAAACATCTTTATATATTAGTACAATTTATAAACAATTTGAATTTCAAACATAAATATCAAATTACATTTCAACCATACCAAGTTTCTTTCTGAAGTGCTCTACCTTGATGCGGGAGAGAGGTTTGGTGAGAATGTCTGCAGTTTGATCATTTGTACTAACATACTCCAATTGGATCACTTTCTTTTCTACCATGTCTCTTACATAATGATAGGGTATCTCAATGTGCTTAGATCTATCATGGAAGACATGATTTACAGAGAGTTTGATGCAACTCTGATTATCACAATGAATAATTGTAGGATTCAAGGGCTCACCAAAGAGTCCCACAAGCAATTTACGAAGCCAAACTGCTTCTCTTGCCCTCATAGAGGCTGCAATGTATTCAACTTCTGTTGAGCTCTGAGCAACTGAAGACTGTTTCTGCAAATCCAGGAGATCATAGCCGATCCTAAACTGAAGCAACATCCTGATGTGCTTTTCCGATCGGTTACACTTCCAGCCCAATCTGAATCAGAGTATCCATGTAGATCTAGTTGGTCATTTCTGTAAAGAAGACCATATCCAATAGTGTCTTGAAGATATCTCAAAATATGTTTCACAGCCATTAGGTGAATTTCCTATGGCTCACACATGAACTGGCTAAGAACATTCACTGCATAGCAAATATTAGGTCTGGTGTTAACCAAATACATCAAGGATCCAATCATTTGTCTATAAAGGGTTGGATCTGTACACTTGGATTATGCTGTTGCTTCTTTTAGTTTGTGAAGGTTGGTTTCCATAGGTGTAGACATGGGTCTACAGTCCAACATTCCAAATCTCTTCAGAATATCAACAGTATACTTTCCTTGGTTTAGTATAATGCCTTCTGATTTCTGCCATACTTCCAAACCTAGGAAGTAGTGTAGAATGCCCAAGTCTTTCATGTCAAATTCGGAAGTTAGATCTTTCTTTCCTTGAGCAATGAGGTGATCTTCTCCTGTTATCAGCAGGTCATCAACATATAAAATAATTATTAACATATCACCTTTGATTACCTTGAAGTAGAGATTGGAGTCTGCATCATTTTTGGAAAATCCTAGTCCCAAGAGATAGCTGTTAATTCTTTCATACCAGACCCTGGGAGCCTGTTTAAGTCCATAGAGGGCTTTCTTCAGTCTGCCCACATGTGAGTCAGATTTATGTATCACAAAACCTTCAGGCTGTTCCAGATAGACTTCCTCTTCAATGGTTCCATTTAGGAAGGCAATTTTCACATCCATTTGATGGATCTTCTAGCCCAGACCCTGGGAGCCTGTTTAAGTCCATGGAGGGCTTTCTTCAGTCTGCACACATGTGAGTCAGATTTATGTATCACAAAACTTTCAGGCTGTTCCAGATAGACTTCCTCTTCAATGGTTACATTTAGGAAGGCAGTTTTCACATCCATTTGATGGATCTTCCAGCCTTTAGCTGCAGCAATGGCTAACACTACTCTCACAGATGTGTAACGGGCAACAAGTGCAAATGTTTCTTCATAATCAATGCCTTCCTTTTGAGAAAAACCTCTTGCCACAAAACGTGCTTTATGTTTTTCTATACTGCCATCAGCAGCATGCTTGATTTTGAAGATCCATTTGGAAGAGACAACAGATTTCTCTTTCGGTCTAGGCACTATATCCCATACATCATTCTTTAGAATGGATTGATATTCCTCCGTCATTGCATCCTTCCATGCTTGATGTCCGAGGGCTTCTGTAACACTGACAGGTTCTGAATTTATGATGTTATTCATTAGAGCAACATAGCTAGAGAACCGTTTGGGTCTTTTACTTTCCCTAAATGTTCCTTTGGGTGCTGCATGATCCTCGGCTTCTTTGATCATCTTTCTAGCCCAAAGTGGCCTCTTTCTGCCGTTGTCATTTGTATTCTCATCTGAAGTAGATTGAGGTTCATTTGGCATTTCCTTAGGGTACTCTCTCTGAATCTTAGGAACAGGTTCCATTTCAGGTACTCTAGGGGAATAGGTTTCTATCTCACTAGAACTTCTTGCCCTTTTGAATGCAATGTCTTCTTCAAAGATGACATCTCTGCTCAATTCAATTTGTTTCCGCCCGAGTACGAATATCCTATAGGCTTTGGAGGTTTCACTATATCCCACAAATACCCCTTTCTTTCCGGAAGGTTCTAGTTTGAATCTCTTCTCTTTGGGCACATGAATATAGACAGGACAACCAAAAATCCTAAAATGACTAATGTCAGGTTTTATGCCAGTAAAGGCTTCTTCAGGAGTTTTGTTATCAAGATGAGAATGAGGACATCTATTTTGGATGTAGACAGCAGTCCTAGAGGCTTCTGCCCAGAAAGAAGTTTCAATGTTTTGGTCAAGCAACATTGCTTTAGCAGCTTCTACAATGGTTCTATTTTTTCTTTCAGCAACCCCATTTTGTTGAGGGTTGTAGGCAACTGTGAACTCCCTCTTAATTCCAGCACTCATGCAGAATTCCTTAAAAATTTCAGAGGTGTATTCTTTCCCATTGTCTGTCCTTAAGATTTTTATTTTCTTCCCGGAGAAGTTTTCAGTAAGGGCTTTGAACTCTTTGAACCTTTTGAGGATTTCTATTGACTCTTTACACTTAAGGAAATAGATCCAGGTTTTCCTAGAGAAGTCATCTATAAATATGACATAGTATAGAAATCCTGCTTTAGAAGGTACAAACATGGGTCCACATAAATCAGAGTGAACCAGTTCTAATACATTTAGGGTTTTGCTCAAGCTATTGTGAAAGGATCCCTTTGTATTCTTTCCTAGGGCACAACCTTTACAAGTTCCTTCATGAGATGGTTTTAACTTAGGTAAGCCTGTTACAAGTTTTTCCACAGAAGGTAGGGCACGAAATGAAGGTGTCCTAATCTTCTATGCCAAATCTCATTTGAATCAAAGGTGTCAAGGGTAAGGGCTTGTTTAACTTCAGTGCATAGTTTGTAAAGGTACCCTTGTCTTAAACCTATGGTTTGGGCTTTCTTGATAGTTGAGTTCTTAGGCCATGCTAGAACTTTCCCATCCATAAAGGTAACTCTATATCCATTGTCTTCAAGGGCAGAGATGGATATTAGATTCCTCTTTATTCCAGGTACAAATAAGACTCCAGTGAGTTGAAGAGAAAGGCCAGATTTCAGTTTGATGGAGCAAGTTCCAACCCCTTTTACAGGGTGTGCAAAATCATCCCCAATGGTTACTTCTTCATCAGTCTTTTCAGTCATAGTGTCTAGGTGTTCTTTGAATCCCGTGATATGTCTAGAGGAACCACTATCAATTACCTAGTTGTGGGTGTTGTTAGATACTTGACTAGATAAGGCTGAATAGAACACAAAGTTCTCAGATTCATGATCTAAATTTGTCTTTCCTACTTTGGCAAAAGATGCTTGTTGCTTTGATCTGTCAAGGCACTTCATTGCATAGTGGCCATATTGATCACATCTAAAGCATTGTACTTGAGATATGTCTTTCTTTTTAGAAGATCCCTTTCCATTGGAATTTCTCTTTCTTTTAAAAGATCCTCTCTTGTAGGAGTTTTTCTTAGTCCTTTTATTAGATGTTGTGTTGAGCACATGAATGTCTTCATCTATGTTCTTTTGTTTATTTTCTTTTGTTTAGAGTCTTGTTTCCTCTTGAAGACAGTCTGTTCTTAGCCTATCAAACTTGGGGAGTTTAGCTCTCGCACTTATTCCTTGAACAAATGACTCCCATGAGTTTGGTAGGCCTCCTAGTGCAATTAGAGTTAACTCTTTGCTATCAATTTGATATCCAATTGTGGATAATTGATCCCTTAGTTCAATGATCCTCATGAAGTATGCATTAATAGTTTCTCCTTTGTTTATTTGGGCATTGTTGATTTGCGTTTTTAATGCAAGAGTCCTATTGGTGTTGTTGATCTCATAGGTGCTCTCAAGAGATTTGAACATTTGATGTGCAGTTTCATGTTTTGCTAGGATGGGCACTATATGATCCCTAACTGCATCTACTAAGATTTTCATGGCCTTTTCATTGTTTTCAATCCATTGAGTTTTCTCAGGATCAGCCTCTGGTTCCTTTTTGTTTTCTCTCACAAGTGAGTCTAATTTATTCTCCTTAAGAATCATCATTATTCTAAACTTCCATGATGTGAAGTTGTTTGCTCCTGCAAGACGATCTTCAAATCTGATCACACTTGACATTATGAAGAATGTGATGTGAATTCTATTTTAAAAAATACGAATTTTTTAGAGGAATCTGATATCTAGATTTGATTTGGATTCACACAACTTGGCTTTGATACCATGTAAATGTAATCAAATCTTTATCAAATAGGATCCTAAGAAATCCAAGGAATTACTAAGGTCTGAAATTGTGTGTAAGAATTCTAAGTCAAGATTCTAAATTTCCAGATTTAATTCTCTAATGCTGAATGTGCTGATTGCAGAACATTTATATATTTCGATGTTTGCATATCAAGGGAGGAACTACCTTATATATGAGGGAGACACGCCTCTAAGAGACGCGTCTCATGAGAGGACGTGTCTCCACAAGTGGAGGCACGTCTGCTCATGGGACGTGTCCCTTGGGCACACAACTCCTAGACAAAACCGATTAGCATTCAGTTATCACACATAACCTTAAATGCGTGGTAAACAATATATCATGATTTCCGATTTTATACAATGCAGATTTCTAACATCATATATTATTTCGAATTTTATACATGCTTATAAATTCGATTTTACTTATTTTCCAGAAATATGTTAAGGATTAATTTCGATCACATATAAATGATAATGATGCTATTTAGCAATCATCATTTATATCTGATCGAAGCTATATTTCATTAACAATAACTATCAAGTCAAAACATGTTCCAGTCCTAGTTTTTCATGTGCACAATTAAGAGAGTGTAAAATGATTATTCCCAGCCTTTGGGTTCCAAGTCCTTATTTTTTCATTTTAGCGAGCATTTCTCCAATATTTTTTCATTTTAGCGAGCATTTCTCCAATACTAACATTGCTTAGCATTATCTGTTGTGCATTATGGATTCCCTTGCCTTGTGGTTATTATTGTTGCAATGCTTCTTAAATACAAGCCATACAAACCATTGATCTACCTATGGTGTATCACACTTTGGATTGTGTTCTATATTAATGCCTCCCCTACCAAAACAAACATATGAATCAAGTGAGGGGAAGAACATCAATGATAGTAAAAATCTCAAAACAGCTGATCTGTAGTTGAATGAACATGATATTATATTCCAATTTACCCAAACTTTGACCTCTTTTACTTTCAATCCACAAAGTCCTGGATCTCCAGGCTGATCCCTCCATCATCTTAGTGAAGAGGTCATGTCCTCTCACCTGTATCTCCTCTTCCAGCCAGCCCCAATTACAGTGAAATGCTGGTAAATGACTTCTCCAAGAATAGATCTGATCTGAAAATTTTCCTGCAACAACATGCAGTCAAAACTGTAAGTAGACCTACTTTCTCAATCAAAAAGGAAAATGGATACTACTTAAAAATGTAGATCCTACCCAAAGCTTTCCTCACTGTTGATGAAATCATAGCAGCAAAAATCGTTTGGGGAAAAAATTGGCAAACCAAAAGTATAAGATTTTTTTGAAAAAGTTGGGAAAAAATTGGATTTAAAAAATGTAAAAAATTGTAGAAAAAGAGACAAAAACTACTTTTAAAAAAAAAATTTACGGGCATTTCCATAGCATAGAGATATAGAGAAAATAAAATAGAGAGTTTAACCCATGAATTGTATAAAATAGAATTTTGTTGTTTATATTCATATCGCTGATTACATTGCATTGCACAAAGCATACTTCACAGTGCATAAATAATAACTAGATGGTTACAATTGATAAAATTTCAATTACAATATAGTTTGGACAAAGTCAACCTATAAACTAAGTAAAAGTTCCAAAAAATCAAACGTAGCCAATGACTCTTGCTACTACAAATAGAGCTATGGTAGAGGGTTGTAGGTCCTGATGATGAAGCTCCTATTTTAGAGCCTCTCCTAAGTCGTTCAACCTCACGAATATCCATGTTGCCCTCTAGGATCCCAAAATCCTTAGGCTCAAGAAAGTTATTAAAAAGACAGTTTTCCTTTGTTGAGCAGACATTATAAATTACAAAACGGGAATCAATTGGTTCATACTTGTGATTTAATAGTACTTGCAGTTTCTACAACAACATCAAAGAGAAACTATATGAAGAGTGTGAAAGGGACATTATATGACAAAGGAAGCAATTGCAAAGTTCCACTTAATAGGTTTTTAATCAAATAGCTCAAGATAGAGTAATAGAAAATGCTTTTGAAACGAAATCTTAAATCTTAGAAGACCATAAATGATATTGAAATGTTCTCATTGATAGCTATCTTAGCAGATTTGTAAAAGAGTAAAGGGAGTTTTAAATATTTGTCCATTAGATAATAGAAACTTGCTAGTACAAAAGAAGAGGGCAACTATTTGAGCCACAATTTTAGCTATTATTATTCAAGTAATTTTTCCTTGATTTTGCGTATAAGTTGATGATGGAGTTCAAAACATTGATGGACTTTGAGTTGAGAATTTGAGAGATTATAAGTACAAGTTTCAATGGAAAATCAATGCACAAGGAACATTCCCTTTCAATGGGATAGTTGCTGCTGAAATCTATTTGGATTTTTAAAGAGAAAATATATGAGGCCTGTTTCAAGAGGGATTAAGATAAGCCCACAAGACTAGGGCGCGACTTCTCTCAAGGCATGTATATGTGTTTCTAATACCTATTTAACATGCATGGAATGCTACAATATATATGTTTAAATCATTCATGTACTGCTATTGTACTCCTTGTAGACCTTCTGAACCTCCATGTATATGATGATCCTAAATGGAATGTAGTTCCCAAAATAGTGTAGGGCAAGCATTTAAGTAGCGAGTTTCACCAATTAACAAAGCATTAAGCTTGCAGAATATATAGGAAATTTGAATATAACCACAACAATTCTTCATTTTGATATAAATATTGCTACAGTTAATTGTTTTCAGCACTGCAAGCTGATTTTTATCTTTCTGATAGGAACCATTCTGCTTCCAGTTCCACAATGTCTATATAATATTATGTATATACTTATGCTTCCCACTTGATTATACAATTGTTACTACCCTACCCACTTGTCATTAAAACTTGATGGCCAATGTCAAATTGAAGCTCCAAATTATCACACTTTGTTAGCATTTGAAAAGGAAATTTGTCCCAACTTAACCTTGATAATCTAAACAACCACCTCGGTATTATTGTTGACAATTGAAATGTTAAAATTCTTTTGAATAGTCAAGATCACAAGAATTCAAAGAAAACAAACCTCTTTAAGTTGATATCTATTAGTGTTTGGTAGCTTCGGGAGATATTTTTCCTTAATTATATCTTGCTCAAGGCAGGTCGGCCTTCATATTTTATAAATAAAATATATTTGCTCTAGGTCGGCCCTAGAGAGAAGGCTACCAGAGTCCTCTCATTTTCATCATCAATTCATTCACTCTCCAATTTGCATCTTCAGTAGCAGCAGTAGTTCGCCTCCTAGCAGCAAATTCGGTTCTAAGAAGAAGTGTCATCTTTTGTATTTCGCTTCAAGGAGAAGTGTCTCCATTCATTGTATTAGTCTCGGCCTTGTGTAGGGCCTGATTTTGTATGCAGTTTCTGCACTTATTATTTTGATATATAAGAGAATATTCTTTGTTGGGTTTTTCTCCCTCAAGTAGGAGGGTTTTCCCAGGGTAATCTTTGTATTCATTGTCTATGTGTTGCATTTTTTGCTTGTTTGCATTTCTGAGCCTAAAAACTAACATGGTATCAGAGCGGGTTTAGAGGAAATCCGATCAGATTTGACTAAGCAAAGTTTGCAGGGTATGAGGATGCTGAGATTGAGAAATTCCTGAGTTGATCATTATTTGGGGTTTGTGTTGCATATACCTGGGCACCATCAGTCTTAGCATAATTAGACCTGGGAACCCCGTATTTTGAAATTGTGAATGCCATATGCTGTTTAGAGAGGGTGTATGGACATAAGAAGTGTGGACATGAGCTTACAGCCTCGAAACTTCAAGTTTTTCAGACGTGATACTTCATTGGGTGGCTATGTGGGAGTGTATGCTCTCATTTGATTGGATAATAGTTGCTGAGTCAGAGTCATGAATTATTGTGAAGATTGCTAAGACAAACTTGCATCTTCAGGAGTTTCGAATGCCTACCAGACTAAGCGTGAACTTTATCAAAATGGACAAATGAACTACGTAGGAAATCTGAGCATAGTCATGAATTACCATACAAGCTTGGCATGGATTTTTGGGACTCACCATGACCTAGGCGATTGTTGGAACCTGAGTGCCACAGTTGGAAGAGCATGACCAGTTAATGATTGAGGCATTTCGCCATTGCTAGCCGTGGATATTGCAAAAAGGACGTGAATCTCAGCAGTAGTCGACTTCACTTTCTAGGCAATTACCCTGTTACTTCCTTATCTGCTGGTTGCAAGTTGTGGTATCATCTAATCTCCATTACTAAGAAAAGGAATCGATATCAAACCTGTTGGGTTATTGTTGGAAGCATTTAATTGAATTGTTGGTCAACGAATCAAGATTTGTTGTTCTCTAATCACTGTGGTTGTTAAGCAATTTTATTGAACCTGTAAATGTGAAGAAAGAATTCTTAATGTTGGGCAGTTATCAAGATGATATCCAAGTTATTGAAGCTTAGTGGACATTCTGGAGATTGAATAAAATCTTGGGGATGAGTCTTCATTATCAGTTGGAATGTATATACAGGAAATTAAAGGAACGAAGGTCTGAGATGGTTTTGGCAAGATGTTGGTATGAAAACAGGATGAGGGTAAATTGATGGCAACATTGAGTGAAGGTGGTGAAGATGAAACACCGCTACAGGTCTAGCTCAATGGTGTACCGACATTAAAGAGATAAGTATTTTATGTTTGTACCTTTGAATAATGATCATGGATTTAAATAATCATGTAGTTAATAATAATTTATGCAATAACATTGGGAACAGTGAATCATGTATGCTACCAACATTGGTCTGTATATTCCTCTTTGGGGTAGTTTGATTTTATGAACTATTGTTAATCTCTTTAAAAAATGCAGGATGGATCAAGGAGCAAAAAGATGATGAGAGGTTGCATAAGGAATTCAAAGGGAGGAAGAGCTTGAGGCATCTTGTAAGGAAGTCATGTCGGCTGGAGAAATGAACAAACATGTAGACATAGCTTGCAGCCTTGGGATTGAGTTGGTGGCGCATAACTCTCACAATTCTTCACTGGAGACATCTCTCGAGGGCACAAGGTTGGGTCAGCCTTGAATGGATAATTTGCATCAGCAAAGAAGATTGAGAAAGATGAAGACACTAAACCTATACAAATTGTCATTGCGATCAGCTACTTCGAAGAGGAGGAAATGGCATTCAGAGGGAGTTAAATTCCGAGAATTCAAGGCACGAGTTGAGAGCATGTCTGGGAAAAGGATTAAGGTTCTGAGATCAGTCAATGGAGGGGAGTTCACTTCCAGAGGATTTCTTTGCAATCTCTGAGGCAGGGATCAAGAGGGAGTTTTGTGACTCACTAAGAAGAAGTGAAGGTGTCAACTCAATGGAAGACCTCTCTAGCTGTAGAGAACATAATTGCACAAGATAGTCAATCTGGATTTGACATTGGTAGCTCCGCAAACCTATTTAGAATAGGGTGATCTGGGATGAGGTCAAGAAGGACAGTCCTGAACTCTCACAAGTCAGTAGTGCCGGAGGTGTGCATTGGAAACCATTCCTCTAAGGCAAGCATTGTAGGCAATCTTGGATGAGGAGGTCAGGAGGTTGATGCAAATACTTGGAGCTTCAGAGGGAGTCACATCATCATGAAGATTTGTTGTAATGTATATATCTCTGAGACGGAGAAATATGAGGTGAAAGCCCTTGTAGTGTGTATTTTTCTGAGACACAAAAATATATGGTGCAAGCCCTTGTTCATCTCTGAGATTGAGATGAGACGTCATGTTGAGAGACTCCATGACAACATCACGTTGAGAGACTCCATGATGAACCCTTGTACATCTCCTAGACGGAGATGTGTTTCTTTCCACACATGGGAGTAGCCATTGTGGACATCATGTTGAGAGACTCCATGACGACATCACGTTGAGAGACTCCGTGATGAACCCTTGTACATCTCTGAGACTGAGATGTGTTTCCTTCCACACATGGGAGTAGCCATTGTGGACGTCATGTTGAGAGACTCCATGACAACATCACGTTGAGAGACTCCATGATTAACCCTTGTACATATCTGAGATTGAGATGTGTTTTCCACAAATGGATGTAGCCATTGTGGACATCATGTTGAGAGACTCCATGATAAACTCTTGTACATCTCTGAGACTGAGATGTGGTTTTCCACAAATGGGTGTAGCCATTGTGGGTGTTATGTTGAGAGACTCCATGACGAAGATATCTAGAAAAATACCTCCCTAGCTAAGAGGGAGTGTTAGTGTTTGGTAGCTTCGGGAGATATTTTTCCTTAATTATATCTTGCTCAAGGCAGGTTGGCCTTCATCTTTTATAAATAAAATATATTTGCTCTAGGTCGGCCCTAGAGAGAAGGCTACCAGAGTCCTCTCATTTTCATCATCAATTCATTCACTCTCCAATTTGCATCTTCAGCAACAGCAACAGTTTGCCTCCTAGCAGTAGATTCGATTCTAAGAAGAAGTGTCATCTTTTGTATTTCGCTTCAAAGAGAAGTGTCTCCATTCATTGTGTTAGTCTTGGCCTTGTGTAGGGCTTGATTTTGTATGCAATTTCTGCACTTATTATTTTGATATATAAGAGAATATTCTTTGCTGGGTTTTTCTCTCTCGAGTAGGAGGGTTTTCCTAGGGTAATCTCTGTGTTCATTGTCTATGTGTTGCATTTTCTGCTTGTTTGCATCCGAAAAACTAACAATATCAAGTCAATAGAGTTTCGTTTTAGTTTAGTCTGGCTTTCTATATTTACTTTTGGCAAGTACTCTTATAAAGTTTATATATATTAGAAAAATAAGATAGAAGCCTTACTTAGTATTTATGATATTGTTTACTATTTCTCACTAAATTGTGTCTTTGGATTTAATAATTTATATACATGGAAAGCATTACTATGAGCTAAGGCAAATGATTGTAGTGTGGAATATAGAGAAAAATCAACACATTTCATAACCATTCTATTTTAATGTCCTTAACATCTATTAGAAATATATGTCCATTCAAGGTCGCTTACCTATGATTTTGTCTCAGCAACCTGATGAAATCTAGTGAATCTTTGATGGTGAACCACTTCCCAAGGGCCAACACTCAATTTTGTGCTAAAAATCAATGAAAAAATCCGATTAAATAGTGATTTCCTGCGGTTAGGGTTTTGCGACAGGTTGGTTGGGCAATTTTTTCATGATTTAAACACTAAAAAATAATTGAACATCGTTGAAAATCATGGCTGATTAAATTGGGATTTTTTTGGGGAAAAATTGTTTTGGCTGAAGGTTTTTTAAAAATCAGGATTTTTAGGATTTTTTGAGGATTTATGCTTCTATGGATGAAATGGAACAAAGACCTTGAACATTGAAGAAAGTTCATGTTTGCATGTTTATGGGGTCCTTTCCATGTCCGAAAACACTCAAGTCTTGGATTCAAGCTAACTAGGACCCTACGGGTTCAGGCGATATTCCTATGATGCCAAAAGGTTATGGCATTCCTTTCTTACAAGCAAGAAAGAGACTAGTCTTTCAGGTAGGTCCCAGTAAATTTGGTTTATTTATGAATAATTGGTCTCCTTTTTCAACTCCACTAAAGATCTTCTGAGTATTGAAGTTGTTTGGGTCAAATTGCTACTCCTTCCTTGTGAATACTGCCATGGATACTGTCTCAAGAAAAAGGCATCTGCTATAGGGGAATATGTGGTAGTGTGTGAAATGACACTCCATCAAAGAGTTCTGAATTATGCCCGCATTTGCATCAGTTTAGATCTCAAGAATCCTCTTCCTAATTGAATCATTCTTGATTTGGATAGTGTTGAGTGGGAACAACTTATTGACTATGAAAATGTTCCATTTAGGTGCAACAACTGTCATGAATGTGGACACGTGGCCTATGTTTGCCCATAAAATGTCAACCTTTCTCAGTATTTCTTGCTTTCTGAGCAGTAACCCACTCACAAAATCCTTTTGGATCCACTTGATGAGCACACACTTATATTCAAAGGGGAGGGGAGGGGGCTGGCAAGTGGAGGGGGGAGTGAATCAGTAAAAGACAATCTTTTACTTTTTCAAAACTTAACAACCATATCAATATCAATCACACAAGATCTAACAATTATGCAACACAAGAAGAACACACAATTTTCGTGGAAACCCTTATGGGAGAAAACCACGACAAAATATTGCTTATATAAAACTCTCTTACAAATTTCGTAGGCACCAACTTATAGGAGACACCAATCCCCTCTTGTAGAATTTGCGAGCACCAACCCACTGGAGACACCAATCCCCGCCTGTAGAGTTTTGTAGGCATCAACCCATTGGAGACACCAATCCCCGCAACTGAGCACCAACTCAACAAGAGACACCAATCTCTTAGATATGAGAGTCACCAAGTTCCAAATGGATAATTGTTCTCCTTCTAAAGATATTCTTACGTACAATGCCTCTTGAATATACCTTCTTCAATGGATAATGATCTATTGATCCACCTTTTTAAAGATCTTCTTGTTGACAATCTTGATGCAATTGTCTTCATATACCTTTCTCTTCAAATCTGCATATGCATCTTATTAAATCTGCTCGTGGATGATGCACTATATAATCCTTCCTTTACACATATGCTTATATAAGATGTATCATCTTTATTTTAAATCCCCTTTCAATGTTTCTGCTCTTGGTCTGCTCATATTGAGGTAATTATCATTGCATAACTTCACATACACTTCTGCTCTCTTGATCTCCTCTAAATCTGCATATGGATTTTTTTTAAATCTGCCTGTACATACTCATATATATGCTGGTGTATACCTGATTTTTTTTCACTCCACATGATCTTCTCTGCTAATAATCAGATGATTTCACATTGAGAACTTGCTTCCTTTATGTCCAATTCTCCTTGCATTTTTACCCATCGCACCTCTATGAAGGGAGGCGATTCTTCTTAAAAGGTTGGGCTTATTTTTGTTTAGTGTTTACTTTTTTTCTTTTTAATCCTAGCACTGCCCCTTATTCTGTGTCGGCCTTCTCACATAGTTGGCTACTATTAATTTTATTTGCCTTAACTACTTCACCAAGGGTTGGCTGCATAAACATAATAACTTTATTTGTTTCTATATTGATGAGAGGGCGCCTAATATGGGCTGGCTAGCAAACAACATACAATGCATTGGAATGGGCGAATTAGTGGCATTTGGCCGTAACAACCTCATGCGATTTCTTTCATTGACATTATGCTTACCTCGCCTTTGACATCAATGACAATATTGCAACAATCTCTCATATGCCTTTGACATTAATGGCACCATTGTGAAATTCCTTCTTAACATTAATGACAACAATATAATTACAATATTTCCAACAATCTCCCCCTTTGTCATTGATGTCAACTTTGCAATCAAGCCATCTGTGAATATGGTATGAACATAATGCTCTTCCTTTCTCTATTGCTCCCCCTTTCTCTAACTCCCCTCCTTTGACATCAATGGCAAAGGGATGTCCAATACTTTCACAAAGAAGACTCCTCTTTCTTTAATACTTCCTCTTGATATTAATGGCATCATTTTCCCTTTCCCAATAACTCTCCCTCTTTTTGAAATCAATGGCAATGAGATGTTCATTAGACTTCCATCCACAAATAGATCATAGGAAACATCTTCTTATTCTCTAATATTTCTATGAGACTTCATCCTTTGAGTTATCTTCTCCATGGAGCTGAAAGATAATTCAATGATTAGCTCCCCCTAAGTTCGTACTTCCTATAAACTTAGTGATACTTCTTGTGCATGGAGCGGAAGCATAGATTTTTCCTTCTCTTGCTTTTGTTTCCTCTTCCAAATTTTTGTAGGTTCTCCCTTTTGTTTGGCCATGGTATCCTCCTTGTTCTGTCTAGGTGGTTTCACAAAACCACTTCTACAAAAGTGTGCTATATGTCCATAATTGTTGCACTTATAACATATAAAATTGTAATCCACTAAAGGAGCACATGAATTGTAGTTCCTACTTGAGAACCCATAAGGACTTCTATTCTTGTTCCAACCAAAGTATCTTGCATGAGTTCTACAATCTCCTGCTCTATGACCAAAATGATTACATGAATAGCAATAAAACAATAAAAAGAACTAAGACATGTCTTGTTGATTGGTGACCTCTACCCATTGAGGATATCATCCAAGATCTTGGTACTCTTCTCAAATTTGAGGGTTTTGTTCAATTGAGCAGTTGTTTTCTCCAATTCCTTCCTCAAGGAAACAATTTCGGATTTTAACCTTTCACAATCTTCTTCCTTTGCTTTGAAATGGATTCTCACATCTTCTTCAATCCTTTTACCTTCTTCAATTTGAATTTTTAGATCAATGATTATCTTTTCAGACTCTTCAAGACTTTGTGATAACTTTGCCTTAGATTCACACTCCTCTTCTTCACATTTCTGAAGTTGCAATTTTTGTTTCAAATTCTTCTTCCTAAGCTTCTTGATTTCACTAAGGGCACAAGTGACTTCTTGTTCCAAATCAACTTCTCCTTCATCTTCGTCATATTCTTCCTCTTCTAAATCCATATTTTCTTTTTCTTTACTCACAAAGTTGTCTTCATTTTCCATGACATCATCCCTTGTTTCTATTGCCATATGTGCTCTTTTAGATCTACCTTCAAGTGGTTAAACTATCTTCAAAGGAACCGGCTTTGATACCAATTGATGAGCACACGCTTATACTAAGAGGTGGGGGGGTGAATTGGTATAAGACAATATTTTACTTTTTCAAAACTTAACAACCATAGCAATATCAATTACACAAGTTCTAACCATTATGCAACACAAGAAGAGCACACGATTTATGTGGAAACCCTTACGGGAGAAAACCACAGCAAAATATTATTTATATAAAACTCTTTTACAAATTTTGTAGGCACCAACCTACATGAGACACCAATCCCCTCTTGTAGAATTTGTGAGCACCAACCCATTGAAGACACCAACCCCCACTTGTAGAGTTTTGTAGATGCCAACCCACTGGAGACACCAATCCTCACAATTGAGCATCAACTCAGCAAGAGACACCAATCTCTTAGATATGAGAAGCACCAACCTCCAAATGGATAATTGTTCTCCTTCTAAATATATTCTTACATACAATGCCTTCTTGAATATACCTGCTTCAATGGATAATGATCTATTGATCCGCCTTTATAAAGGTCTTCTTGTTGCCTATCTTGATGCAATTGTCTTCATATACGTTTCTCTTCAAATCTGCATATGCTTCTTATTAAATCTGCTTGTGGATAATGCACTATATAATCCTTCCTTTACACATACGCTTATATAAGATGTTTCGTCTTCATACTAAAATCCCCTTTTGAACGTTTCTGCTCTTGGTCTGCTCATATTGAGGTAATTATCGTTGCATAACTTCACATATAATTCTGTTCTCTTGATCTCCTCTAAATCTGCATATGGATCTGCTTTAAATCTGCCTGTACATACTCATATATATGCTGGTGTATACCTGATTTTTTTTTCACTCCTCACAAGATCTGCTCTGCTAATAATTGAATGGTTTCATATTGAGAACTTGATTCCTTTATGTCCAACTCTCCTTGCATTTATACCCATTTCATCTCTATGAAGGGAGGCGATTCTTCTTCAAAGGTTGGGCTTATTTTTGTTTATTTATTTTTTCTTTTAATCCCAGCGCTGACCCTTATGCTGAGTCGGCCTTCTCACATAGTCGGCTACTATTAATTTTATTTTCCTTTGTTTCCCTTTGGAGGGTGACTACTTCACCAAGGGTCAGCTGCATAAAAAAAATAACTTTACTTGTTTATATATTGATGAGAGGGCGCCTAATATGGGTAGGCCAGCAAACAACATATAATGCATTTAGTGTGTCATGTCCCCGTCAATAGATGGAAGTGATCAATGAAAAAGAACAGTGAAGATATACTAGAAAGGAAATGCATCGAATACTTTATGAAAGGGCAGAGTTTGGAAATAAGTCTAAGGCTGACTATGAATTAAAATTAATATATATTAAAGGCAGCAAGTCTAAAGAAGGAAGCGATTCCCATTTCCCATAAAAAGCAGCGATGATATTACATCTAATCAAGCGATTAAGAAGAGTCGTTGACTACCTAGCAATGAGCATTGATCTCCTAAATGGACAGCAATATTATACTGCAGTGGCGATAAAATTATAATATCAAGTGATTATGATTAAATGCAGCAATCCATGAATAAAATGGAGTAAAATTAGTTAAAGACTATAGGGTGGCAATTCCTAAATAAGATGCAATTTAAATTAAAATAAATATAAAGGCAGTGCTTGGTTATGAAGGGGTATATCCCTTGTAAAGGCAATAGCCTTGGTGAAAGAGTGATCCTTTCTCATTGGAAGGATATATAAGGGAAGACAAATCATTTGTAAAAGGATCAATTAGAAATATGGCATGGAATCATATTCAGAAATATGTAATATAATCAGATTTAAAGGCAGATATATGAATAGCAAATGAGGACAGAAATATAAAGAGTATTTTCTGAGTATAGCAGCAAATACATTAATATAATATAATCAGATTTGGAAGAAGAAATACGTGGGAAGAAGAAGATGGTTCAAGGAGAGATGTATGAAGACAAATGATAAATCAATAAGGGAAGTAAGTTTAAATATAATAATATAATAATATAATAATATATATTCTGTCCATATGAAGTGATTATTAGAAGATTGAAAGTATATATATATATACACGATCATCATGCAATAATGATGCTTGTAGCAATTATTAATCCTTATTAGTAATTATTCATTTGAATTAATCTATTTGTTTCTCTTTAAGCAATATCTTCTGAATATTAAAAATAGATCGAACAAAACGGCAATTGGAGCAAATCAAATATAATTATCTGCACTCAGCAGACAAGGGCAGAAGTCAGCATTTGTTAATATATTTGCATCTTAGAATATAGCAGTCTTATATTTTAGCAAGTATTGTGGTATGCTCTATTATGATTATTGTGTATAATGACATTTATTATTGCATTATCTCTATGAATCTGGATATACTTAGTGTTTGTATTTGTAATTCTCAACAAGCAACCATGAGGAGTAGTAGGGGAAGTACTAGTAGGGTGAGCAGGTACTAGATTTCTTTCTAAGTATGCCACTCCATGATGGATGCCCGTGTGTCTGCCACTTGGGGCCAAGGGGGCGAGTGTTCGCCCTTGGGCTTAGAAAGGGGAATCTACGGGCCTCCTATTGTAGCTTTTCCCCAATCTCTACATGGATTGGTTGTTGGGAAGGATTCAAGGAGACTTAATCATAAGAAGGATGGATAAGGCAGCATGGATAGGGAAAGCAGGTACAAGTTTATCCACTAAGTACGCCACCCCATGTTGGATGCCTGTGTGTCTGCCACTTGGGGCCAAGAGGGATGGTATATCCGCTCTTGGGCTTAGCATGGATAGCTTCAGGTGGACTTGTCATGTTTCTCATCCAAGTCCTATTATGATTAAACTTCCACAATGCATTATGGATATTGTGTAGTTTATATAGTTTGAAATAGTTATGTATTTTTACATGGTTTAAATAGATAAGACATTCATTATATAAGTTTTGATCATATGAATTATATTTCCAATAATGTCTAACATGATTGTAGGACCTAAGCCAAGTTTTATATTGCTTCAAGCATCTATTTGGTTAGTTATAACCCTAAGTACATTAAATTTTTTATTCTACGGTAAGATTTAGGGCAATCCCAAAAGGGGGACATTACATAGTGGCCCTAACATAAATGCATTGGAATGGGCAAATTAGTGGCCTTTGGCCGTAACAATCTTATGCGATTTATTTCATTGACATTATGTTTACCTCGCCTTTGACATCAATGACAATATTGCAACAATCTCTCATACGCCTTTGACATCAATGACAACATTGTGACATTCCTTCTTGACATCAACAAAAACAATATGATTACAATATTTCAACACCACTATCATAGCCTAATAGGCTAGGTACTATTTCTTAGAATACCCATAAATACACTAGAAAATGGAACATAAATTTAATAGAGCTTATACAAGAAAATATCCACCAATAGAAAGTAAATTGCTTTGAGCTTATACGAGAAAATATCCACAAACAAAAAGTAAATTTCATAGAGCATATATAAGAAAAGGGGAAATTCAAAATACTCAAGCAACAAAAATTGCCCTACATAACCCCTTTGATCTACTCGATGATTCAACCATTGAAGACATGTGGAAGCAACACCTACAATGGTTGGAATCAAAGGATCTTCAAGTGGACATTGTCACATCCCACCATTTTTGAAACTTCGTCAAAAGCTCCACTTTGCATTCCAACTCGATGTAACTCCTTTGTAACTTCACATAGGGACTCAACTCGTTTGCTATACTCTGCAACTTTTCTAGAATACTTCTTTGCAATGCAAATAGAACACTTAGGGACTCAATCCACTCAACTGGGCATTGGGATCTCAAGAGAGCCCCTTGATCTCATTCGGGCATTTAGGACTTCGTGGCTCCGTTGGGCATCTCAAAGTTTGATAGCCCCAACATTCTTCCCCACTCCAAATAGGCGACGCCCTTGGTGTTGACAACTTGGTCTCTGAGTTTCAATTGCGGAGAATTAATACCATTGCTACCTCCCCTTTGATGCCACTTCTTTCATTCAACTCACGTGCCAATATCTAAATTGTGAACTTGTGACTTACCTTGTCATCTCATCCACTGCACTTTATCGAACCTTCCGAGCTAATTTCTAGACTCGTTGTAGAGCTTCTCCACTTTGGACTAGGTCCCTTAATGACCTTTTTGACTCAATAAGTTCCTCAAGTGTTTTGGTCCTAAACTAAGGTTTTGTTTGTCACCAAGTCTAGCTCATGAAGCAACTCTCCTTCAAGTTTTGAGTCCACTCTCTCTTGGACTCCCTATTGTAGTACATTGTGTCCTTAGGTTCAACCTCTAATGCAGTCCATGATTCACCAAGTGATTGACTTTTTGTCAACTCGTGTGTAGACATTTTCACATTTCAAACGATAGGCAGCCCTGTAGAACTCCTAGTTGCTCTACTCTATATTGCCCAATTCGTTCACTCACATCTAGACCACCTCATCTTCGTCACTAATTCCTGTAGACATAGCTATGTCATGACTCAACATCGCCTACTTGCATGGTTACAAATGAAGTGCTCGGGTCCTCTTGTAATCCATACCAACTTAGTTACCTTAAATTTATGTGCACTTGCCTCAACCTAGTGTTTCAATGGTGTTGGATCAATCCACACGTCCAAGTAGCTAATCTATTTGTTCTCATGATCTACACTACTTTAACACATAGAATGTGGCCAAGAATCACTTTCTTCCTCTTGTTCATCTACTATAGTTTCGCAAGTCTGATCCATTCAATCCAATCTACATTGTCCAACATCCTGCTAAACAAAATTTGTAGTATAGTGTTCTCAGGCGTCCCCAAGTATACCAACAAACTTTTTCCATTCCTTTTCCAGTCATGGTACTCTTTATCCTCAAATCGTCCCTCCTTTGGAAACCAGATGGACTTCTCAGGAAGCACCAAATATCCTATAGTTGCATTCGCTCCTCGAGTAGACTTAACCAAGTGTCTTACAACCAAATCGAATTTCAAAACTGTAATGCTACTTTGTTACTTTACCTCATTCCACCAAGTCAATAATTTCAGTGGCCACCATCTTATCACTTTCAGGTTCCTCAAATTCATAGCTTGCACTATTTGACCTCAAAGTTGCACTTAGTCACCGCTATTAACTTAGATACCCAACATTGCTGAGTATGTCCTGGGAGCCTTATATACACATTTTTGTACACAATCAAGCCTTTCTCTCGTTTTGCACACTTCTTTCTTCTTTGCCATCTTTTTTTTATTTAATTTGAAATACTCTCTAAGTTTATTGTCGAAGCAGACAATGAGAAATCACTCTTTCTAATATTTGAAGCTGAACTCAAAATATACTCTTCTCACCCTAATAAGTCCCTTGGGCTAGATGGCTTCCTTATTCATTAAAAAAACTCCAATCCAAGTCGTCATAGATCAATTCATTTTAGTGTATTTATTTTCTTCACTTGGGTTCTAGCATAATATGATTAATATCAAATCTAGATCTAACGTGCCATAAAGTCACAACAAAGTAACCATAGTTTAGTGACACAACAAGCAAACCCCATAGAGATATTAAGTGACCAAACACATACTGACACTTTTGCATCAAGAAGGCTGCAACCAACCTCCTCAAACCATGCACAAAGCATATATGCAAATCTGCACTTGCCTCCATCTAGAAAAACAGTGAACAATACTCTCCATGGATCTACAAAACCATAGATTTTGATTAACATGTAAAACCTATGGAATCATATGTGCAAATTCGAATCCATTTAAATGTTTAGAAACACACAAATCTAAATAACAACAAATTTGTAACATGAAACAATGGAATATCATGTATAAGCACAACCATAGATTTTAAATAGGAAATCTGCAAAACCCAAAGATCCAAACAACATGAATTTGCAACGTGCATGTACAAATATCTGAAAGGACTAGATGGCTATCTAGGAAATCCAAGCCACCAAATGACCACTTCCACAACCATAATCAAATACATGCAAATAGAGGAAGTAGGTTGTCTAGGAGCTTCTAGGTCATCAAAAGACCAACTCCACAACACACATGCAACCATGGCCTTATCATCTAGTGCCTCCACATAACCATGGATCCAACATAAGCACTCTCGATGGTAGTCAGTAGAGCTCATGCTTTCCCATGTGACTAGGGAGTGAAAAAAAACCACCCAACTACAATACTCTTACACTACACATGAGCTCAAGATAAGGAAACACATCCACAATACTAGATGGTAGTCGCACATTGCCAAACTAGAGCTCGAGGTCACAACCATGTAGCATGCAAACATACAAAAAACTCCATGATCATCCACCTTCAACTTCCAAGGCCTAACGTTTATTCTATTCAAACTCTTTGCCATTTTGCCATTGCTTACCATACTGTTTTTTGTGAAGAGCCCAACTGGCTCCAACTCAAACCCTATAGTTTTTGCTTATCTTTTTATGTTTTTGATTGATTTTAAGAAGAATCCTAGACATAAGTAGAAGGGGCGTCCAACATAAAAATGCAAATTAAACAGAAATGCAAGAATTTCTTGAGCAACTGGTATACTAATTAAGATCTAGCAATACATACAACGAGATTACATACAAGAAACATACCTGGAAACCTCCAGAATAATTAAATAAGAAATTACAGTGCTTGCTAGCCAAGAAATGCTGAAAATGACAAAATTGCGCGCCAGAGCCTCAAATCTGCTTTCTCCCTCATGGTAGCTGGTGAAATGGAGCTGAGTAGGGTGGACGCCAATGATGCAACCCAAAAATTGGCAGGAAAGGAGGCATTTTAGCCTTTAGCTCCAAACACGCCTTCCCAGGAGATCACGCCTTGCATAGAGAAAGTATGACCCTTGCAAGAGAATGGTACGGCTTTGCTGAAAGCTGGAAAACTATTGAAGATGGCACCTCTGATGAAGAAACCCTCTCCCTTATTGCAAAACAGGTAAATGTTGAACAAAAACTCAGATGCAAGCACATAAGAACTTCTGGATGAAGCTCCCACAATGGAAATCATTCAACTGGTGTCTCACAATCACAGATTTAGTGAAGAATTTTCGCTCTTCAATGAAGGTTTTCTTGAAACCCTTGTCCTCAGACAAAATCACAGAGAACAAGAAAAGTTGCAATGTCAAATGATAATCAGATGATGTCGACTTGCATCTTTTGCCTTATATCACCAAAAAGGCACGACTTTGAAGAAAACACGTCTTTAACCATTTAAAATACATTTAAATGTATTTTAATTCATTTCAATAGTTGGGCACACTTTTTGCCTTTAAGTGATTTAAATATCACTTTATAAAGTATTTTAGTGGCGTTTAACTTTATAAAGTCAATTTGACTTTATAATAAATCATTAAGTTAAATAATTAACTTAACCGCAACAATAAGCGTAACTCCCTCCAAACTCAGTATTTCTCTGTGCCGTCAGAAGCTGGCGAACACTGAACTGCCAATGCTTGTACTGAATCCCATACTGGAGTGAAGGAGTGGGAATGGCAATACCCACCAAAACAGTCATTGACCCCCTAACCAAATCCTGTCAACCCACGAGGGTCCAAGAAATAAGCTAACTCCACTGCTCTTGAACACTGACTAGAGTGGGGACATTACAGTCCGCCCTCCCCAAATTTGCTTGTCCTCAAGCAAACTCAAAGTTGGATGCTGTAGAATACTGTCACTCTCCCAAGTAGCATCCTTTGCCGACAAATCTTTCCACTTAACCAGATATTACTCGATAACCTGCCCCCATAGAGGACGCTCTCTGAACTCTAGAATGGCCTCAGGTACTAAAATCAACCTCCCCTCATCATCCAAGGGTGGTAGGTCTGCAGAAGGAACTATGTGTTGTCCTAACGCCCTTTTGAGGCGTGATACATGAAACACATTATGTATCCTACTGTCCGTCGGTAAATCGAACTCATAAGCCACCTCGCCAACTTGCCTGACAATGGTAAATGGCCCGTAGTAGCGTGGCTTGAGTTTCTCTGAGCCCCTCTTCCTAAGAGTGGATTGCTTGTAGGGTTGTAGCATGAGGTACACCAAATCACCGACCTCAAACGATCGCTAAACCCTCCTCTGATCAACATATTGCTTCTACTGATTCTAGCCCTTTGAATATTCTCTCATAGAGCTCTCATAATATCTTGGTTCTCCTGTAACAGATCACCAACACTCGGTGCTCTGCGGTCGCTCAATAGCAAATCAATGAAACTCGGAGCATCATAGGCATATAATGCTCGGAAAGGTGACATTTGGATAGACATGTGGTGAGTGGAATTGTAGAAGTACTCACAAAGATGTAACCACTTCACCCAAGCCTTCTATTGCCCTGAAATATAATTCCGTAGGTATCCCTCCACCCATTTGTTGACGATCTCAGACTGCCCATCTATTTGGGGGTGGTAGCTAGTACTCAGAGTGAGTCCAGTCCTGCAAAGTCTGAATAACTCCTGCCAGAAATTACTCATGAACCTACTGTCTCTATCGCTGACAATGCTTCGAGGTAACCCATGTAACTTGAATACCTCCCGAAAGAACAAATCCACCACCTGTAAAGTTGAGTAAGTAGTAGTGATCAAGAAGAAATGTGCATACTTTGCCAATCGATCAACTACCACAAAAATGTTGTCCCTACCCTGAGCTTTCGGCAAGCCCGTAATAAAGTCCATTGACAAGCATTCCCACTTCCTCTCAAGAATAGGAAGCGGCTGTAGTAACCCAACAGGGTAAGTATGCTCCTACTTGTTCTGTTGACAAACAAACCACTCCTTGACATACTGAAGAACATCTGATTTGAGACCCTTCCACGTGAATCTCTCCCGTACCTGCCTGTAGGTCTTAAAGTACTCGGGATGACCAGCCATGGGTGAATCATGAAGAGTCTTCAAAACCTTGTTCTTCACCTCAGAACCTGGGACTAAAAATATTCTCCCTTTATAAATGATAAGATCATTCACAAGAGAGTACCTGCTATCCTGTATAGTCCCATCAACAATGCCAAAAGCCCAAGGATTCTTGGCATACTCTACTATAATCATGTGACTCCAATCCTCTGAAATCACTACAATGGAGCTCAAGTGTGGATGACGAGATAGGGCATCAACAACTACATTTTGTGTCCCTTTGACATAGGAGATGTCAAAATCATATGACTGAAGTTTGCTAACCCACTTATGTTGTCTCTCATTCAGGTCTTGCTGCCCAAGGAAATGCTTCGAGCTATTATGATCCGTCTTGACACAAAATTTGCTGCCAACTAGATATTGCTTGAATTTGGCCATAACGTGCATGATAGCCAACATCTCCTTGTCGTAAATACTAAAGCTCCTCTTAGGACCCCTTAACTTCCTACTCTCGAAAGCTATCGGATGATGGTCCTGCATGATTACTGCACCAATACCTTCTCCACTAGCATCACAATGAAGCTCAAAAGGTTTGGTGAAGTGTGTCAACACCAACACTGGGCATGTTGTCATCAAATGTCTGAACCTCTCAAAACACTCCTGTGCTTGAGTTGTCCAAACGAATGCTCCCTTCTTTGCCAAATCCGTAAGTGGTGCTGCATGTCTCAAAAATCCACTAACAAACCGACGGTAGAAAGCACATAATCCCACAAATCCCTTGAGCTGTGTCAAGGTCTCAAGCGTAGGCCAATCAATAATGGCATGAACCTTATCAGGATCCATGCTAACACCCTCTCCACTAATGATGTGACCCAGATAAAGCAACTCGGCCATGCCCAATGCACATTTGGACTCCTTGGCGTACAAGGATTCCCTGTCAAGTATGCTTAGCACAGTATCCAGGTGAGCCGGGTGCTCCTCCCAAGATCTGCTGTAGACCAATATGTCATCGAAGAACACCAAAACAAATCTCCTCAACTGAGACTGAAAGACTCTGTTCATCGTGGACTGAAAGGTGGCTGGAGCATTGGTTAAACTGAAAGGCATAACCAAAAATTCGTAATGTCCACAATGACATCTGAAAGCGGTCTTCTCAATGTCTTCCTCTCGGATTCTAATCTGATGGTACCCTACCCTCAAATCTATCTTTGAGAAGTAGCAAGCCCCATGAAGCTCATCTATCAACTCATCAATACATGGAAGGGGACACCTGTTCTTGATGGTTTTCCTGTTCAACATCCTGTAATCGATACACGTCCTAAGTGTACCGTCCTTCTTCACCAATACAATTGAAGAAGCAAATGGAGACTTACTCGGCCTGATGTGTCCCATAGCGAGCAACTCTTTGATGGTCTTTTCTATCTCATCTTGCAATTGCTTCGGGTGCCGGTAAGGAGTAATCATAATGGGCTGAGTGCCCTCTAACTCGATAATGTGCTCAATGCCCCTGTCAGGAGGTCTACCATGAGGTATATCATTGAATACCTTTGAGTGTTTGGTTCTGAGATCCTGAACATCGGGATGGTAAGGAGTTTTATGCTGCTCTTCATAAGAAGGCATCAACTTGCACTCTGCCACCCATTCCACCATTTGATTTCGAATTAACCTCTCCATTCTTCTGAGTGTAATAACTTTCAAGCTGCTGTCCAGGATGGCTTTTAGTACGTGATTTGTTCCATCAACCTTAAATTTCATCTCCATCTCTCTAAGGTTGAGAGTAAACTCACTGATTGCATGAAGCCACTTCACGCCAAAAACCACATCGGTATCACCCATGGTAACCACATAGAAATCTGCCTTAAACTCATAATTATTGAGCTTCATGAGCAGATCCAGAATCATCCTCTCACACTTGAGAGTATAGCCATCATCAACCTTCACTTTGATACCTTCAAACCGCTGAGTTTTAATTCCTCTTTTTTCAACCAAAAGCGCATCTATAAAATTATGTGTTGCACCTGTGTCAAGTAGAGAGATGACTCTTTGGCCAGCCAAGAGTCCATGCAAACGAAAAGAACCTTCCCTTTGCATACTTGGCATGTGAGCTTCATGTAGCTCATTTTCCACTTCCTTTTCCACTGTATTTTCTGATTTTTCTTCTTCTAAACCATTTTCATCAGTTTGCTGGTCAAAAAAATCAGACATTAAATCTTCCTCATAAAACCACTCCAACTGTCTATTTTGTCCCTTTGGCTTGAGAGGACAGTCATGGTTTATATCATAGGGCCCTTTGCAATAAAAGCAAAGCTTCCTCCTTTGTAAATCGTTGATTGTTTCACGATCTAAAGGTGCTGCAAATTTTTTCTTTTGATCAAAATTATCTGTTTTCTCAAAATCAGGTTTGCTGTCCCTATTTGATGAGGATGGATTTGTGTTGAACTTACTTCGTGGAGTAGTAAGTTCCATGCTACGAGCTTTCCTCATAGCCTCTTGTAAAGTAAGGGGATCAAAAGCTTTGATCGAGCCTTTCATTGGCTCAAAAAGCCCTTCAACAAAGAGAATAACCAACCTTCTCTCTGAAATTCCTGTGACCATAACCGAGATCTTCTGAAATTCACTAATATATGACTCCAAGCTGCCTAACTGTTTAAGCTGTGCTAAGTCTTTGAAATACAGTTCGGGGTCTTTTTATCAAATCTTTCCACCAATCTATCGGTGAATTCCTGATAAGTAGTAATCCGGTCATGTTGTAGGGTAATCATACCGTGGTGCCACTAGTCATGGGCTACACCATCCAAATGTAATGTAGAGAATTTTATGGCATTATCCTCTGCCATTGGATGTAAAGTCATAAAAGTGTCAAGCTTGCTAATCCAAGCTCTAGCTGTGACTCTACCGCTGCCATCAAAGGTAGGAAGAGTTAGTTTATTGGTAGCCAATCTCAGATCATTGTTTCTATTATCTCTAGGCCTCCTGTCAACTTGGTTCCTGCCATGTTCTCTCTTTTGGCTCATAAATCTATCAAAGTTAAGGTGATCCTTAACTCTTTGGGGTAAAGCCTCCCATTCATCATGTAATGTCATGATGTTGTCTGTGAAGACCACTTCACCTTGCCCTCATCTGGATCACGCTTGGCAAAGTTAGGACGTGTGGGTCTCTCATAGGTGCGTGTAGGAGTAATTCTCGGGCGTGGATTTCCATGCACACTGCCATCTTCCTCCTGTTCCTGTGGTCTCCTGTGAACAGTCAAGTGTTGCATTGCTGTGCTCAGCTGCTGCAGTACATTTGCCACCTGTTCCTGTTCTACTACTAGGCCTCTCAGAACATCTCTGGCCTCCTTGTCTTCAATCTGAGCACAGGTTGGAGGTTCTTCAATCACCTCTCTGTCACCCATTTCCTCGAACTGATTGTCAAAAGCAAAGTCCTCAAACGGATTTCTCTGACTACCAAGCCTCTTGCGTGAATAATACCTGTTATATTTGCCTTGATAAGGACGCATATGAATATTTAACCCTTTAGGCTAGCAGGATTACAACTCTGATACCACTGTGAAGAGCCTAACTAGCTCCAACTCAAACCCTGTAGTTTTTGCTTATCTTTTTAATTTTTATGTTTTTGATTGATTTTAAGAAGAATTCTAGACATAAGTAGAAGGGGTGTCCAGCATAAAAATACAAATTAAACAGAAATGCAAGAATTTCTTGAGCAACTGGTATACTAATTAAGATCTGGCAATACATACAAGAAACGTACCCGGAAACATCCAGAATAATTAAATAAGAAAGTACAGTGCTTGCCAGCCAAGAAATGCCGGAAATGAAAAAATTGCACGCCAGAGCCTCAGATCTGCTTTCTCCTTCATAGTAGCTGGTGAAATGGAGTTGAGTAGGGTGGACGCCAATGATGCAACCCAAAAAGTGGCAGGAAAGGAGGCGTTTTAGCCTCTGGCTCCAAACACGCCTTCCTAGGAGATCATGCCTTGCACAGAGAAAGTATGGCCCTTGCAAGAGAATGGTACGACTTTGCTAAAGGCTGGAAAACTATTGAAGATGGCGCCTTTGATGAAGAAACCCTCTCCCTTATTGCAAAACAGGTAAATGCTGAACAAAAACTTAGATGCAAGCACAAAAGAACTTCTGGATGAAGCTCCCACAATGGCAATCATTCAATTGGTGTCTCACAATCTCACGATCACAGATTTAGTGAAGAATTTTTGCTCTTCAATGAAGGTTTTCCTGAAACCCTTGTCCTTAGACAAAATCACAGAGAAGAAAAAAAGTTGCAATGTCAAATGATAATCAGCTGATGTCGACTTGCATCTTTTGCCTTATATCACCAAAAAGGCATGACTTTCAAGAAAGCACGTCTTTAACCATTTAAAATACATCTAAATGTATTTTAATTCATTTCAATAGTTGGGTGCACTTTTTTCCTGTAAGTGATTTAAATATCACTTTATAAAGTATTTAAGTGGCAGTTAACTTTATAAAGTCAATTTGACTTTATAATAAATCATTAAGTTAAATAATTAACTTAACCACAAAAATAAGTGTAACTCCCTCCAAACTCAGTATTTCTCCATGCTGTCAGAAGCTGGCAAACACTGAACTGCCAATGCCTGTACTGAATCCCATATTGGAGTGAAGGAGTGGGAATGGAAATACCCACCAAAACAGTCACTGACCCCCTAACCAAATCCTTTTTAGCCCACGAGGGTCCAAGAAATAAGCTAACTCCATTGCTCTTGAACACTGACTAGAGTTGGGACATTACATTTTCTAAAATATCAAACCAAATACACAACAAAATATCATCCATACAAGGATTAATAATCAATCAATTCCTTCCAATAGATTCCCACAAGCTTATCAAGCTAAGAAATACAAAATGGATGAATACGTAGAACCAAATTACCATAGATCCATTATATGCAACGACATGCAAGAACATGCAAATACATGAAAGTACATGCAACTCACATGCAAACCATGAAACCATCTTTGCTGTGATACCATATGTTAGGAAAATTACTCGCAATTCCCTTAGCAATTAAATTCATAATGAAGCTCAACTACTAAACATGTAGGTATTTCCATATAAACCTTTCAAAGAGTTTATTGTACTAATCAATTTATAGAAATTTCAGCAGCCTAGCTTCATATAAAACAATATTTAGAAATAAGAAAGAATGAGAGAAGGATAGAAGCAACCACTAGAAGACAAGAGACATATATATACCATGGGAAAACCCTTTCAAAAAAAAATCTAGCCTCCAAAGCACATACATCTAGTGTATTATTTAGTAACAACAATAGGTACAATACATTTATAGGATATCCAATATATAGACTTAAGGAGGCCCAAAAAACCATAAAAAAATACCATTGAAATAATTTTCACGATCCCCACACATGTGTAGCCATTCTAGAATAAAAAATAGAGAAAAGCTCTTACACAAGCATCTTTGACTTCCACCACTCAAGTTGGTATATGTAACTCCTACGTAGTCCCCTATGAAGGATTAATCACATCTTACACATTCTAATAAGGGAAGATGCTCTTACAAGTCCACTATGTAACCCCCCCATCAATGCCTCATTACAACAATATTTTCAAGTCACTGGAGAAAATCAAATAATTACATATGTACCCGCCCTCACATGGGTGTTCCATCTAGCCCATTCCATGATTAGTAGAGATACATAAATGATTAACCATATATAAACAATAAGTTACATTCAACCTTAGGATATGCAAGGTGAATTTTTTGCCTAATCTTAATATTCTCCCACTTGATATTCATGTTGCAAAGGCATAATGGGCTCCAACAAAATTAATTAATCACCAAGGGTATAATGGATAACCATGTTGCATCTATCAACTCTTTTGTGCTCATAGGCTCAACAAAGCATCTACAACATACACCAAGTGCATGCCACCTTGACCACAACACTCAATCCTCCATCATGCCCAAACACAAATTATAAGAAATTGAAGCAAAGATCATACTTTGAATGTCATGCATGAACCCAAATGCATACACACCAAAGTCAATCTCCTTCAGAACAAGACCAAGTATGTGCCATTCACTCAACACAATAGCTGGAATAGTGACTGCAACCTATTGCTAACATATCCAACTAACCATACTTTATACTAGAGTAAAAACATCACAGGTAGGCCTTTTTCCATCAACATTTCCAGCCCAATCGACAATCACAAGTTCTTGTATATTCATTGTCCTGCAGAAAATTTGTTTCCATTGTAACAAACAGAGACATTAAAAAATACCTAAAGACCCTTGTACCGTAGTCCAATGACACATACCTCCTTTGGCCTCCTATTGAATGGACAATATTTAGTCTGAAATTGATCAAAGAATCCAAAAGTCTCCCAATAGCACCTACGTAAAGGATGTGGCTAAAGTCCTCTATCATAGTGTCAAAAATTCAAAATACACACACCAATTTGCAAACCGGCAAACAAAACCATCATAAAACTCTCTCCTTTGAACACCTTAGCTCTCGTAGGTTCTCCACATCACATAGAAAACAAAGATTAAATAAGCCCAATCATACATACCATCACTAAAATAAACAATAACAATAAATGATCAACTCTACACAAATCTCAACTCCACAATGAAATAAACTTAACTTTTGGGATACACAATAGACCACAGAGAGAAAATTTTGCAAATCAAACCATGTCCTTTTGCCAACACCAACACATGCTCAAGCAATGACAAATAAGATCTTCCAAAAGCCTCAAATAGAAAAGCCATCAACATCTAACCATTGAACCTCAAAATCAAACACAGTAGCAACAAATACAAGTTTCTGAAACTGAAGGAAGATCAAACTAACAACCATTCCTACAACAAAGGAATATGCCCAAAGTCACTAATCTTCTCGTGTACTCAAACTAGTTCTTAGAACTAACTCCATATCTCATTACCCAAACATAAGGGGACAATGAAAAACACGACCACACACATCTTATATATCAAACAAGCCTTCACAATCGACATCCACAACTCAAGACTCATGCACATGAGAAAATAATACACAAAGAAATAATGCATTTGAAAGCCACGTGGACAATACCTATTAGATCATTCACTGTCGAGTGGATTGAGAGTGGGGTATGAAATTGTTTTGCCAATGAAGCACAATCTCCCTAATAGTTCCATGCTAAACACATCAAACTCCAAGTGCAGGCTCCTCAATGTTTCATCTAAAACTAAGTCAAGAGATAGGTTAACCTAGGCGAAGATAATTAATGCATTAAAAAAATTTAGATTTTTAGTGTTGTTAAGCTCTAAAAATTTTCTTTTTGTAAATGTTTGTGAGTTTCTAAATCTGCATTACTATTTCCTCGAAAAGGTGAAGTGAAAACAAAGAAGAAAATAAATAAAAAGAATGTATATATTTCTTAATGTTTTACATGGTTTTTGGATCTTTAACTATGCAATGTTCACCTTTGGGCCCCAAACTTGCTACCATTACTTCTTCATGTCCTTAACTGTGTCTAATTCTCAATGCATCCACATTTGCTTTGTCTTTATTTGCATAATATGTTTATTATATATTAATATTAATATAACTAATAAATAAATATATTTATAAAGTTATATATTAATTAATTCATCATATAGATATATTTATCATTTATAATTTTATAAATTATTTATTTATTGATAATTTTATATTTATATATTAAATTTATTGTTAATATACATATATTTACTTATTTTTAATACATTTATACTGTTATTATGATTATATATATAGTATGGCTAAACTTAGTTGTGCCTAGCTTGCGGAACAAAAAATGTCAGCAAACCACCAAACCCAAACCCAAATTGGCAATATAGCTATAAATCTATGCAGCTATATTAGTTGGTCTTTGGACAACAAATCTCAAAATTTTGTTCTATGATATCCTTTTCTAGAGATTCAAATTCTCAATCTTCTTGGCTCAATCCTTTGCAAAATATGTCACCCAATGGATAGTGAGAAATTTGACTGCATATGTGGGATTATTATTTGAAACAACTTGACATCCCATTGCATTTGAGAGGGACAGCTCCCTTGTATGATGATGTTTGTTTGTGAATTTTTGTGTACTTTTTACTATAAAACACAAAAGGATACAAAAATACAACACATCTCCATGACAATTTGTAATTATTAGGGGAATGTACAGTCACAACTGTGTATTTCTCTCATCACATTTGTTGGTGTGATTGTAAAATGCGTTTTAGATGTAAGGGTGATAGCTTCAAATACATTACAAGTGCTTTGTAATTGTCTTTCCTCTGTTGCATCTGGGTTATTGTAGTTCTGAGATGGATTATTAAGTATGTCCATTACATGAAATGCAATTTGTCATTTGCATGTAAATGAAAGCTATTTCTGTTAATACTTTACCTGATGGCATCTCTTTTCTCTTTGCTGTTCATGACTTTGTTGCCCAATGGAGCAGGCATTGGTCTACATTGGCGAAGGATCAAACACATAATTAAAACACTCTCCATCCTTTTTAGAAGTAGGATTAGTTTAGGATATGCATGCTGTTTGTGATTCAATGTTATAAACTAGTTAACCGATCTTAATCAACCAAAAGGATAATTCATCAGAGACTTATGTCATGCATGTTGGCACGTTGCCATTGTGTATGTAATGTCAAATGAAATCATTTAAAGGGATTATAATATTATTGATGTTTGTAGGTGCATGTGCAAGGTGTTATATCAGCTATATAATAGGTTTTATGCGGCTAGTTTATCTTGACCTAGTGACAAATATAGGGGTCAAGTGTTCAATTGGGTATAGTTGCTGATTTGTTACAACCCTGTTACATCTTAATTGGTTCAAAACCCTATTAAGGACACTTGTGGGATTACCCTCCCAAGTCTAAGTTGAGCCCAAAGTGCAGGAGAGACTACCCCTCTCGTTCATTGGCCTTTACCCCTCCTTAGTTTGTTGATGAACACTTGTTTTTCTTTCTTGATGACAAATCCCTGGCTCTGAAGGTAAGAAGAAGCTATAGGATTGTGTAGCTATAGTTTTGGGAACTAACATGCCCACTACTCCACTAGATAGTATAGCTGTGTAGAATGCACAAGATTGTTTCCTTTGAAATACTCATAAGTTCATTGTTGCAGCAGATAATGAGAAATTAATCTCTATAATCTTTGATGTTGAACTCAAAATGTAGTGTTCTCTTCTCACCCTAATAAGTCTCTTGGGCCAAATGGCTTTCTTGCTTATAAAAGAACTCCGATCCAACTTGTCATAGATCAAACTTGTTCTTTTTAATGTATTTGTTTTCTTCACTTGGGTTCTAGCATAATATCAAATCTAGATATAATTTGCCATAAACTCACAACTAAGTAACTATAGTTTAGTGACCCAACAAGCAGCCAACATAGAAATATTAAGTGACCAAACACATACCAACACTTTCACATTGAGAAGGTTGCAACCAATCTCCTCAAACCATGCATATATGCAAATTTGCAATTGTCTCCATCCAAAAAACCATTGAACAACAAGCTCCATAGATCTACAAAACTATATTTTGATTAACATGTAAAATGTATAAAATCATACATGCAAATTGAATCCATTTAAACATTTGGAAATCTACAAATCTAAATAACAACAAATTTGTAACATGAAATAATGGAATATCATGTATAAGCACAACCATAGATTTCAAATAGGAAATGTACAAAACCAAAGATCCAAACAACATGAATCTAGAACGTGCATGTACACATATCTAGAAGGATTAGAGGGCTGTCTAGGAAATCTAGACTAGTGTTTGAGGACTCGACGAGTTTTAGAAAAGACTCGTGGGACTTGCGAGTCCTAGGGTTCGTTGACTAGACTCGCCAGAGACTCGCGAGCCGAGTCTTGGAGAGTCCAGGCTAGGACTCCCGAGTCTTGGCAAGTGACTTGCGCAAGTCCTTGAGTCAGACTCACGAGTCCTAACTTAGGACTCTCACTGTCGCTTGGAAACACTCACATGCAACCACATGCAAACCATGAAACCATCTTTGCTTTGGTACAATATGTTAGGAAAAGTGCTTGCAATCCCCTTAGCAATTAAACTCATAACAAAGCTCAACTACTAAACATGTAGGTATATCCATATTAACCTTTCAAAGAGAATATTGTAGAAATCAATTTATAGAAATTTCAGTAGTCTAATGACATATAAAACGACATTTAGAAATAAGCAAGAATGAGAGAAGAAGAATAGAAGCAACCACAAGAAGTATATATGGGAAATCCTTTTAGAAAGACCTTGGCCTCCAAAGAAAACACATCCAATGTATTGTTTAGTAACACCAATAGGTACAATACATTTAAGGGATAACTATGTGAGCTTTAATTAAATCAGCATTCTTGTTTATTTGGAAGAAAACTAACAACATAACCTTGGAAAAAACACTCCATACATCTTATATCCCAAGCCTCCAATATATAGAGACTTGAGGAGGCCCAAAAAACCATTTAAAAAACAATACCACAGAAATAATTTTCACTACCCCCACAAGGGTGGAGCCATCCTAAAATAGAAAATAGAAAAATACTCTTACACAAACATCTTTGACTTCCTCCACTCAAGTTGGTATATGCAACTCCTAAGCACTCCTCCATGAAGCATTAATTACATCCTACACAAAGTGAAGATGCTCTTACAAGTCCACTATGTAACCCCTCATCAATGTCTCATTACAACAATATTTTCAAGTCATTAAAGAAAATCAAATAATCTATGTTGCCAGGTTCTTCTATTTACCCCCCTGTACCCAGCAAAATAGTTTCTGGTTCTGGTTCTGGTTCTCTGTGGGTTCTCTGTGTTTTTCAGCCAGGGTTATCTGTTAAAAGGGTAGTTTGCAGATTATGTTATTGTTGAAGAACCTTGAGATTATCATGCTCTGTATACCATTACAAAGTGCATTTTAAGAGCATCAATATATAAGAAGACTATGCTTATTGTGAGGTATCATGTGAGTCTAGTAAGCTACTTGTAAAGTGATCGTGTGAAACTTTAGACCATTATAAAAATCTAAGGAATAAATGGAATCTGTTACATTGTCAGTAGACAAGGGTTACACTATTGGATTTCAAGGGTTCTTCAATCACAGATAATATGCACACATTTGAATAACATACAGGAATATATCATCTTATTCAATTTTCCAATACCCTATTGTGGAAGTGGAGCTTGTAGGTTAATGTCAGAATCAGTCTGTATAGTCCTTAAGCTGATTGAGGAGATTTATAAGGGAATGAAAACCATAAATGCCCTATTTAAGAGAGTATTTCTCCTGAATAAATGCCCCATGTTTATTAGTTTATCATTTATGTCTGATGAATATCATATTTCTTATAATTAAATTTATAATTTTGAACATGCTTATGACATTATGTTTATAATATATATATTCGACTCTTTTGTGCTCATAGGCTCAACAAAGCATCTGCAACATACACCAAGTGCACACCACTTTGACCACAACACTTATTCTCCATCATGCCCAAGCACAATTGATAAGAAACTGAAGCCAAGATCATACTCTGAATGTCATGCATCAACGCAAATACATAGACCAAAGTCCATCGCCTCCATAACAAGACCAAGTATGTGCCATACACTCAACACAATAGCTGGAATGGTGATCACAACCTATTGCTAACATATCCAACTAACCATACTTTAAACTAGAGTAAACACATCACAGGTAGGCCTTCTGCCATCCACATATCCAGCCCAATTGACAATCACAACTCCTTGTATATTCACTGTCCTGCACAAAGTCTGTTTCCATTGTAAAAAACACATAGACTTGAAAAAATACCTAAAGACCCTTGTATCATAGTCCTATGACACATAGCTCCTCTGGCCTACCATTGAATGGACAATGTCTAGTCTGAAATTGATCAAAGCATCGAAAAGTTTCCCAATAGCACTTGCGTAAACGATGTGGATAAAGTCCTCTATCATAGTGTCAAAGTAGACACACCGATTTGCAAACCTGCATACAAAACCATTGTAGAACTCTCTCCCTTGAACACCTCAGCTCTCCTAGGTTCTTCACATTAAATAGAAAAGAAAGATTAAATAGGCCCAATCATCCATACTATTAGTAAAATGAACAAGTACAATAATAGTAAATGATCAACTCTACACAAATCTCAACACCACAATGAAATAAACCAGACTTTTGGGATACACAATAGACCATAGAGAGAAAATCTGCAAATCAAACCATATCCTTTTGCCAACACCAACACATGATCAAGCAATGACAAGTATCTCCTTCCAAAAGTGTCAAATAGAAAATCCATCAGCATCTAACCATTCAATCCCAAAGTCAAACACAGTAGTAACAGATGTAAATTTCTTAAATTGAAGGAAGATCAAACTAACAAGCATTCCTACAACAAAAGAATGTGCCCAAAGCCACTAATCATCTCATGTACTCCTCATACTAGTCCATAGAACTGACTGCATAGCTCAAAACTCAAACATAAGGAGACAATGAAAAACATAACCATGCATCTAATATATCAAACAAGTCTTCATAACTGACATCCACAATGCAAGACTCATACACGAATAAATAATACACAAAGAAATAATGCATTTGAAAACTAGGTGGACAATACCTATTAGATCATTCACTATTGAGTGGACCAATAGTGGGGTATGATATTGTTTTGCCAATGAAGCACAATCCTCAATAGGTCTATGCTTAAACTCACATCCAACTCCAAGTGTAGGTTCCTTGATCTTTCATCTGAAACCAAGTCAAGAGATAGGTTAACCATGCGAGGAGAATAAATGCATTAAAAGAAAAGATTTTTTTTAGTGTAATTAAGGTCTAAAAATTTTCTTTTCATAAATGTTTGTGAGTTTTTTAATCCACATTAGTATTTCCTAGAAAAGTGAAGTGAAAACAGAGAAGAAAATAAATAAAATGAAAATATTTTCAAATGTTTAACAAGTTTTTGAATCTTTAACTGTGCAACGTTCACCTTTAGCACTCAAACTTGCAACCATTACTTCTTCATGTCCTTAACCGTGTCGAATTCTCAATGCACCCACATTTGGTTTGTTTTTATGTTTAATATTAATTAATTTAATAAATAAATAAATTCATAAAGATATATATTAATTAATTCATTATATCGATATATTTATTATTTATAAAATTATAAACTATTTATTTATTGATAATTTTATATTTATATATTAAGTTTATTGTTAATATACTTATATTGTTATTATGATTATATATACAGTATGGCTAAACCCAGTTGTGCCTATCCTGCGGAACAAAAAATTTCAGCAAACCACCAAACCTGAACCCAAATTGGCAACATAGCTATAAAGCTATGCAGCTATATTAGTTGGTTTTTGGACAACAAATCTCAAATTTTGTTCTATAATATCCTATGCCTTAAATTCTCAATCTTCTTGCCTCAATCCTTTGCAAAATGGCACCCAATGGATAGTGAGAAATTCAACTGCATATGTGGGATTATCATTTGAAACAACTTACATTCCTTTGCATTTGAGAGGGGAGTTCCCTTGTATGATGTTTTTCCTGAATTTTTGTGTCCTTTTTAGTAGAATACACAAAAGGATATAAAACATATGAATGTTGATCATAGAGTGTGATCCGAAACGTTGATAGTCAATAAACTACTACACAGATAAATCCAAAAGCATGCTTAAGCATTATCATGGACTGTAGAAATGCTATGTCTCTTATTAAGTAAACAAATATTTTTCCTAAATATGTCAAATTCTGAAGGAAAATCTATCTTGGTGAATGCCATCTGCAAATAAACAAAGCTGGTTCTTGTAATTGTATTTTTCAATTTTTGAGGTTTGAGTTTTCAGTAGAAAGCAGTTGCTCAATGGCTTTGTCAAGATTAACAAATTGTAGAAAGTTTTTTAGCGTACCTTCTAGATTGTCTTAATGTCATTTACTCTTTGAACATTCCTTAAAGTATCTACCGTGGCTGCAGGTGAAGCTTTATCTCTTACCTCAGTATGCATTCCCTTCAGGGGGTTTATATTTCAAGAATGAAACATGGCGGAAAGAAACAGAAGGAAAACAGGTTATTATTCATAACAATTACATCGTAGGCTTTGATAAGAAAATCAAGCGGTTTCATGATTTTGCTCTTTGGCTTGTGGATGAACATGCCAGAGAGTCACCTTTGTCAGATATTACAAGGTAACATTCCACATGGAAAGAGTTGTAATATTTATATTGAAAAAATCAAATGTCCATGAAATGGGAAAACCGATCAATTTTCTTTGCTCAGCCTTTCATGCGGACCTACAAGCATAACAACGGTTTCCCTTCCAGAGCTCTACCAAAGGTGAATCGCGTTTTTTTTGTAATTTTAACAGAATGAAGGCAACTGGAATATTTTATTTTATGAGACTACAAAGTTTTTGACTGCTGTTAATCTTTCTCGGAAGAGGGTCATAAGAGCGAAAATACTTCTTGCTTAAAGGTTTGTGTTCTAAACCTTTGGAGTTGGCTGTTTTTGTTTGCATTGCAAGAAATAGTTATTTTAAGAATTTATTTTGCAGGAGTCACAAATTTGTAAATATAAAATAGATCTTGGAAGGGTTTTTCTCTCCATTGTTTGCTGATAGAGGCTTTAAAACTTTCTATTATTAGTTCCTGTACAGCAATTCTTCTTCCAAAGTTTAAAAAATATCTTTAATATTATATTATTAAAAATAACAATAATTGATATTTATGTCATAAAAGTAGAAATTGGCAAAAAAATTGTGATTAATTGCAATTATTCAAGAATTGTCAGGTTTGCTGCTTTTTTGCAAAAAAAAATTGCGAGTTTCTCATAAAGTTGCCTGCAATGATTTTTCACAATTTTTTTTCTGAATAATTGCATTAAACTCCAATTTACGTGCCCAAATTGCATGTAATTGCGTGTTTATCCAGTTCTGACCATTTAAGAACGAGTTTGATTTTGGTGGGTGATTTTTTTGGTCCAAAAAGGGTTTTGTTTTTAATTATTGTTACTTTTTTAATTTTTTAATATAGACTGCAGGAATCAGGTAGCCCCCCTATAACTGCAGTGTGCCTGGTAAAAAAATTTCACGTGACCGGTGACACTGGCATGATACGCCCTCCGGTACTATGGGGATGGGGGGGGAAGATTGGACCTCGTGATCTCTTGCCTGCAATAGGATGCTTTAGCCAATTGAGCCAGGCTCGCCCAAGTCCAAAAAGGGTTTTTGACATTTTGTTTTTATGTATTTGTTTGCATTTTTTGGGATGCTTTTGGCTTTCTACTTAAACGAATTTAGTCCCTTGCCTATGCATTCAGCGACTTCACAGGCTCCTGCTTGACTTCAACAATTTTGTCTACTTTGATTTCTGTTGTAGAGCAAATCCTGATCACTACTTTTCTGGCTTTGTTCTTTAGCAGCATCTGCTTCTCTTTTGGAGTAGCTTTTGTTTTGGTATCTCAGATGGTTTGGAAACATGCTAGAAAGAGAATCTAGGGCTCTCTTTTAAGTTTTAACCAATAGAGAGGTAGTTGGACTTACCTAGGACTGCATGTCAACCAGTGAGCTTTCATTGATGGCACAAAATTGTATATATTTAGAGACGGGGAAATTCCTTTTATCAGATACAGTACAGTTTACTTTGAGATATGCAAGCTGTCATATTTATGATCGCACTTGAAAGGCCATGACTCTTGTAATTCAAATTGAGTGTGTTTTATAAAAAATCAAGTTAGTATAAGTCATTAAAGCTGGCATTCATGACTTAATCCAATTCCATTATATGACAGGTTCTCTACTTCAACTCTTGAGAGCAATGACAGCTGCATAACAAGTCCAAATTTGGAGAAATAGCAAACAGTTAACCTTAATAATCTTTTATTATGTAACCAAAATGACTTAACATGCCTACCCATATGATTTGCTCTTCTAAAAAAAAGTCATTGGTCCCTTACTTGGCTGTTATAGATTTGTACCTGCATATATGTGCTGCAATACACATTGAAGCGAAAAAGGTACTTAACAAGTTTTAGGATTTTTCTTAGTTTTGTACATGTCTATTCATCAAATCGGCTCATTAATTTGTCTGTATTCCAAAATTTATAGAACAATAAATTTTTGCTTCTATGAATTATGTGATATCTATTTATCATGCTTATAAGAATACTATATTTCTACATGTACAGTGGTTTTTAGGTGATGGAAAATATGAAATTGCTAATATAAAATCAACAAATTATCATAAATGTGTTTGTGATTCATAATTTCTTCTAAGAGAAATAAATCAATTATACTAGATGACAATTATGATTTGTTTGTGTTGAGAGATAAAATAAAAAATGTAATCTTAATATTTGTAAAGAAATACAAATATATTATTAAATTATATTATATGAATTCAGACCCAAAGTCTCTGACCGATGCACCCGCTGACACTAATAAAGTATAGATCTAAGTGATTCGTCCATGGTAATAAAAAATGAAGTTTTTGCAATCAGGGATACGTATCAACAAAAGCCATGGAACTATTGATGATGATTTACATTGAAACCAAAAACATTTGTCTAGGTCATACCTGTGAAATTATGAATCGCAGATTTAAACAAATGATCCTTTTATTGGATTTCAAGTAAATATTTATACCAACAATTCTTTTTGGTCGGTGGGTTTTATATTAAATCTATAGAATCATATAGTTATTGATATGGGAGTATGAATTTTATGTTGAAATCTTTTTAGCTGAGAGTCAAAAATAGAGAGGTATTGATTCTGTCAACGTCACTTGACACATGATCATGGCTTCATCCCTCGTGTTGTCGTTGCCTAGCACTCAACAAGACTTGATGATCCTTGGTGGCCTCATTCAAAACCTTTCAACTTCACCAACAAATCAAGGGTCTATTGACATATTAACAATTTTGATTAATATTGATTGTTGGCATAAGCTTTCCACAGTCTATAAAGTAGATGTATGCTAGCTTTTGATTATCACTATAGTTTTCAGATGTTTCAGATCACACTCAATGATCCATCAATAGAAAGTTTTTTTTCTTCTTTCTGATGATGAATCACTAAATAAGACTCCAAATGATTGAAAAATGTACACAAATATAACAAAAATCAAACATACATCTAGAGGAGATGACCCAATAGTTGAGCACCCTAACTCTGAGTTTTTCAAAATCAATCTTGCAAATTTAAATCACTCCCAATTTTTTACAGTAGCCTACTTGGCAAGTCCCCTGCTTATAACTAAGGTTGGAGGGTTACATTATCAAATGTGATACTGCATCAACATGCATTTTGTTAATAGTTTTGGATGGCTTCGTGCGTGTTTCCTCTGAGCGGGAAACCGTTTCAAACTGGGCAACGGCTCCCTGTTGCTACGACATATGATCCTGTGAGCTGCGGGCTAGGTTTTGGTCTGGGGGCTGTGATCGGTGTTGGTGCTGTTGGGTGTGCGGCTGGGCGTCAGCTCCCTGGTGCTGCAGACTCTCCTCCTGCGGGCTGCGGATTGGAGATTGGGTTGGGAGTTGTTGACGGTGGTGGTGTTCCTGTGGATGATGGTGGTGTTCCTGCTACGACTGTTGTCCCTTCTTCTTTCCCTGCTGGAGGTCCTCTGCCTTCAGGCCGCCTGCGGAAATCATTTTCTGAGGCTGTTTCCAAGGTGGATGTCCGTTCTGTTCTTGCTCCGGCCAGGGTGAAACCTCTGCCCTGTGCCCGTGCCTCCCCCGTGGTGGTCTGCGGACCTGAAATTGCTAAAAATGAGGAATACTATCTAAAACTGGGTGTGCTTTGTAGGTTCAATGGATTTTGGCCCTCATTGCCGGATCTCCATGCTTGGATTTCTTCCTCTTGGAAGCCCGTTGTTTGTGGGCAAATTGAGCTTTACCCTTGTGCTAGGGGTTTTTCCCTTGCTACTTTTGCCTCAATTGCGGAGCGTGATTGCGTGCTGGATCTTGGGTGGATGTGGGGGGTTCATTCGTTGTCCATCCGGCCTTAGTCTCGCTCTTTCAATCCGCTCATTGAGCCGTTAAATACCAGACCTATTTGGGTCCGATTACCGAATCTCCCTCTCCAGTTCTGGGAGGAGTCTTGTTATGAAGCTATTGGCAACTCCATTGGGCGGTTCTTGATGGTGGACTCGACTACTCGTGACTTAGGGCATCCTACGGTGGCTCGGGTGTTAGTAGACTTGGACATCTCCAAACCTCTCCATGGGGATGTGATCTTAATGGTGGAGGACAGACCTTGGACGCAACTACTGGACTATGAGGGCCTCCCCTTCCGTTGCAGGAGGTGCTTCTCCACTGGTCATTTGGCCTCCGTTTGCCCCCTTGCTCGCCGCAAGAGTGCTGCTACTTGGTGGAAGAATGCTTCCACATACCACCTCACTGTTGGTTCTCCCCCTTCGGTTAGTTCCTCTAAGGAGGTCGATCTTCCTAAGCCTTCCATGGACCCCCTCTCGGCTACCCCTGCTGTAGATCTCTCTGTTGTCATTCTTGCGGAATCTGCTGTTCCTGTTTTGACCGAGCCTGCTCCTTTGCCGGTTCCTACCTCCGTGGCTCCGCTGTCAGATACCTTACTGTGTAATGGCTCCTCTCTCGGGCTGTCTGCTGTGGATCCGCTCCACTCGCCCTGCTCGTTGGTTCTCAATTTTGAGTCTCCCTGGTCGGTAGTATTGCGGAAGAAAAAGGGTCTCCCCAAATCTGTTGCTTCTTCTCGGCCTCGGGTTAGGGGAGTAAGTTTAGATCCCTCGGGTTTGGGAGTTGTCTAAATTTTGGTGGGTCTTCAGCTGACGGTCTGCTGGTTCTTTAGCGGTCTGTCAGTTGTTTTTGTTTGTTCCTATAGTTCAATTTCTGTTTTGAACTATGTTGTCCTTCGACCCCTTGGGCTTTTTGTGAAGGGTTCAACACCCTGTAAATGCTGCTTAATTTTTCAAAAACATGCATTTTGTTAAGGTATAAAAAATACCTAAATAAGAGTTAGATCGATAGTTGTGCACTAAGTCATGTTTTATTAGTGCGTTGATGTGGCATCAAATGATTTGTTGCTTTTTCAGATCTAAGGAATACATTTCATTCACTTATGAGTGCTCCTCAATCATCATCAACACTAACAACTTTAAAGTCACAACTATTGGTGCAATATTGTTAAAAATATTGAACATTAAATCAACAAATGCCATGACAACTATTGGAACATGCTCAACTAACGATGCGACTATTCTCCCTACAAGGCCACATGTCAAAGACATATAACATACATACAAACATATATAACATGCATGGCAACATACAAAATTGTACTCATGGACGTGCTAACAAAAGGGGATGGGTAATGGGGACGACACCGACAACATTTCATGCCGTCGATTATTTATGCAACCTAAATATATTATTTAAAAAATTAAAATTAAAAGTAATTTTTTAGTAAATTTAAAATAAAATAATTTTTAAATAAATAAAATAGTTCTTAAATAATTTTGAATTAAAACAAAATAATTGTAAAAATAAATTATTAATATATTATTATATGATATATTCATTATTATACTTATTATTATTTTTATTATGTAATTAAATTTGTATTATTATTTTATAATTATTATATTAAATTATATTTTTATTATAATACTATATTATTATTATATATGTTTATAATGTAATTAAATTTGTATTATTATTTTATAATTATTATTACATTATATTATATTATATATTTATTATTATATGAATAAATTTATATTATCATTTTATAACATTATATTAAATTATAAATTATATATTAGTTTTAGAATATTACAATTATTAAATTAAATTATTTTTATTATATTATATATATAGATTGCAAGAATCACCCCCTAGTGCGTTGGTAAACTTTTTAACGTGACCAGCGGCGTTGGTGGGACACACCCTCCAATACCACGGGGGTGGGGGAGACTAGACCTTGTGACCAACCTCCCACAACAGGAAAGGTATAGCCAACCGAGCTAGGGCCCTTGCTCCTATTATAATATTATATTATTATGTAAATAAATCTATATTATTATTTTATAATTAATATTATATTAAATTATAAATGATATATTAGTTTTAGAATATTATAATAATTAAATTGTTTTATTGTTATTATATTATTATATTTTCATTGCAATATATTATTATTATAATATATTTATATTATATTATTTTGTTATATTATTATATATTTATTATTATATAATTATATTACATTATTTTGTTATATTATATAAATATTATCTAGATCACACGAAGCGCAAGATAAGAGCATACATTTGATATGCAAGACTCGATGGACTCTATGCCAAACTTAGATCAAGATTTCAAATTCCAACCTAAAACCCCCAATGCCTAAGGTAGCCCTCTTTGCCTATATTTATAGGGAGTGCGGGTAATGCAACCTTAGCATTTTATAAAATAATTTGGAATTTGACCATACAATCGTGAAACTTATCCCACTAACCTACCACACCGAGTAGACAACTATTAGACAGTTTGTCGTGAACACTAACTTAGTGGAAGATAGAATAAAGTCACTTTTTGGACACCCATGAGTGAGAAGGGCCCACTTAACACTCGTAAGTGGCTATAGGGATCTTGCTTTTTAGGACAGGGTTGCATCCTATTGTCACGAAGCTTCGTGGGTGACATCACGCCACAAACAAGCCCATGTGCTAGCTAGAATGGAATGGGATCTAGTATTTGATTAGGTAATGGTTCAAAAATTATCCTTATCGCTAGTACGAGGATGAAACACATATTCCATATGCTCCACATAATCTTCAGAATAAGCAACATCTAATTCAATCCTTCGGGCAAGTAAAGTTGGTTTGAGCCTTATTTGACATTTTTCAATTCTTACTTGTGGTGGCCAATCACGTGCAAGAGGCTATAATTCAATTCTGGGGAATCATATCCTGCCATCGAATAATGTGTAAAATATTTTCCATACAACTTCCCAATGTTCCATAATCTAAGATGAAGTAATTTGATGAATTCTTCCATGTCTTCTTTGAATCTAATGCCAACCAAATCAGTGTATTCTTCAAAAGAAGTTTGTTCAAAACTTATAATGATAATAAATCCATATTTAGGTTCTTCAATAGTTAATTTTACTTCTTTTAGAACAATTCATTTCAAAGAATCCAGTAATGCAAACATGAATTGATCTGTATCTTTTAATCTAGTATTTCACTGGTGCATCTTCAAGACCCAAGAGCTAGAGGAATTCATTCTATTCATCTTCATCTATTATTCCTCTTTCGTGGAGAACTGCAACCTTTGATCATAAATTTACAAGCCACTTATTTAAGAATATTCAAGTAATAATTCTACAATATCATTAGGGAGATAAGGAAAAGATAAACCATTATCTTCATGAATAAACATAGGAGTGCCATTTCCTCTGATCCAATCAGGCTCTTTGAAGGTAATGCCATGGTAGATCGATGCTGCTAGTTCTCTTGTGAGAGCATCTGCTAGTGGGTTGTTCTCCCCTTTGATCCATTCTATATCAAAATCATAATGCAAAAATTCAAAATACCAACGTGCAATTCTTCCTTGGGCTATATCTTTATTTGGTTTCCTTTTCAATAGGCTCCTCATAGCTTGGCTATCTATTGTAACCGTAAATTTTACTAGCTTAAGAATTTTTTTAAGCTTCTCTATACCTTTCTTGATGACCAATATCTCCTTTTCAAATATATGGTATTTGCTTTTTGTTTCTATGGATGTACCAGATCTGTAACCGCATATGCTCCTTTTACCATCTCCTTATTCTTGAATCAACACTATAGACCAAGTGGTGTCAAATGCATCAGTATACAAAAATAATGGTAATCTTGGGATTGATATTTGTAAAGAAGGCAAATTTTGGCATTTATTTTTATATGCTACTCTGCTTCAATAGACTTTAAAGACCATCCTTCTTTATTGTCCTTTAGATGTTCTTGGATAGCTTTTCTATCTTCTGCAAGACCCTTGTGACAGGGTGAAACATAGTTTAAACAACCCAAAAATCTTTGAATTTGCTTTTTATCCTACAAAATGTCAGGGAATTCTTGAATCATTTGGAGAATATGAGGTTGCAACTTAATGTTCCCCTTATCCAGATGCAGTCCAAGGAAATCAATTTGATTTTCCCCAACCACCATCTTTTTGGATGATAAACAAATTCCATGTTTTCTGATAGCTGCATATAATTCTTCAAGATGTTGTAAATGCTCAGATTCGGAGTTAGAGAACACAATAATATCATCTATATAAATTGCACAAAAATCTTTTAAATGCCTTCACTTAAACCAAAAGGCATAACATTCCACTCATAAATTCTTTGTGGGATTGAAAATGCTATCTTATACTTATTTGATTCTTTAACTTTAATATGCCAGAATCTTGATTTGCAATCAAATTTCAAAATACCTTTTTATTTGTAACTCTTATGATCAAATCAACACTAAATGGAATTGGATAATTAAAAAGATAATGCCATTAAGAGGGTTATAATCTATGCAAAACCTTTTCTTACCTCTTTCCTTCTTAGCTCTTTTATTTCACAAATGCAAGGCATGAAAATGGACTTTTATAAGGATGAATGAAATGTCCTAATAATTCATTGAGATGCTCATCAATTTCCTTGATTTCTGATGGGCTCACTAGGTATGTTGGTTCATGAGGGATGACTGATTGGCATTTCATTCTAATTTGTATTTCACATTCTTCATGATCTTGGGACCAAATTGTAGAGGGTTCATGCTACAACAATCTTTTTCAAATTTTTTCTTGATTTCATCAAATAATCCTGAATAATTTTTTGTTAATTCCTTTACAAATTCTTTCTTCTTTTCTTTCCCACTATTTTCAAATTTGTGATTGACAATTTTTAATGCAAGAATATCAACTTGGCCATCTTCATGTCTCAACGAGTTTTTAATTTTTAATTTTTGAAGTGGCTCATATTTAGTGAAAAATAGATAGCCTAACAATACATCATCTTCAAAATCAATATATTCTATGAAGTTTTCTACAAACATCTTACCCATGATTTCCACATGTACATTTTGAGCACACCTTCCCATTTGAATCCTTTCTCCATTAATGGCGTAGTTGTGTGGAATATCAATTTTGGGTTTCCAAAACTCAAGAGGAATAACATTTTTTGCTAGTGAATGAGATGATCCTGTATCCACAAATGCATCCATTGGAATTTTATTGAATCCTGGGAGAGAAAAGTTAATCCTAATATAATTTCCATTGTTATCCAATAACAAAGAACATGTTTTTTCTCTAGATTTCTAAATGACGCTACTGGTCTGGCTGCTACTTCCTTCTTTGTCCTTTGTTGTTGTTTTTTCAAATGGCTCTAACTGGGAGTGTTGTTGTTCTGCTTTGAATAAAATATATTTGATTTCTCCCACTTTGGTAGAAAGATTTTTGAGTTCTTTTTGTTGTATTTTTATTAATCTTGTCAAGTTGCAACATCATTCATTTGTAAATCTAGTTTTTTAAATACAAAAATCGTGTCATTAGCTTTTGGATCATGCTTATCTTTCTTTTTGGAAGAAGAAGATGATTGTTTGGAGGTTGGTTTATGTTTCTGCCATGGAGGAATCCTGTATCCATGGTCAACGTACTTTTTAAAGCCTTTAGAGGGATTCTTCTCTCTTTGCTTTAGTTGTTTTTGGAGCTCTTCTTTGTTAGTTTGGAGCTTCTTTAATCTTTTCAGATGCTGGTTGACAACACCCTTTCTTTATTCTCTTGTTCTCGCAAGCTTATAAGGATCTTTAGATTTTTCAATATCAATCTTCATTTGCAGATCTTTCAAAGTATCCTTAAGGAGAGTAACAAGGTAGTCATCATCTTTATCAGATAGGGAAACTTTTGATTCTAAACTAGAAGATGAAAATATTTTGTACTTATCTCTTTGATCCTTAAATCTTACCATGTTGCCCCTATTAGGAACAATTTCAATCAATTCATACAAATCATCCATATTATGAGAAGTATCTTTATATACTATTTCCCAATCGTGGTTATCTTGTTCAAACATAACATAAAATTTTGTACCAAGATTTAATTTCTTTGGACAATTTTGTGCATAATGTGGTCCTTTGCAAATAAAACACTTGACTCTTTTAGGGACCTTTTTGTTTCTTCTCTTTAGTAAATATGGTGGAGGGTGCTTCGAAAATTTCCTCCTCTAGTAGGGAACAACCTTATACTTTTGTTTATTGCCATGTTTTCCATATTTACTTTTCTTGAAAGTGTATTCTCCATCAAGTTTGCTAGAACATTTTATGCATTTACACTTTCTTCCACAACCTTTCCTTGTGAGCTGATAAAGCTATGTAAAATCCTTTAATTGGTTAATAGGAGGCAAATCACAAAATTCTCTCAAATTGCATGTATAGATATATTCCTCCTTATTGGCTTGTAAAGCCCCCAAAAGATATTGCTTTTTAAGCTTGTAACCAATTAATCATTTTAATTCTGCAAAAGTGTACTGGTCAATTGTTTTGTGTTGTTTTCTAATTATATAGTCTTCTACCCATTGACCCAATCCACAAGGTAAATAATTTAAATAATATGAACTTTTGTGGTCAAATCATTCATCTTATAAGCAATGATCATATAATTATCAAAAGCTAAATTATACCCATGGAATTTAGCTAAATTATTTAGTTTCATTGCTTGCAACATTTTCTTAGCCTTAGTAGATTGGTTCTTTGTATCACCACAAAACAAATTTGTAAGAAAAAACTTAATTGTTCAAAACCAACTGCAAAATAATAAAATTTTCCCATATCTATTTGTTTGAAAATTTCTCGATCTTCCCCAATCTGTGTTGTTTTTCCATTATCTGGCAAATTATTCCACCCGTGTTTAAGTTTTCTTGAAAGAAATCTTACTGCATAGAGGACTTTGGATGCTTCTGTCCACTGGCCACTTTCATCAAACAAATTCTCTAATGTATCTACCTAAGTGCAGATTGTATCATAGGGATCTACTATCTTATCAATGTTAATGATGCATCCTCTTTTAGCATAAGGGCTCATTTGCACAAGTTTAGCATTTTTTAGTATAACATCCTTCATTTCTACATCAAATTCTATTTTGTGAGCAAATTCCCATGGTTTTGTTTCTTGCAGTTGCTTGTAATTAGAAAAATCTAGTTCCAACTCATTAGAATCATTACTTACAATATTTACAAAAAACTTAGAATTATCTGAAATACCAGAGTCTACTGTTAATTCAACAGAATCAATCTCAAAATGTTCATTTTCAAATTCTTTGTTTGCAAAACTTGGTTCATCCATATAAATTAGTTATGCTTTTTCATTCACAACATTCAACTCCTGAAGCCAATCTCTAGTGTTCTCTTTATTAGCCAAACTATGCTCTTTTATTTTTGGCATGCTAATTGTGGTACTCTTGAAGAGGATTTTGTAGAAGATGATTCAATAATATCTTGTTTCTCATCAAAGAATAAGCTTTTCCTTCTTTGGACAATTAATTTCCTTGGCTTTGGTGGAGATGGTTGCTTCTTGGCTTTCCCCTTCTCTTTTTCTTCTATAAAAGAACTATCTTGACCAGTTTGTGTTTTTCTAATATTTTTTGTAACTAGCCTTATCTTCTCTAGTTTCCTTTCACCAAATTAATGAGAGCTTTTTGATCATCAACATCTCTTTTCCTATTTTCTTCACGATTCTACTGATTATCATAAATATGTGTAAGGTAACTATCTTGATGGGCTTGAGTTGAGATGACTGTTTGCATAGATTGTTGTGTCTGCCTTAATTGATAACTAAATCCAATAGCGTCGTTTAAAAGAAAAGAGAATTACTTATCAATCTTTGAAACTGAAGAATCAATTTTATTTTGCATTTGAGTGACAGTATCTAATCTAATCTAATTACTCAAAGAAGTATTTACAGAATCTCTAATATCGGTAGGCATGTCATCTAAATTATGTTGGAATGAAAACATCCATTGGGCTAACCAGTTTCTTTGGGCTTCTGAATTCTTTTGTTTTTCTCCTAGATCTACATGAAGTTTGGCTTCATATCTTCCCCAAAGTTTCTTATTTGGATTTATGGCTATAAAATTTTTCAGGGGTCGCCCATCAACCAGGTTCATAGCCTATGACTTCTTGTTCTTTCCCTTTTATTTCCAATTTATAAATTCCTTTCTTTTGAGCACCTTCTCTTGGGAGATTTTCTTTTATCATGCCATATTTATCTCCCATTTTTTGTAAGTTTTATCCCCTTTTCCTTTTTTTCCTCTTGATCATCTTCTTCAGGTGTTAAAGCCAATTTATGGTTGACTTGTTTGTGGTGCAGTCACGGTAGGGGGGTCCTCAAAGAGAACAATCCAGACCGTGCAACAAGAGTTACACAACAGAAGGGACACAAAATATGGAGGCAAATACAGATTCAAACATTCTCATTATCTAAAAATTCAATTACATACAGTCGACCACATCTGGGCTTACAAATTTGGCTCACAGGCCTGATACAATATGCTCAAAATACAATATTCATATGCGAGTGAAAATCTTATAGACCGAATTCTATATACATCTTAATCTACTTGATATTTATTGGTTGCTATCCTAATGATCTATTACAAGCTTTATATCATATCCGTAGATCTAGGAACATCTACATCGGCCAAAGATCATTACAATCTTCGATGAAGGAAACATAATGTGTACATGAACAGGTCGCCCTCAAATTTGAATTTCTCCACAACAGGTGTATATGATGAAGTGTGGACCTAAAATTAAGGTCGGGGAAACTCCACATAACAATTCAAAACACCTTGTAGGGATCCGCAAGCGATGGGAAAGATCCATGATCAATCAAACTAGCTATTAGGTTTCAAATTATTCTGGGGCGAGTTCAACAAACAATCACTTAATCCGAAAGCGATAACTTATCGGAAAAAGATCCAATCAACTGAAATCTTGGAATTAGGAAGATGAAGATGTCCACGATGAAAACATAGATTCACAAGGTTTAGTGAGAAAACATGACAAAATACCAAATCTGCCAACTTGAACAAGAATACGAACTTAACAAGAACAAAATTAAAAGAAAATATTTTTGGTTGATGCAAGATTGCCAAGAACCAAGGATGCTCCTGCATCAAACATCCGAGGTTATTTGAAAAGAGAGTCCCTCACTTTGCTGGGGCTAAAGGAAAACCAATACAGTCTACCTCAGCCTAAGAAATCCAAGAAGAATGCTCCACTGGTCTACCTTTCCACTTCACAAGATATTCTTTGTATTGCCTTCCACGAGTTTTCCTCCCATCTCTGACATCCAAGATCTCTTCTATCTCATCTGATTGTTGTTTAGGAAGTTGTTCTTCCAATTTTGATTTACCTTCTTCACTAAATTCTACTTCATAGTACTGATGTAGATCTGCAATGTTGAATGTAGGTGATATACCCATGACATCTGGTAACTCTACTTCATATGCATTTCTTGAATCAAATTTCTTCAAAATATTATAGGGTCCAAATTTCCTCATTTTGAGCTTATTGTATGTGCCAACTGGAAATATCTCCTTCCTCAAATACACCATCACTTCATCTCCAACTTCAAGCTCTTTATGTCTCATTTTTTCATCTGCTCATTCCTTATGCTTTCAGTTCATATCCTCCAACTATTGCTTTACTCAAGCATGCACTTTCTTTATATGTTCTGTAAATTCTTCTGCTTTTGCACTCCTTTTATCTTCCTTACTGATGTCTCACAACTTTGATATGTTGAATTTTATGGTTGTGTTGTTGATATGTGGTTGTCATTGATTTCAACACTATTAGCATTAATGTCTTTAAGACTGTATATGTCGAGGATATTGAGAAAAGTGTAATAAATATGTTACAGGTTGTCTGTGAAGATCAATACGATAGAAAATTCATTGTGTTGATAGTGAGGTGTTGTGGATTAAAGGGTTTGTTCTCAAGCCTATCTATGTTCTACTATGTAAGTTTTAGAGGTGCGCATGAAGCTTTGAGGAAGTTATAAGTTTTTGCGTTCTGACAACTATTTTGTTACTGCAAATAGTTTTCATGGAAGAAGATAATGTGATTTTGGTAATTTGAGTTGTTGTGTATGTTCCTATGGTGTTCATGGACATTTCTAGATCATATTCTATCTGTGTTGCACATCTGCATTGATCATTGTGCTCGCAATCCGAGATTTTCTCTTGCGTGTTCATGTTTTTCATGTTCATGGCCAACAAGGTGTTTCAAGCGTGTTGTGGATCTTTGAGGAAGAATCTTTGAAGGTGTTCTATGTTCAAGGATATTGTTTTGGGTCTCTACTATGTTGTGGCTGTCTTTGGTTGATGCACATTGATAATCTTTATTGTTTTGGGTCGACAATTTGCATTCATTCTATTATTGTGTTGAAGCTGACATAATGCAATGTAATTTCTTGTTGCAGATATATATAAGCAATTGTTTATCTCGTTTGAGACATGTAAGAAGCGAAGTATGTGAGTGCTATATGCGAATAAGGTTTAGATCATTTAAAGGTAGATTAGAGTGTAAAGAAGAGTGAAAGAAAATGAAGAAGTGTTCATGTGCTTAACTAGAATTGTACTCAGGCATTAGCAAACACTACTTTCTCAGTTTAAAATTCTTCAGATGGTTTTAATTTGAATATTTTTTGTAAGACAGTGAGTCTTCCTTGGAGTAGTGAGCTCTAGGAAGTGCGTATGAATGCATGTGCATTATTCTTATATTTTTCTTATACTTTTAACAGGGTATAACTTGTGGATTAACCTCCACTGTGGTTTTTCCCCTAACAGGGTTTCCACACAAAAAAATCTTGGTGTTGTGTATTTCTGATGTGTTGTTGATTCATGCTTTCACTGTTATTAATCAGATATGAGATTAAAGGTTAATAAGGTTAAATAAGTTTAAAATTTTGAGACAATTGATTCACCCCCCACTCCCCCCCTCTTAGTTGTCTACCCTTGTGTTGCCAAAATGATATACCTCTAGGATGAACTCTAGTAACAATCTCAAAAGGTGTTTTTCCAGTACTTTTGTTCACTGAATTATTGTAGGAAAACTCTGTTTGAGCAAGGACTAAATCCCAATTTTCGGTCTTCTCTCCAACCAAACATTTCAACAAATTTCCCAAACTCCTGTTTACTACCTCTGTCTATCCATCAATCTGTGGGTGAAAAGTAGAACTGAACTTCAAATCTCTTTTCAACTTCTTCCAAAGTGTCCTCCAAAAATAACCAACAAACTTTGTATCTCTATCTGAAACAATACTCCTAGGTAATCCATGCAATCTGACCACTTCCCTGAAAAACAAGTCTGCTACATGTACTGCATCTGTTTTCTTCTTACAAGGTATGAAATGTGTCATCTTATAAAATTTGTCTACCACCACAAATACATAATCATTACCTCTCTGTGTCTTTGACAAACCAAGTATGAAATCCATGCTGATATCCTCCGAAGGTCTTTCTGGAACTATCAAAGGTTTATACAATCCAACATTTTGACTACTCCCTTTTGCAACTTGACAAACTCTGCAACTTTGCATAAATTTCCTAACATCCTTATGAATATGAGGCCAAAAGTAATTCTCACTTACCAATTCTACTATCTTATCAACTCCAAGGTGTCTTGCCAATCCTCCACTATGTTTCTCTTTCACCAAGTTATCCCTCATTGAACTATAGGGTATACACAACTAATTCCCTCTGAACAACATATCCTCCTGAATGAAATAATCCAACCACTGACTCCTATCTTCCAAGAGTGGTTCTTTACAAGCTTTCCAAGGTTCCACAAAATCCGGGTCTTCCTCATACAATTTCTTCAATTCCTCATAGCCTAATACCTCCACTCTCATCTCTGTTAGTAAATTCATTCTCCTACTCAAAGCATCAACAACTCTATTTGACTTTCCACTCCTATGTTTCAAAATAAAAGTATAACTCTGCAAGAATTCCACCCATCTCATGTGTTTCTGATTCAACTTACCTTGACTGTTCAAATAATGCAAAGCCTGATGATCTGTATACAATACAAACTCCTTAGACAACAAGTAATGTCTCCACTTCTTCAAAGCTTGAATTATGGCATATAACTCCTAATCATACACTGAATACCTTTTCCTTGCATCATTCAACTTCTCATTGAAATAAGCTACTAGTCTTCCTTCTTGACTTAATACTGCTCCAATTGCATTTCCACTTGCATCACAGTCTACTTGAAATACCTTATTAAAGTCTGGTAAAGCCAACATAGGCTGCTTAGTCACTTTCTGTTTCAACAACTCAAAGCTCTTGTCTGCTCCAAATGTCCATCTAAAATATTTCTTATCTCCTCTCATTGTTTCTATCATAGGACTGCAAATAGAACTGAAATTCCTAATGAACTTTCGGTAGAAACTATCCAATCCATGAAATGATCTTACCTCTCCAATGCTTTCCGATGTAGGCCACTCAACAATTGCTCTTACCTTCTCAGGATCCATCTTCAATCCATCCACTGATATCACAAATCCCAGATATACCAATTCTTCCTTCATGAAATTACACCTCTTAATGTTTATCAACAATTGCTCTTCTCTCAACCTTTGCAAAACTTGTCTTACATGCAACAAATTTTCTTCTCTAGTCTTACTGAAAATCAAGATGTCATCCAAATAGACAATCACAAACTTACCCAGGAATATCTTCAATACCTCATTCATCAACCTCATGAAAGTACTAGGTGCATATGTTAGTCCAAAAGGAATCACCAAACACTCATACAATCCTTCATTTGTCTTGAATGTTGTCTTCCATTCATCCCCTTCTTTGGTTCTGATATGATGATATCCACTCTTCAAATCTATCTTTGTAAAGTATTTAGTTCTACTCAAACAATAAAAAATGTCATCCATCCAGGGCAAAGGAAATCTACACTTCACTATGATCTTGTTTATGGCTCTAAAGTCTGTACACATCCTCCATCCTCCATCCTTCTTAGGTGCTAGCATTGTAGGTACTACACAAGGGCTTAAAGCTTCTCTGATCAAACCTTTTCTCAACAACTCTTGCACTTGTCTGCATGTTTTGCTGGTTTCATCTGGTGTGCTTCTTTATTAGGAAAACTAGCTCCAGGAATCAGGTCCATGCAATGACTAATACTCCTCACAGTTGGCAATCCATTAGGTACATTATTTGAAATGATAGCTTCATATTATACAAGCAATTCCTTTATCTCTTCTGGTTGTTCTTCTACATGCTTCAAGTCTTCAACCTTCTTAGGAACCAAGGCATAACACATGTTCTCATGTCTCAGTCCATCCAAAAATCTCCTTCCATCAACTAAACAAATTCTAGCAGTTGTACAAATCTCAACTTTAGGAACATCCTCCAATAGTAACAAATTTTGCTTCATCCTATTTGAAACAATAGTATATATGTTCTTCTTTCCATCATGAATAGCTTGTCTATCATATTTCCAAGGCCTTCCCAACAAAACATGGCATACATCCATAGGCTTGATATCACACAAAACTTCATCATGGTAATTTCCTATCTTCAATTTCACCAAACATTGTTCACTTACCAGTATCTTATGCTCATCTTGAATCCATGCTATCGAATAGGGCTTTGGGTGTTTCAACCTTTCCAAATTCAATTTGGTCACCATTTCTTCAGAAACCAGGTTCTTTGAGCTTCCACTATCAATAATCACCTTGCAAAATTTACCAATTACCTTGCATTTGGTTCGGAACAAATTATTTCTCTGCAACGATTCCTGCCCCATCTCACTTTGACACAATAATATTTTGTTCACCAACACTTCTCCCTCTTCTAGTTTATTAGATGATCCAACATGATCTTCCTCAACAAAGGCTGCTCTTCTATTGTTCTCTGTCCTTCTGCTTGTCTCTCCCTAATTACATTCAAATGCTTTATGTCCTTCTCCACCACACTTATAACAAGCTCCTCTAAATATTCTTTTCTCATGTCCTCTATTGTCTTTTCTATAACCCTCATTCCGGTAACCACCATATCCTCCTCTTTGGTAAGAGTTTCCCTCATTTATACGGTACAAATTATCATTCTTACTCACTTCCTTATCTTTATTCTGATATGAAAAAGATCCTCTTCCTCCTCCAATAAAAATTCTTCCTCTCTCAATTCTTCCACCTCTTCCTCTCTATCTCTGCTCATGTCTTTTGTTTAACTTCTCTTCTTCTTTTAGGGTACATTGATATGCCTCCTTCACACTCAACAACTTAATCAAACTGATCTCATCTTGTATAGATGACCTCAAACCATTTATATATCTGGCTACTTGTTTGGTCTCATCTTCTGAATGTCCAAATCTAATATTCAACTTGTAGAACTCCTTAGTATACTCTGTCACACTTGAATCCTTCTGCTTCAAATTTTGCAACTTTCAGAGCAAACTGATCTGATAGTCTACAGGCATAAACTTTGTCTTCAACTTATTCACCATTTGATCCCGTGATCTTATCTTCTCCTTTCCTTTTCTTTGCCTATCTGTCTGCAAATGTTCCCACCAAAGGGATGCATGTCCTTTCAACTTTGTACAAACAAATTTCACCTTCCTGTCTTCTGTAGTATCCTCAAAATCAAAGTACTTCTCCATCTCTATTATCCAATCAAGCAATTCATCCAAATTCAACTTGCCACTATAATCTGGTGGATTGAAATGTGGTTTAGTATTTACTCTGGTTAGGGCTCTTATGAACCTCTCTTCTCCCTGATCAAGGCAAGGTTGATCTCTTTCCCTTTCTTCCTGTTCTTCTACTTCTTCATCACTCACATCTTCAACTGGTCGACCTCTCCTCTGGGCTGTTTTGATTGCTTCCAATCTAGCAGTCATTCCTCTCAACATCTCCATTATAGCTAGGTCTTCATTTCCACGTGCTCCATTTCCTTTACCATTTATTCTTCCTGCCATCTTTACACAAGTCTTATGTAGCTGCAGGTCCGATCCTCAATCTGCCACCCCACGACAAATCTTCAATAGGACTTCGCAAATTCTGATGATCTTCCACGAAACAAATCTCACTCTGATACCAATTTGGTGTAGTCACGGTAGGAGGGTCCTCAAAGAGAATAATCCGGACCGTGCAACAAGAGTTACACAACATAAGCGACACATAATATGGAGGCAAATGTAAATTCAAACATTCTCATTATCTGAAAATTCAATTACATACAGTCGACCACATCTAGGCTTACAGATTCAGCTCACAGGCCTGATACAACATGCTCAAAATACAATATTCCTATATGCGAGCAAAAATCTTACAGATCGAATTCTATATACATCTTAATCTACTTGATCTTGATTGGTCACTATCCTAATGATCTATTACAAGCTTTAAATCATATCTGCAGATCTAGGAAAATCCATGTTGGCCAAAGATCATTACAATCTTCGATGAAGGAAATGTAACGTGTACATGAACAGGTCGGCCTCAAATTTGAATTTCTCCACGACAAGTGCATATGATGAAGTGTGGACCTAAAATTAAGGTCGAGGACACTCCATGGAACAATTCGAAACACCTTGCAGGGATCTGCAAGCGATGGGAAAGATCCACTATCGATCAAACTAGTTGTTAGGTTTGAAATTATTTTGGGGCTAGTTCCACAAACAGTCACTTAATCTGAAAGAGATAACTTACCAAAAAAAGATCCAATCAAGCTAAAATCTTGGAATTAGGAAGATGAACATGTCCATGATGAAAACATAGATCCGCAAGGTCTAGTGAGCAAACATGACAAAATATCGAATCTACCAACTTGAACAAGAACAAAACTGAAAGAAAATATTTTTGGTTGATGCAAGATTGCCAAGAACCAAGGATGCTTCTGCATTAGTTTGGCTAACCTATCTATTAGCTCTAGATTGCTACATAGATCTGAATGTGTTGCTAAAGAAGATCGTGAGGGATATAGATTTACAAAGGGTTGATGTTTAAAGTAAAGATGACTCGATGATCCTATAACCTCTTTTGGATTGTAATCTATGTATGTCTTATTACTAGCGATAGGAAAATTGTGAGATAAAGAATAAGATCTAGAAGATAGACTAGGTCTACCATCGGTTGACGCCAAGGGTTGCTCAAATAGAGTTTATTTTGGTATAGATCTAAGATCTATGTTGGACACTCGTTTTCTCTAGACTCGTGGCTTCTCATAAAATAAGCCTCTAAAAAGTGTTGGCAATTCTTGGAATTTGGGTTGTGATTGGTTAATCAAATTTTCAATAATAGGGAATCCTATCTCAAACCCTACATGGTCAATGTCTACCAAAATTCAAGACATTAGAATTTCCTTTTGGATAACTAACCCTAGTTGGAAAATTTGAAGGTGGAAACATAGTATTAACAATCTATAGATACATCTACCACCTATAGTGGCATACACAGATTTAGTCTAAAGAATGACTCCCTTAACTTGCAAGAGAAAAAAAAAGGTAGACTACATATTTATCATGTCTAAAGTGATAGTGAAGTTTGGACAGACAAAAATTCTTGCATCTCTGCCTTTCTGTTCATCAGAAGCTTTAGTAAGGATACCTCTAAACTAGGCTATTATAGCTTGGTCCCAAATATGACATCAGGTATCAATGAGGGTTCCAAAGTATTCAGATCCTATGTTGTAATTGAAATGGGGATGGAGAATGATATCAACATTTGAAAAATGAACATGAAAAAACATTTCTCTTTCCATCTTTTAATGTCACTAGGTAATAGAAATGGAAGGTACAAGGACAAATCCCTTCACTAGAGACTCAAATCTACTAATTTCATATTGATGCATAGAGTTCATAGTCTTAGCTTTAATTCCCTTTTTCAAGATAAAGGTTTGAGATATTAAATTTTGGAAATTTGAAATTACCCTTATCATCTACATATTCTTATTTGTCCTCAAAATAATTATGAATGACAAAAGAGAGAGCTACTAGCATTCATTGACCTTTGACTTGCCACTGTGGGCAGTTGAGAACTTGGGATTTTGAACCTTTGGTTGCTACTTTACTTTTATCAACTTATTGCTCACCCTTCCATGCCTATCCTTTGACTTCACACAAGATTTATGGACTTACTATGACTCCACAACTACTCACATTCATACTTTGCAACCTTTCAATTCCAGATCTACAACAACAATTCGTCCTCAGCTCCAGAATACTTGGGCTTCCTCTACTTATGGAAAATATATAAGATGAGAGCGATTATAATGGGAACACCGAGTGTAATAATGGCATATAATTTTGGAATGATAAGGTCATTACTATTAAAGCATTCAACAAAAGAAACATCAAACATTACAACTTGGCAGATAAAAGCTCTAATACCAATTTAAGGAAATTTGAGGAAGAACAATAAAAGCTTTATTTTATTGTACATTTGTATTAAAAATCATAATAAGAAATATAAATATGATTTGTAATACAAATTTGCAATAAAATAAAGCTTATACTAAATATTACATTATTATATTAAAATCATATAATTATTATTATATTTTATTATTTATATATTAATTGTTGCATTGCAATTTTTCTATATTGAATGGATTAACAATAATATGAAAATATAATGAAGATAATATATTATTTATATAAATGGTAATTACATGAAAAATGTTACAATAATGTTAAATTGAGTGCATTTTAAGGATTTCAACTTATTTTATTCTACCTTTATTTTTGCAACCCTATTCCAAAGCACAACATTGTGTGCTAAAAATGCAATAACATGGGACATAAGAAAAACTACTGCAGAAGTGGCTTTGCTAAGCCACCAGTTCAAAAAAAGGTTGAATCCCAAATTTGCAAAAGAAAGGTGATAAAAAGGTTTGGAAAGAACAACAACTTCAAGACTATGAGAAGAAGGATGATTCCACTCTTATGCACTGTGCACAAGATTCTAAAACAAACTGAGATAGAGCATTGTATCAGGGGGAAATTTCACTTGAGAAACCTTTTTGCCCCTTGAAAAGAAAAGGTGTTGAAGAATTCAACATAAAAAGAAGAATTGGATCAAATCAAGTTGATATGCAGATTTGATGTGTTAATATGAATGGAATATGATGGTGTGCAAAGGTTAGTACACTTGTTCTTATTGGTATCATTTCTATTTGGCGTACCGCATATGAAGATAAGTTTATACTATTTTCCAAGGCATTCACAGTGCATTCTATTGGGAAAAGTCAAGATATTTTGGTTTGCATCTCTCCATAGAAAATGGTTCTAACTTGTGGTTCAAAAGTCAAGTTGATCAAGCTTTGAAGGTATAATATCCAAGTTTTCAACTCTTTATACCTTATAAGGTGGAAGATATTAGTGACAGAGTTTCAGTCTAGCATAAGAGAAGATAAGTTGAAGGTTTGTTGGAATGCCCTACATTCTTTCGAAAGAAATTTTTTGTCTATACAAATTTGTGGTCATGTCCTATGCATGCTATATTGATGTATAATATGATTTTGTGTACCACAAAGCTCTATTTTAAAATAGCGATGTGCTACAATGCCTATTTGTTTTATATAACATATGGTTGGGTACTTGCACCAACTGGTGCTTGAACATATCAATTACACGAGTTGAGGTAGTTGTCAAGTTTTCTCATGCACATCCAGTATGTTTGGTTTCCAAACTTCAAGCCAATCCTAAGCAATCTTATGAGAAATATGTGAAAATAATCTTTAGGTACTTAAAGGGTACTCCATATTATGGCTTATGGTATAAAAAGGATCAAAATTTCTCTCTGAGTGCCTATACTAATGTTGATTGGGCAGGTTGTGTTGATTACTGGAGAAGTACAAGTGTAAGTGCATTATTTTTGGGAGATAGATTTTTCTCATGGTTCAATTAAAAGCAAGATTCAGTGTCATTGTCCACTACAAAATAAAAATATATTACTGCAACATCTTGTTGTACTTAGGTGCTTTGGATGAAGCAAAATTTGAAGGATGTGAAGGCGGTTTATGATGAACATATTCCTATACTATGTGACAATACAAGTGTAATTAAAATTTCCAAGAATCCAATGATGCACTCAAGAACTAAACACATCTCAATCCAATACCACTTTCTAAGAGAAAAGGTTGTAGAACATGAAGTTAGAATGGAGTATGTGCCTACCAAGGACCAAATTGTAGATATTTTCACTAAGGCACTTTCAAAGGATACTTTTGAGTATCTCCAACATAAGTTAGGGGTAATTGCCCCTCCTTGTTCTAACTAGATGCATAAATGGTGCATTTGTCCAAGGAGATAAATTCATGTCATATCCTTTACTCCTGGATTGATGAGTGCTACCTCTCAAGGGGAGATGGTAAAAAGGGGGAGTTCTGAAGTTGTTGTATAGTTGTTGAAGAAGTTGTGTTGTTGGCCAAAGGGGGAGTATGTGTTGCTACTTCAATTGAAGATCTTTTTCACTTTCTTCCTAAAGTTATAGAATGTCCTACTGCTTCATGCAAGAATGTATGGCCCTTTGTCCTTGATGTCAAAGGGATAGAGTGAACAATATGTGTTCCCATCAATTCCAAAGGGGGAGATTGTTGAAAGTTTTTGTCATTGGTGTCAACACTAAGTATATTGTTGACAATTTTTGTCACTGATGTCAACAATGATTGTTGGTTGTCATTGATTTCAACACTTGAGAAGTAAGTTTCTAGTCTTTGCTATTTGTTTTCAATGTTATATTTAGCTTAGGCTAACATTAGTGGTGAAGTTCATGGTTGGATGTCATGCCCTATCAAAGAATAATTGTTGAAGTCCATGGTTGGATGTCATGTCTTATCAAAGAAGAAGTGATGAAGTTCATGATTGGATGTCATGCCTTATCAAAAAAGAGTTGTTGAAGTTCATATAATGCATTATTACTATTATCATGGTTGATTTCATAATGATATATTAAGATGAGGATTAGAAGCATGACTAATATTAGAGAGATGTTGTTGAAGGTATATAGTATGTCTTATGCTCTCTCTTGATGTTCTTGATGAAGTATGTGTTGCTGAAAGGAAGTTTTCGCCTCCGCAAGTTGCTCAAGTGTTTCTGGTTCAGAAAGATGTGAAGTATTTATGGGAGAATGCTCTACATTCCTCTATTGTTGATGCTTTGGTATTGTGGTTTGGTACTCAATTTCAGTGTTATGTAGATGTTGTACTCCTATCTTTTTAGGTCACCTATGTTTCTGAGGAGATCTCAGTGAATTGCTGAAGGTTAGCAGTGTTGTTGGTTGTCCAAACTGGTTTGGGAAACACTCTGCATTTATCTACATTAATGTCTCTACTCCTGCGGCTTGGCGAATGTTCTCTTAATGTCTATGCACTATCTCGATTCCAATCTTGTGTGTTGAAGTGGTCGTCAAGTTGTTCTACTAATGATACACCATCTAACTATGTATTATGTGCTTCCAAAATGAAGTATTCTATAATTATTTGATCTGCAGTGGCTGTTGATGGCATGAAAATATGAAATAAATGTGTGAAGATGTTGTTGGATGTTCAAGGAATATCACCATGTGATCTGCACGTTGCTAATTGGCCACTTTGGTGCCAAATTGTGTCTTGAGTTTGCTTTCTTGGTCTTTTATGGATATCTAGCCGGCAGGGCTTGTTTCTTTGATTAGATCATGTGCTTGGGGGGTTGTGCTAGCAATGAAAGATGTGTAATGATATTTTTTGGTCTTTATCTATCCTGCTTTGGACTGCATCATGTTAATTCAATTGGAAGAGTGTTTTTTAGTCAATTGGTTATGTTCTTCATGTTTCATCCACATGTTTCCTTGATGCTAACTTAGGTTGATGTGTGTCTGCGTGTGAATTTTTTTGGATCACATTAAAAGAAGTGCCACGATTGTTTTTGGTCCCGAACCACCAAAAAGGTAACACTAAAAGGGAAAGAGGATTCCCTAAATAGGCTCCTAGGGTTTTTTACCTAGGAGCACTTGTGAGAAGGAATGGACTCTCTTTCTCCTAGTGGTTATGTGTTTTTGTTTATTGCATTCAAAGGGGGATGGATTGATTAAGGTTGTGTCATGTGTGTGAAGTGTGGTTGAATTCTTAAATGAAACTAAACTAAACTAATAGAATGTAAAGCAAATTTAAACTAATGCAAACTAAGCTAAATGACCTAAATGTATACAATGCTGGAAAGAAACTGGAAAATACAGAGATTGTGCACCTAGAAATGGAGAGTTGTAGATGAGAAGCCCTAAAATATTCTAGAATTTGCTAGAAATGTGCAGAGGGACACTTATGCCAGAATAGGTGACCTAGTCCTTCTGTCGGGAGAATATACCAGACTGGATTTTTGACAAAAGGGTATCTAGAAATGTCAAAACCCTTTTTCAGGCTTGGTATAGGGATAAGGTCTCCAATGATTGTGACCTAGTCCTCCTGGTACTTTCAAGAGCTACAAAGTCTAATTCTATGGGTCCCCACTTGCACTTCCCTTTTTTGTAGATGCGCATGTCTGAATCTTCATAAAATAACCTGAAAGTTGTCCTTTTGCTCCTCCTAGGGTTTGACAATGTGGGTTGACTTGAATGGAATTATTGTACCTTTCCCAACACTTTGAACCTTGCTAAATCTGCATACACACCTGCAAGTACACATGCAAAGACAAGGAAAATTTTAGGGTTAGAGATTAGGGGTTTGCCTTAGTCAAACCCCATCGATAGTAATCAAACTTGAATGAAATAGAAATCAAAGGAAAGATGATTGAATGATAAACAATGCAAATGCTCACCAAATCCTTTGTTGTTGAAGTCTGCAACATGCAAGAACCAACTCCAATGGAGGTTGCTTGTGATGCCCTTTTGCTTGATTGCTTTCTTTGGAAGCTTGAGTGCAAGAGTGATTGTGAAGATGAAAATGATCTTAGGGGGGGTAAAATGAGGATGAAAACCCTTACTTATACAAGCTAAACCCTAATTTTCTCTAAAATGCAACATGATAGGCCGACCTTATGGTTTTGGAGGAAAATTCCCATTAGGTTTCTGTCTTAGTTTTGAAATTTATGTCAAAAGGGACTAGGCCGCCCAAGGTGGTGACCTAGTCCACTTGGACATTTTCAAGTGGTTGTCGGGAATTTAGTGATGTTAAATACTGGTTATTAGGTTTGCCTCCTGAAAACACACTTAAGTAGAGCCTAAAAGTATATTAAAGGGTAAATTATTATTAAAAAGGGTTTGATTAGGGATGACAAGCTTAGAAAAGTGCAAGGGTCAATTACAACACCTTACAACACTTTAGACTAAGGCTTGGAAAGGGGTAATTTAGGTGAATTATTGTAGAAAAGTCCTAGAAAAGTGGGGAAATGTGTTACAACACTTCACAACACCTTTGTAAAACTTTGTTGGATTTTTTGATGATTTGCAAGCTTTCAAGCCTAATGTGAATGTGTTGGCCACATTACAAAATCAGATCTAAGCAAAACAAGGCCAAAATCCAAGGGAAAAGGCCAAAATGAGTGAAAAAGTGTCGAAGGCTATACTTTTTGGTGACACAGGTCCTCTCTATCTTTAGGATAGGATCGTATTAAGTTTTTGGCGGCTGACCAATTGAATTCATTATTTATTCTCTTCCTAGCCAACCAAATTGAAAAATTGAAGTGTTGTAGTGGATATAAATGCAAGATCCTTTCGGATGCAACATGATGGATAAGTGTACAAGTGCGAAGAAGTTTGTGTATGTGAATTGTGTTGAATATCCAGTAGAGATAGTGCTCAAGATTGTGAAAGGAAAGACCAATTGTGCTATAATGCCTCAGTCAACAGGGTGTTGTGTTGGAAATCATTGTAATTCTCTCTATATCATATTGTATCTTGCTCTGAGATAGTGAATCTCATTAGGTTCATGTATCTTACTCCTGAAGTCATGTTGTCTTCAATTTAGCAAGTCCTGTATATCTTGCTCTAAGGCAATGAGCCTTCTTGCAAGTCATTTTTGGCACTGAGCCTTATATTACAAGTTAACTCTCATCATGGTTTTTCCCTCATTAGTTTTCCACGTAAATATGGTAATCTCCTTATACATGTGTGTTTTCTCTATTTCTCATTGCTTCTAATCTAGTTAGAAGTAGAATCAATTGCTATATCTTTCATTGTTCTAGAAGTGCTTAAGTTATTAAGGATTCAAACTGCTATATCATTCTTTGTTACTATTTTGCTTAAAGGTTTCTTGATTTAGTAAAGAAGGTTGTCTTGTGCTGAAAGAGTTAAGTTCCAAAAGGGATTAAGATTTGATAAGACTGATTCACCCCCCTCACAGTCTCCGAAAGTGTTCAACTGAGAATATGTCACTTATCAATATATTGTTGCACTAAGAAATTCTTATCAAAGTGGGGATAAATGGGAAATGGTATGTGTATAGAAGCAATTAACATCTTGTAAAAAGTGGGCCACTAATTAATTAACTAATATGGATGGTAAATTTTTCATATGCCACAAACAAATCAACTTAAGATCTAAGTGAGAACCTAGTTTTGAATTTGATACTAACCACCCCTATCAATTAAATTTTTTGTTGATAGTTGTAAATTTTCACTTCCTATCATTTTACCTTTACACAAACATATTGAACTGGTAAAACCCTTTATGAGGTTATTTTCATTCCACAAAATATTTGAGGAATTGATTTTACAAAGTAAAAGTAGTAGTATCACATTGCATGGTAAACACAAAACTATAAAAAGTTGATTTACTAATATAATGGTCATTTACAAAATTGACCTTCTTTACCATTAACAAGTTATTAAAAATAATATTTAATTTAATTTATTGTGAAGAAAAGAAATGAAACAATCTATTAAATAAATTTTTGAACATTAAAGTTTGTATCAATATCAAGATTATGTGCTTTTTACATATGTATTTCAAATAACAACATTTCAACATAGTGTGTTTGGGTATGACAAAGTGTAGGTTATAAAACATAGTGTATTTTGAAGCATGCAATTTGTTATAGTAGGTAGTGTGTGCATTGTGAAGCGTGTACTATGAAGGTTAAACCCCTATTCCATAACGTGTAGATTAAAAACCAAAGAATGTTTTGACACCTCAAATCTCTTATAAGATATTCATAACTATACTTATCTACATATGCATTTGAAATGACATCACCATTTTATGACAACATGTTTGGGTATGAGAAATTAGAGGTTTCAAAATCCATTGTATATCTTCTTATTATATCTTATAATAAGACATAAATCATAATAGTTAAAATTTTCAAAAAAATAAAATCATAAAAGTTACTTTTTATCCAAATGAAAATTCTTTATCATATTTTTTTAATTAAATAAAATAATCTAAATATTTAACTATACATAAAAAAATCACAAAATATATTTTTTAAATACTTTTTTGAGTCTTCTAAAATTGATAACTGTATATTCTCTTATTACTAATTTCTCGTTTTCCACTTAATTTCATGATTTTATTGTTCATGATCTTATTTTTCCCTCATAATTAATGTAGATACACTCTTTTATCACAAAATTTCCAAAACCTAATACTAATAATCTATTTATATCTTTGTTATTTAGAAAAATTCAACCCAATTTTTAAATATTGAATATTTGATAAAAAAATATTATACAATTAAATCCAAAAAACATCCAATATCCAATATCCAATATCCAATATCCAATATTATGAAACCTGGAAATTCAATGTGTTTAACCCAACCTTTACTAAATATTTTATAAATATTAGAGGTTCAATAAATAACTTCTTAAATCCTTGAAAATGACTATGCAATTGATCACACTAAGACTTAGATAGCAAGTTGATACTGATTGATCTCCAAATTGATGTTTAGATGAAGGTCAAACACGATTGCAAAAATAAATGCTACATTTCATTTTGTTTGTGAACAACTTGTCTCAAAGCTTTTGGAAAATTTAGATACAATAGAAATATTTAATCACATGTTTTAGAGGAAGGGTATCGGTTGTATTTCTTGAAGCAAAACAACTCATCACATATTCATTGGAGTAATATAACTGCATCAATGACATAAACTTGCTCCATATATCAAATACCTATCTATAAATGCTTTCCCACAACAAGTTGAATCCCAAATATTTTTTTGTTGTACAATAACAATATCCAGATAATGGCACCAAAGTTTCATACATTTCAATGTCTTTATAATCTTATAGATACAATTCTATGTTAAGAAGATAAATTATAATTTAATCATAACTATTATGTAAAGTTGTGCCTCATGCAAGAGAAATAACTCTCAAATTTTCTACATGGTATCAAAGCAAATGACAATGCATGTGGTTGTGTGGATTATTAAAAAAGAAAAAAGGGGCAAGACTTGAAAGCAACCATGCATTTTGTTAGTTGTTTGGTCCCATCAGTCACATTTCTATATACAACAGTTTTGAATTGTGTTCAATCTCAATAAATTATACTTCAACTAAACAAGGTTAGACTCCATTTCTATGGTTCATTCATGTAGGAATTGTTCCAAACAGTTAGCAAATTGTTTTGAGGACAACTAATTGAAAGAAGTACCTTCTACAAAGGATAAACCATATAACCATAACGTAGAGATCACTACAATCAAAGTCATATTTTCTTGTTGCATGGGAATTCATCATAGTATCTTTATTTTAAGTGTTGCTACATGAGAGTTTGTGTGCTCCATGATTGAAGAAACCCTATGTGACATTTACAATGACACAACCAATCTTGTGGTGATAAAAGAATTCATAAGTTTTGTGAGGCATTAAAAATTGGTGCGGCCTTATTTGTGTTGAGAGAAATCATTGCATTCAAATAGATGTAAGAGATTTTAGCTTTAGAAGAAATACTATTTGTAACTATTATTGAAATTTGATCAAAGAAGAAAGGTGATTGCAATTTTTGCAACATATTATGAATTCTATATTATTTCTTAAAATATAAGTCTAAAGACATATAAAATTAGTGGTAGATAATTTCAAATCAGGGAAGAGTGAAGGTTATAAAGCCACCAAAATCAATCGCCATTAGGTATTACATAAGTGACTTTTTTGTGGTTAAAATTTTAACTATATATAAGGAAATAATTTTCCAATGGGAAAGATTGGTAAAAGAGAAAGAAAAGAAAATAAAAACTTCATATATGTAAAAATAATACTTTAGAAGAACTTGAGAAAATTATTAAAAAAAATGAATAATTAGAAACAAAAAAACAGGTCACAAAAGGAAGAAACATCGAAATTGAGAGATTTTTTTTTTTGTTTAGTCAATTACTTGAAGCTTATGTAAAGGAAAATTAGTGTCTAAACCTACACTAGTATTTAATGTGTCATGTGATACAAGTGATTTTTTTTATTCACTAGATGAATTGTTTGATAAATGTGATATAGCCAAAGCCTCTTTTGATAAAAAGTGCAAGGAAAATAATAATATTTTTGAATCTACAAATCTTGCTAGTTGCGAGGATAATGAGAAAGGATGCTCTTCAAAGAATGTTGGATTTAAGATAATGAAAAGAATGAGATACACATGAAAATTTTTAGGAAAATATGGACAAGGAATTATAGAGCCTATTGAGCCAATAGTAAGGCCAACGAATGAAGGCCTTGGATATGCTAGTGGAAATAAAAATGATGTTACAGGTGTTACAAGTTTAAACAAATTATCTCAAGAAATATAATACATAGAATGTTCTCATTGTCATAGGCATGGACATAATAAAGAGCCATGTTGGGATCTTCATCCTTGTAGTACTTGTGGATTGAATACCATTCTCATAAATTGTGTTGGAACAAAAAGCAGAAAAAAACCTCTAAAAGATAGTATACAAATGGATTGTGGATGGATTGGTGTATCTAATTGGAAAAGGTCACAAATATGTTAAAAATATTGTACAAGCATATAAATAGTCTCATGTTAGACAAAATAACAAATCATGTAAAGTTAGATATCATCCTACAAACCATATAATTTAATCTATGATTTTTGATTGTACACTATAAAGGCTTATTGAATTATATCCATGTAGTGGTGTGAGATTTGAAGTTGGAGCATTCATATATGTGATATTTGATCCCAAAGATCATTGTTGGACCTAAAAATTTGTACTATTGATTGCAAAGATCATTGTTGAATGGTTGTAATGTTGATCACAAAGATCATTGTTAAACCTAAAAATTTGTATTGATTGCAGAGATCATTGTTGAATAGTTGTAGTGTTGATCGCAAAGATCGTTCCTAAATTTGTGAATGATTTGATCACAAAGCTCATTGTTGAAATTGATCAAAAAGATCATTGCTAAATCTGTGAAGGTTTTGGATCGTAAAGATAGTTGGGAATGCTTCACTTCCTTTATTGATATAACTATGAAGAATGTCTTACTATAGATAATGATGGACAAAAGTAATCAAGACTATTCAAGAAAAGGATATAAGTTTTTATACTTTCAAGAAGGCATTGGTGTAAATATTCTTCATTTGTACATGGGTAGCTAATAAACCTATTTGTTATAGGTGGCCCATCATCTAATTAAGTTGTGTGATAAAATAAAATTTATGGAGGTGTTAAGAAGATAAACTATATTTAATCATAACTATTATGTAAAGTTGTGTCTCATGCAAGAGACACAACTCTCCAATTTTCTACATTCTATAGATGCAATTTTTTCTAAGTTGTTGTTCCCAACAATCTCAAATTCAAAATCTGCTCCTTCACTTTGCAAGCTTGGCAAGTGACCCCAAACTAGCTATATTCTTACGAACAAATAGAGAGCAAAAATATTTCCATTAAATGTGGTCTCTGACAAAATGGAATAACTAAAGCATACATCAAACATGATATACATTGATTAATCACAAAACCACTTCTACACATTAAAGCATATATGATCATATGAATTGAGTATTCAAGTGAAACCCTTTTTAATCAAGAAGGAAAGGATGCAATATAACCCAAAACCTGCCATATCAACACAATCTTTGGAATTGATGTCATTTAGAGAAATCAACTGATGCAGGGATTTTTGAAAGTCATAACCAGGCCTGGAATTTGACGATCACCCTTACCTATCATATGAAAATTTTATGACAGTTTGGTTATTTATATGTCTTTCATTCGACGTTTAAAGAAAATATAATCTGTCAAAAAATTGTTTAATTTATGAATTTTATATATAAAATCTTCTATATTAAAACATAAATATAGTATTTTGAAAAAAAAGTGAAAATTCTTGTTATGCCATTATATATATATATATATATATATAATGAATCTAAAATTAGAAAACAATGATAAGTATTGGTAATAAATATAAAAATACTAAATTTGGTGTTACAATTGACAAGAAGTTTCTAAATTCATATTAAAAATTAATTTTGTTAAAAATATTCTGAAAGTTAAAAACAATTATATTCTATTTTGAAAAGATTCTAAATCAATATATTTTTATAATAAATATTATAAATTATATATATTAATATAAAAAATGATAACTAGTAGTAAAACTGTCAAAATCTTAAATTTATTTATAATTAACTTTCTAAATTCATATTAGAAAATATTCAAAACCATTACATTCTATATTTGAAAAGATTATAAATTACTGTAAAATTATATATATTAATAATATTGTAAATTAAAATATTATATTAATAATATTGTAAATTAAAATATTATATTTATAAAATTATATATATTAATAAAGTGTCATGTATACGGTTATATAAAATATAGCAAGTCAAATTATATGGTCTTATAAATTTTAAAGTTGTAATATTCGGTCTAAAATTGGAAAAACGACCATCAAATTCCTGGTCATAACTTTTGATTCTGAAGTTCGTTTGAGCTCAAATTTTATCAGATGCGTTAGAGGAGTTGTTTGGATTGTGATTGAGCATAGATTCATCAGATCCCATTTCAACACTTTTTTGGGACCAAAATCTTTCACATGAGCCCTCAAAATCAGTTTTAACTATTTATTTTTCAGGTTTTTAAAAAGTTTTTTTTTTTTAATAACTTGGAACTTATGTTTCCAATTTGAATTGTAAGTTGAAAATCCGTGTCATCATAGTGTCAGAAAGTTTTTAGGAAAAAATTGGACTCAAAGAGATCTGTATGCGAAATTACCAAAAATGACAAAATATGACAATTGTTAAAAATTGTCAAAAATGATAATTTTTGAGTTTTTTTATTTTTAAAATTTTTAAATATAATGACATTCTATTTCATTGGAGCAGTAAAAATGGATAATAGGAAAATTTAATTTGAAACCAATTTTAGACTTTTTGAATCTCATTAATTAATAATAGCTCAATTATGTAGATCGTTTCTTTGATCACATCATCAACACAGATGGGTATAATAAAATAGATAATTTCAGGTTATAATCTTAAAATCATTCAATGATATCAAAAGAAATCAAACTCAGATTTGTCCATAAGGCTAAATGGGTAATGAAAAGGGACCTCACTTCTTCTATGTCGATAAGCTTCCTTCTTAAATGGCCTCACTTCTGTCGAGTACCACCCAAAACCCACTCTTCTTTTAAGCCAATAAGTGTTCTCTGAAACAAGGCGACCTCATCTACAACCGACATGGGAAATCGATGATCTGAAATCCATAATAAATTTTGTATGACTATCGAAAACATCTCAACCACTCAACATTTGCCCCAACTGCATCCGACAAATTCATGGTCAGCAATTCATCGAAGGAAAAATCACCGTCATAAATTTATCCACAGAAAATTCACTGCGAAGTTTTCCGTGGCGATGAATTTTAGTTGACGGTGAATTTTCTATGGGTGAATTTTTCACGACGATGAATTGCTGGCAGTGAATTTTCCTAGAACTTTCCCAAACATTATGCGGGGCACCAAAATGCAAGGCAACCTGCATAGATACAACTATTCTCCAAATTCAATTAAAGAAATTGAAGGACGTCTACTCAGTCAAAATGAATGTACTTTTTATTTTCAATTAATTAATAAATCAAACAGACATTCTGCTGGTTACAGAGTACCAAAAAATTGCAGTAAAAAAAACAAAAATACAAGGCGCTGCGAGTACGAATACTGGAATCAAAAGAGCAACAGTAGATTCGACAGGTATCTGAGGGACAAAATAACAGTAGATTAGACTGCACAGATTTAATAAAGGATGCAGAAACTGGAAAGGTAAAGGGAAATAACTTTATACTTCGACTGTAGCAAACAGCGGTCATGTTCACCCCATTCCTGCAGACGCAAAAGATATATTGACTTCTGCCTAAGTACATTGCCATAACCTTTGTATTACCTTGTCACCTGACAAACAGTGTCTCTAGCTATATATGGAAACACATGTAAAGCTTGTGCTCTTGACATTACTGTCAGGCTAGGATGGCATTGTGCTGGAAATTTTATTCAAATAACAGTGAAGTTCAGTTATATTGAAAACTGAATAAGACAAGAGTTCACCATTCTTGCTAATTATAATTTGACTAGTCTCATTTTAAATAGTCTTTCATCAGGTTTTGGGTTGGATCACGGGGATATTTCTAAGTGAAAAAAAAATTATAATCCAAAAAACTTTAAGTCGTTTAGATTAAGTGGGTATGGTTAGATGATCATCAAGCACCTAAGAACTCTTAGAAATTGATAATCAATGGATTTAGAGTTGATAAATCAGAACTTTACTTTTAGATTATCATTTACTTTTATAATAATTAAAAAAATAATAATAATCATAATATATTCTAATACTAGCTATGGCACCTTGTGCAATAGGTACGCCGAGGTGTGGAAGGTCAATTAGGGAAAAATTGGTTTATTTTGTGCACACATTTGTATAGTAAATGAGATCAATTGGTAGGTCATTTAGAAAATGATTTTAATATTATTATTAATATTTTTAATTTTTTTTTATTAAAGAATAATATTATTATATTTTTTAATTTTTTTTTATGTATTAGCTATTATATTATTACATAAATATGTATTAAGTTTGTCATTATTATATTAATCTATTATATTTATTATTTATGTATTAACTATTGTATTTCAAATATTTACATGTTAATAATCTCTCTTACAAATTTAATTTTTTATTTTATCTAATTAAATTTTATTTTATATTTTTAAGATAGATCAACACACATTAATAGTAATTCCTAATTTAAAAAATTATTATTTTTTATTACAATATTAATTATCAAACTTTAAATTTTTTTATTCTAAATTAAATTATTAAAAAAAATATCTATATTTTAATTTAAATAATATTATTTTTATTTTTTTAAAATCATTGATTGAGGGCCTTTATAAATATAAAATAAACATTCTTTAAAAAAAATTAAATAAACATATTTTACCTACATAACTATGTGATAAGGGAAATCTAAATGAACCGAACGGTGAAAATGAACAGCTACAGAAAAGAAAATAGCTAACGTTAAGAGGAACAAAATCCTTAGAAAACGGAAACAAGAAATGGAAAGGTCGAGTTAATGGGGCCCATGGGCAATAATTTTCATTTTATCCAACATACTCTACAAATTCGTGTTAGAACCATAAATGCATATTCAAGATGGAGCTCGCCAAATTGAAAGTCGTGTTACCCCCGAGAAAGAGACGAAAATCAATAAAAAATGATGGACAGTTGAGATGCATTTTACTGTCAACTAGGGTCTTTGGTGGCTTTTCAATCGTCTGTGGGGAAAATGAGCTTTGAAAGCTCATATAGGACATGCCTTCGGCGTAATTAGAAACTAGTGGTACATGTTAGAAGATGTTTGTAAGTTAACATGCAAATAATCAATAACTTAATTTATTGTATATTTATTGAAATGATTAAAATTAGTTATAAAAGTTTTTGGATTCAATGTGTATGTTTATTTTTTGAATCACTTTCAATGATTTATCATTAGGAAGAGGAGAATGAAGAATTGGATTAGAGAATTGGTGTTAAAAAGGGGGGTGATCCCACATAAGTGGTTAACACTTTTGTGGAGGAAGGAAAACTTCATTTTTTGTGTTTACACAAAATGAAGGGCTTCAGTCGAACCAAACAGTTCGCAAGAACCATTATATGGGTTCGCGCGAACACTATGGTTCAACCGAACCCTATGTTCACCTGAACCCATCCCAAAAATGAGCGAAAATATTAAAATAAGGGGGTTCGAGCGAAATAGGGTTTGGTCAAACCCCCTGATTAGGGATTTAAAAAAAAAAGTGACTCATTTTCATGACAAAACAGAGACTGTCATTTTCATGGTGCAACAAAGTGGAAGCGAACTGTGCGGTGACAAACCCGAACGTGGAGCATGTGAGCGAACTGTTGGGCGAACCTCCAAGCAACTTCCACAGTTTATCACCCTCCAAGGTGTCTACCAGGTTGGTTACACTAGTCCAAAGCTACGATTTTGGCCCAAGCAGGGAAAAAGTTGTGGAATTTGGCTTTATTTACAACATCAATTGCATTTGCTTGAAAGTTTCTAAAGCATTTTCAACAAACCCATTTACATAATTATGGATTTACAGTTGTTAATTGTATTTGTTGTATAATTTAAATGTTTTGATGGGTATCCATACCCTGTTCCAAAATCCCCATTTTTGCACAGGCATGATAACAATTTATATGTTTTTATATCAAGAAAAAATTTACAAATATGGAACTCATATGAGAAATTGACTAAGACAACTCTGTGTGAGAATTAAGATGAGAATCATATATACCTTCTTTCAATAATTAACATTAGATTAATCAAACAAAGTAATCACATTTTCTTCATCTATGATACCTAATATTCCATATATAAATGATCTTATTCCGAGTGAAATATGGGTTTTCAATATAATGTGACAAGAATATCACCAAGTCTTGATGAAATTTTTATAAAAAATTAAATTATTAGTGGCACGAAGTGATTGTCTTAGTCATCAATGATATTTTTAATCATAATCTAATATGAGAGTAATTTGCATTGAAATTATAGAAATATATAGTTTCTACCCTTGAAAATGATCTAAATGGATTCTAATAAAAGAAATTAGTATGCACTCAAAACTTTATTTATTAAGGTACTTACTTGTCAAAATAGTTCAAGAAAACTACTACAAGATATGAGACAATAAGTCATACTTACAACATTAATAAATGTAATATGACACATAGATGGGTTGATGAAAATAATTGACCCTAGTTTTGAAAACATACACATTAATCTAGCTTTAGGATATTGAACATTGCAATGGTTTCTTGTGAAGTTAGTTACGATCCAAGATACTCTTGCTAACCTATTCAAGTATTTACTTGCATAAATATGATGAATAGAAATTGTTTGAGTCTATTAAATTTAGTCCTTTAATGAATTTTTAAAATAAAACATCTAATCATCATTTAGACAAGGTTTGGAATGGACTAGTGAAATTTGGTAAATTTTAGTTACTTTGTTATTACAAATTATTATTTAGGAAATCCATTACTAAAAATAAGCATGATAGCCCTATTAGAATAATTATTTTTCTCTCTTCTAGATTTAGAAAATTAGAATTGTCTTGCTACATTCTTAATGTATACAATTATAGATATCATGAAATAAATAAACAATTAGGATTGTTATGTGAATCGATAGGAATGATGGATTTAAAAAGGATTTCCTAAAAGAAATAAAAAAGTACTAGAATTGTTATGGGTATTTAAATTATAGAAGTCCTTAATAATACAATAGTTTTACTCATGGTCTAACAACAAAACACCATGGCTTGTATTCATTAAGATTTTATTTCCTTGATACTCATTTGGAAATATTATCGTTAACCTTTGGGAAACAAAAATTGTAACCCTAAATTAGGAAATAAGAGATAACTAGGATATAGTAAATTATCACAAATTTCATAAGATAATGAGTTAATCTCATAAGGCTTGGATATGAAAACACAATTAAAATACCAAATCCAACTCAAGATAGGAGGTAGAGGACAAAACTTAATTAGGACTTGAAACCTTCATAAAGTAACTTAAATTCAATTCTTTCAATTTCCAAATATGGTAGGGGATATACTATAAGGATGGACAAGGAAATGTGCCAAGAAAATGAAACTCAAGGAATTACCCGTAATCACAATAATAAGAAGTTACGGATTACCAAACTATGACTGACAAATACTGAGACTCTAGCAATGGCTATAAAATGACTAAAGCAAGGAAAAATCAAAATCAAAACAAGGATAGGGACAAACCCTCAACGGATCTTCATCTACCCTACATAGAGAGGAGACGAATCCTCAAATAATGATGCACTAAACAAAGATAATTATCTTAATAAATGATTTTGGTAAGATCCTTTTTGGGCTGAAACTGATAAGATATAAGTATGATTATATTTTACATTTTTCTTGAAATGATGTCGATATGGTTATCTTTCTATCTTATGTGTTTAATCCACTTGAAAATAAAATATTTTTAGAGTATATTATTCCTTACATGTAAGTTGATATATGAAGTAATATATTTTATTAAAAAATTATTTATATATATGATAGCTAGATTAGACCACCTAATCAAGACATGACACTTAGAAAACCAACAACATTCAATATCAATGGTGCCTCTATTTATGGGTAATTTCATTGCACTTGAGCTACTACATCTATAACCTAACACCTGCAGAATATGAAATTTATTCTAAATTTTAAATTGTAGGCCTACAACATTCAAATAATTGAGCTCAAGTTAGATAGATTAGTTGAGGATAAATTTGTAGCATAACACTATCCAAATAATGCCTCAAAAACTATAACTTAACTAATATAACATATCATGCACAACATGAATAATGCCTCAAGAACTATCACTTAACTAATATTGCATATCATATGACATCATGTCACATACCAAGCACACTAATCCGAGTCTCCACTCACTAGGTGTCAAGATACTAATACATGAAGAGATGGTTAGTAACCAAGTGAAAGGATTATCCTATAATTGTGATGTTCTATACTTCATATGTAATGATAGCTAATAAGGGCATATTAGCATGCATGGAGAAACATAGGAAGTTTCTAAATATTTGTAGAGAACTATATTTTGGGAGAATAATAGTTACATAAACTTGAGACCATCATTTACGAATTCTTTAAAATGTGGATTCAATTTACTACTAGTTCCCACAAGTACACTCTCATAGGGGTGAAATTAGGTTCCACACACCTCATTAGATCATAGAAGGTATCATTTGGTAACAACTTACCAAGTTATTATCTAAATTTGTTACATTGACTCAATCATCAAAATTACATGAAGTGATAACCAAAAATATCTCAATGTTTATAGATTCCCATATATTATCACCTCAAAATTCCCATAATCATGAACTTTAGTTGATTCCAATTAGTACACCAAATAATATTTAAGTACCTTGATATGTTTTTGTGCAAAATACCTTGAGACTAAACAATAGTGCACAACCTTCTTTAGGTGGGGGTCATTCAACCTAGTGTGGTCCACACTCTTCCCATGTACTCTTTATTTAATAAAAAGGATGGTTCATGTTGTTTAAGTGTATATTTATATTTATATATATATATAAACTTACAACCAAGGATATGTTTCCCAATCCTATGATTGATGAGCTACTCAATGAATTTCATGTAACAACTTTATTTTCCATAATATACTTAATAATATAGCTATCACCATATCTTTCTACTTGAAGATGACACTACTAATACTAAACTTTAAGCTCATGGGGCCACAAAAAATGTTTCATGATGTCATTTTTCCTTACTCATTCCATGTCTACATTTGAAATCTTGATAAATAAAAAAATTAACCCTTTCTTTGGAAATTCATTTTTATATTCTTTAATGATATATTTTCCTATATATCCATACATCATTAGGAAGAGAACATCTTTTATCTATATCAAGCCCTCCAACTTATTCCATCAAAATAGTCATGTGTAAATCCTTCCAAGTATTCATTTGGGCAAAAGGGTGTATTAAATATCAAGAAAACATAAAGATGTAGTGAATTAATATAAGCCTAAAACTCAGAAAAAAATAATAATTGAGTGCATGATAGCTATTTTAAAATTATTATAACACTCATAATTTTTGTGGGTATCACCATAACAACATAATATTAGACTTAGATCATCAATTTAAGTAAAATTGTTATGAAAGCCATTATAATTAGATAGTTTTATAATTTAGATAATATCGTTTTAAATCTTAAATAATGATCTTTTAATTTTTATCACAAAAAATAAATAAATTTGTGTATAGTTGTCTAAGTTTAAAGTTGACACACTATAACTATACTAGAGGTCAAATTTTAGGAGATGAGTTAGTTATTGCACCTCTTATTATGAGAATATTATGAAATTATTCAATAATTATCTTAATCAATAAAATCTATAAAATATTTACAAACAAAAATTTCTCATATATTTAACCTTTTCTCTTATTTTAAAGTTTTTCTTTTGTCCTTTGAAAATCACATCCCCTAAAACTTTAATAAATTAAGGAATAAAGATTGTACTAGTAGTTTTTGACATCTTTATTCTTGTTGTAAGTCACAAATTCACAAATTCACAAAATTCACAAAATCACAAAATTTCTCAAAAAATTGACAATTTAGATAATTGATAGTTGATTTGAGATGTGACCTCATTATATTCACTAAAACTTAAATGATGCGATCAATTGAATCATTCAATTAGGTGAAAGTGAAGGGTAAATTAATGTTTATTCAATTTTAAATTTTTAAAAGTTTACTATTTTGATTAATCACTAATTCAATTTATATTGGTGGAAGATTTGAGGTAATAGAAAAAAATATGTACAAAGTTTAAATCTTCATTTTCTCCTATTCTTTCATTATTTGTTTTTTTTTGCACTAGGGTTAAATCTTCATCCAGGTTTGTTGTGTACTTATAAGAAACCTTTAAATTCCTTAGTATCATGTTCTTGTACATTGTATGGTAGCTTTCACGATAAATGTTACGTGCATGTCTCTTCCTCCTATCAAATTTTCTTTATGGATATGAGGAAGTTTATTTCTAATTTTTTTGTTTCCTCCTTATCAAAATATTGCTTCAATAATTTAGAAATCATATTTACAAGCTTATCATCTCTCTCATTTTCTTCTCTTATTTGTACCTTTAATAATGACTAAATTGATTTTACATGACCACCAATGTTAAGTAATGATGCTTTCCCTTTATTACTAGTTGTAGGAAATAAATCTTAGATGCAACCTTTATCAATATTTTTTAAGTCTTTAATGGCACATTTTGTAATAGAGTGCACACTTGTAAATTTAAATTTTAGAATTGTTTTAGATTATGTTTTCTATGTAATCTAGTAATTTGAATATTTTGATTATTAAAAACTATGATAGATGTTGAACATGTTTTTTGTTAATGGTATAAAAATATTATTGATGAGTAGATGAATTATTAGAATTGTTTTAGATTTGTATTCCCTATATCTAGATATATTATTTAAACCAAGGTCTCATTGCTCCTTTAGGTGTACATACATATATAACATGGAAAATGTAGATGTTCCACCTCTAGAATATTTGTTTGCAAATACCACTAATGAGATTAAGAAATTGAAAGACTCATTAGCACAAGTTGCAAACCCAGGGATATATTCTAAACCATGCATGTCAATATTACATAGTCTAGAAAAACTAAGAGATGAACTTGAGAGGACTAGTGCATTTTCTCTAGATAGAGTAGCTGTTATTCTTTCCCGCATGCGGGAAGAAGTACATGGTGAGGTTCCCCTTAAACAAATACATGATAGTGTGACCAAAGAAATGATAAAAACCAATTGTTTTCCATTTTATCAAAATGCACGTAATGTTAGGGCATACTAGGTCACTAGATGTGTCGATCGTGCTATGGCCTCATTGATCTACCCATGATTTCTCGCAGCACATGGTCAATACCCAAACAATGACTAGGTTCCATTATATTTTGTTTAGCAGTTGTATGCTGAGGTCCATTTGGGCCTCAAAGTCAACTACCTGGACATTCCACCATATGCTGGTCAGGGGCGTGGTAGGATTGTAGATAGGCCCACTTATCATCGAGTAGATAGACCAGCCCCAGTGTTTAGGGTATTGTTTGGTGAGAGGTCACCTTCTCTCACCCCAGCTCTAGCCCCCATAGCAAATGAGGTTGTTGTTGCTTCCCAAAAGGAAGCAATTGACACTGTAGGTGACATTGCAGCTGCCACCACTAGGATATCTATTGATCGTGTCTAGGTCAGCATTTGATTTCTAGATGTCCTCAATCCATGCCATTTTCAGCACAGTGGACCACCATGGATCCTTTCACAGTAGCAGGAATCCCTACTCCCACAAATCTTGAGGCACTTATAGGAGATATGGCATGCAGGATTCTGCATTGTTTGGCTGAGGACCTCTTGGAGGCATATGCCTTCATTGCATCAGAATATGGGATAGGTCTAGAGCGTGTTAGAGATCATTTGGCATGCGAAGCTCGTTCACTTCCAAGATACCATCACTCTCAACCTAGCACTAGTGCACGTCAGGATCCACCATCTGATCATTCGGTAGCTGCATAGACTATGGGTTTTACTGAGATGTTGATTAGTGTCAATTCGTTATCGTCAATGCCATCTCACCTACATAGTCCTCTTCACTCATCATTTCTAGCACGACATAGGATAGATCAGATGGATGCAAATATTGGTTCGTCGCTTGACCATATAGTTGATATGGTGGAGGTGGTTTTTTCAAAGGACTCAGGTCATCCGATATCAGATGATGTGCATGTATGTGTGCATGTGCATGTTTCAATTCCTTTTTAATTATTTTTAAATTTTAGTTTTAATTAGATATTGATGTACAAATATATATGAATATATATTATAGGTGGACATACCTCATGTCACTTCTAGCCTTGTTCTAGATCATGTACATCGACGTGATTCTGTGGATGAATTTGCTGCTAGTGGACATGTGAGTTTTAAATTTTTATATATCCATGTGTATATGTACATGAATATGTATGCATAGATCGAGATACATATTTAATATAAATTATATGTATTTAACACATTTTCTATATATGATGATCTTTAGTATTCGACATTTTCTTATATGATGATCTTTAGTATTCCACATTTGATGATCTCTAACTTACATTTGATTTTATGATATACATACATTTGGCACTTTTCTTATAACATGTTACATGTTTATACATTGATCAATATTGATATGTTTACATGTTTATATGATATATGTATACATTTGCTTATATTCAATATACATACATTTTCTTATTTGATGATCTCTTACAACTTACATTTCCTTATATGATATATACATTTGATCTCTCTAGAGTAGAATTTTAGGAAATGAATGCCACTTTATAATTAAGTTCATTGATGTTGATCACAATAAATATTTTGCACACGCATGCCCATTGAATAACTTATAGTAAACAGTCAAAATTTATAAAATAAATGACTCCCAAGCTCAGGTAAACTAATGATATTTTATAAATGAGTGTATTTACTTGAGCCTATAATTTATTAATTTGGACATGTTCTTCTAGTTTTAAAATTTGATAAAAATGATTAAATTAAAATATTGATAGAAAGTAAGAAAAAATAAAGTGCATCACTTTGTGGTACACAAAACTCCTATTTTTTAAAAATTACTTAACATGAACCATTGAGGAGTTGAGAACAAAATATAAAATTATAAAGAATCTAGGTAGGAACATTCCTTTTATAATTAAATATACCATCCTTCAAACACTTTCCCTCTAAGTTATAAAATTTTATGTTAAATTATTTCATAAATAATCTCTTAATCTACACCATTATTAAATTATAGGAAAATTTTATTCTTTGAAACATTAAGAAAATTCAATTCAAATTATACCTCTATTATCTTTTTGACAAGTAACAAAATTCTAAAATTACTAGTTATGTTGCATATCTATACATTAAATAACAACAAAATCCATAATGAAATAACTTGTTTGATTACCACTTGATTCATTTAAACTAGGATCTAGTTATTCCATACACTAGAATAATTTTTTTCCCATATGCATTTAAATACAAGCTTATTTTTCATATTTCCATATCAAATTGCAAGATTAATTCACATTTATATCACTTGGAGCACATATTTTGGAGAAGAGGTTTTTGCACATTTATCAAGGAGGCAAATACTGGAGGAGAATTTAACTAAGTTGATAGGGGATTTGTTTCGAGTCATATTTAACTTGAAGAAGAAAATGGGACAACAAAGAAAAAGAAAAAATGCGTCTCAACGAAAATTGTCAAAAGAAGAAGAACAAAAGAGGCGTGAACAAAACTTGGAAAATTATCATAGAAAGAAACAAGGTACATTCTTGTCTCTTCTCTCTCTCTGTCTCTTAAGTGTGTGTTTGGGACTTTTATTAACACCTCAATTTGTTTTTCTTATAAATATATTTCCAATTATGAAAACCATGTTAGATTTAACTTGGAAACTTTAATAATAAAAAATATTCATCTTTCATAGACATAGACCTTGAAGTTATGGAGGAGACCCAAGTTCAAACAATGCTTGTTGGAGAGGGGTCAGAATCACTTCCTTCTATTGGTATGCATGAGCATATAATACTAGTTGAAAAGGTGATGAAACTAATTTCTTATAGAAATTTAGATCATTTACTTGAAATGGATATGGAGAAACTGGAATGTTATGCCAACCAACCTTATAATAAAAGAAAGAGGTCAATGAATAAATCTGTAAATGAAATAATCAATGATCATTTCAATCATCTTGATACACTTGAAAAAAACCAATTGTTATCAGGTTTACTTCTTCGTAATGAGCTGAAAGAGTCATTACAATTGTTGGGTGTACATTCAGCATCAAATAAGAAGAAACACATGGGATTACAAAAGGATATTGCTCAAAATGTTAAAAAGGGTTTAGATTCCATTGGGAAAGGATCTCGATCAGTGGATAAGGCCACTACAAGAAGGGTGATGTTGACATCTATTGTACATCAAGATATAGCAAGAAAAAGAAAAATGTTTGCACTTTCGGCTGAAATTGGTTATAGTAGAACCACATTAATAAAATATGAGAAAAAGAGAGTTTTTGGATGAGAGTTTCAGAAGGAAATTGGGAAATTATGTGTAGAGCTCCCCGTTCTGACAGGATTGAAGATGTTGTTAGGAACTTGATCTCAAGTTTTTGGCATGATTAGACTCGTCCATCATCAAATACTAGAGATGTTATGAGACACAGGATTGGGCCTGGTATTTATGAAAATCATATCAAACATTGGCTAGACATAACACAATTTGAGATGTATATGAACTTTTGTAATACA